>CM072227.1:58372319-58374819 GCA_036851935.1 Coregonus suidteri | reverse complement strand
TAACTCTCTACTCAACTCTCTACCCAACTGTCTATCTAACTCTATACCCAACTCTATACCCAACTCTATACCCAACTCTCTACCCAACTCTCTACCCAACTTTCTATCTAACTCTCTACCCAACTCTCTACCTAACTCTCTACCCAACTCTCTACCTAACTCTCTACCCAACTCTCTACCCAACTCTCTACCCAACTTTCTATCTAACTCTCTACCCAACTCTCTACCTAACTCTCTACCCAACTCTCTACCCAACTCTCTACCCAACTCTCTACCCAACTCTCTACCCAACTCTCTACCCAACTCTCTACCCAACTCTCTACCTAACACTTTGAACACACCGACAGCGTCACTGCATTTTGGTACACCAGAAATACATTCATTTCCAATGGAACGCTGAGTTTGCCTTGCAGCATTGCGTTGCAGAGGCAGGTGCAGTGCGTTCTGTGTGGTGCATATGTTTGATTTATCGAACGTATGCATTAAAATCTGCATGGGTAAACGGGTTGACAGAAATGGTAGCAAAAGGTGAATGTTGAAATTTTGTTGCACACATATCTAGATGATGCTGCATACTATTTTGCGCAATGACGCAGTCGGTGTGTTCAAAGCGTAACTCTCTATCTAACTCTCTATCTAACTCTCACCACATATGAAGCAAGTTAGTGATCTAACAAAAAAAAGCGTTCTATACACTGAGTATACAAAGCATTAGGAGCACCTGCTCTTTCCATGACATAGACTGACCAGGTGAATCCAGGTGAAAGCTATGATCCCTTATTGATGTCAATTTATAAATCCACTTGAATCAGTGTAGATGAAGGGGATGAGACATTTTAAAGAAGTATTGTTAAGCCTTGAAACAGTTGAAACATGGATTGTGAATGTGTGCCATTCATAGGGTGAATGGGCAAGACAAAATATTTAAGTGCCTTTGAACAGGGTATGATAGTAGGTGCCAGGCGCACCGGTTTGTGTCAAGAACAGCAATGCTGCTGGGTTTTTCATGCTCAACAGTTTCCCGTGTGTATCAAGAATGGTCCACCACCCAAAGGACATCCAGCCAACTTGACACAACTGTGAGAAGCATTGGGGTCAACATGGGCCAGCATCCCTGTGGAACGCTTTCGACACCTTGTAGAGTCCATGCTCCGACCAATTGAGGCTGGGGGGTGCAATTCAATATTAGGAAGATGTCCTTAATGTTTTGTGCACTCAGTGTTTCTTCAGTTTCATCACCCAGGTTGTAGCTGAGAGTGATAAAATGTGCAAATTACCTGGTTAAAATAAAGTTAGATGGTGTAACAAACAGCAACACAGATATTGAGATTGCTCTTCATTCATACAGTATCTGTTGTGCAGTTCATGCTGCCATGGGACAAAAACAGAAAGTTTAGCCTCGCACTTCAAGTTAGTTGTTGTGGAAATTAATCCACTTTGTGTTTACTTTGTGAAATTCTTACACAGGGACACTCAATGTCAATCTTAAATGAATCGTTGTTTATTGTCTGCGCGCAGGAGAGGTTCCAGCCAACACACATGTCAATCAGGAGCTCCCCCGGGGCAGTCCCGGCAGTTGTCTTATATACGGCTATACACAGACAATTTATATTTGCATGATTTAGCATAATAAATTAATCATTACCGTTTTGTTTCATTCACGTGACCGACCAATACCGGTTCATAACATGTGGCAGACCAATACCTCACGAGTCTTCTTCTCTCTAAACTGAGACCTTGAAACTGAGATATCTTTTCCTTCTCAAAACAAGGTCTGGGCATACTGCCAAATTGCAGATACTGATAAGTGAGGGTTCATCTGATCAGTCACTTGCATGAACACAGAAATTGGTTATTAGAACAGCACATGAATGAAACAGAGAAATGTATAGAATAGAAAATAACCTACATTAACATTTCCATCACACATGCAACAGCATCTTGCTGCGTCTACCTTTAATAATACTAATGGCTGCCTGTCTCACCGATGATGTAAGAGAGGATGAGGTTCCATCCCGTGATGAAGGCCCAGAGTTCTCCCACAGTGACATAGCTGTATAGGTAGGCTGAGCCCGTCTTGGGGACGCGGGCCCCAAACTCAGCGTAACATAGACCAGCCATCACAGAGGCCAGCGCTGCGATGAGGAAGGACAGGACAATGGCAGGACCTGGGGACAGGGAGAGGGTTGGGATGACCATCAGATTTAGTCAAAACCAGTAAATATATTCCAGCTTCCAGAGTAGTGCCCCCCAGGGTATTACTACTATACTACTACTATATTAGCTCAGTTGGTAGAGCATGGCGTTTGCAACGCCAGGGTTGTGAGTTTGATTCCCACGGGGGGCCAGTATGAAAAATACAAAAAATAATGTATGCACTCACTAACTGTAAGTCGCTCTGGATAAGAGCGTCTGCTAAATGACTAAAATGTAAAATGTAAAATATTACTAATATACTACTACAGTGTATTACCTTTATTTTCTCTGGCTCCAGCCAGGA
>CM072227.1:58240819-58371819 GCA_036851935.1 Coregonus suidteri | reverse complement strand
GTCAACATGGTCACAGTCAGGTCAACATGGTGACAGTCAGGTCAACATGGTGACAGTCAGGTCAACATGGTCACAGTCAGGTCAACATGGTCAGAGTCAGGTCAACATGGTGACAGTCAGGTCAACATGGTCAGAGTCAGGTCAACATGGTGACAGTCAGGTCAACATGGTGACAGTCAGGTCAACATGGTGACAGTCAGGTCAACATGGTGACAGTCAGGTCAACATGGTGACAGTCAGGTCAACATGGTGACAGTCAGGTCAACATGGTGACAGTCAGGTCAACATGGTCAGAGTCAGGTCAACATGGTGACAGTCAGGTCAACATAGTGACAGTCAGGTCAACATGGTAGTGTGATATATCTGTCAACATGGTAGTGTGATATATCTGTCAACATGGTAGTGTGATATATCTGTCAACATGGTAGTGTGATATATCTGTCAACATGGTAGTGTGATATATCTGTCAACATGGTAGTGTGATATATCTGTCAACATGGTAGTGTGATACATCTGTCAACATGGTAGTGTGATATATCTGCCAACATGGTAGTGTGATATATCTGTCAACATGGTAGTGTGATATATCTGTCAACATGGTAGTGTGATATATCTGTCAACATGGTAGTGTGATATATCTGTCAACATGGTAGTGTGATATATCTGTCAACATGGTAGTGTGATATATCTGTCAACATGGTAGTGTGATACATCTGTCAACATGGTAGTGTGAAATCTCTGTCAACATGGTAGTGTGATATATCTGTCAACATGGTAGTGTGATATATCTGTCAACATGGTAGTGTGATATATCTGTCAACATGGTAGTGTGATATATCTGTCAACATGGTAGTGTGATACATCTGTCAACATGGTAGTGTGATATCTCTGTCAACATGGTAGTGTGATATATCTGTCAACATGGTAGTGTGATATATCTGTCAACATGGTAGTGTGATATATCTGTCAACATGGTAGTGTGATATATCTGTCAACATGGTAGTGTGATATATCTGTCAACATGGTAGTGTAATACATCTGTCAACATGGTAGTGTGATATATCTGCCAACATGGTAGTGTGATATATCTGTCAACATGGTAGTGTGATATATCTGTCAACATGGTAGTGTGATATATCTGTCAACATGGTAGTGTGATATATCTGTCAACATGGTAGTGTGATATATCTGTCAACATGGTAGTGTGATATATCTGTCAACATGGTAGTGTGGTACATCTGTCAACATGGTAGTGTGATATATCTGTCAACATGGTAGTGTGATATATCTGTCAACATGGTAGTGTGATATATCTGTCAACATGGTAGTGTGATATATCTGTCAACATGGTAGTGTGATATATCTGTCAACATGGTAGTGTGATATATCTGTCAACATGGTAGTGTGATATATCTGTCAACATGGTAGTGTGATATATCTGTCAACATGGTAGTGTGATATCTCTGTCAACATGGTAGTGTGATATCTCTGTCAACATGGTAGTGTGATATATCTGTCAACATGGTAGTGTGATATATCTGTCAACATGGTAGTGTGATATATCTGTCAACATGGTAGTGTGATACATCTGTCAAACAAACATGGTAGTGTGATATATCTGTCAACATGGTAGTGTGATATATCTGCCAACATGGTAGTGTGATATATCTGTCAACATGGTAGTGTGATATATCTGTCAACATGGTAGTGTGATATATCTGTCAACATGGTAGTGTGATATATCTGTCAACATGGTAGTGTGATATCTCTGTCAACATGGTAGTGTGATATATCTGTCAACATGGTAGTGTGATATATCTGTCAACATGGTAGTGTGATATATCTGTCAACATGGTAGTGTGATATATCTCTCAACATGTTAGTGTGATATCTCTGTCAACATGGTAGTGTGATATATCTGTCAACATGGTAGTGTGATATATCTGTCAACATGGTAGTGTGATATATCTGTCAACATGGTAGTGTGATATATCTGTCAACATGGTAGTGTGATATATCTGTCAACATGGTAGTGTGATATATCTGTCAACATGGTAGTGTGATATATCTGTCAACATGGTAGTGTGATATCTCTGTCAACATGGTAGTGTGATATCTCTGTCAACATGGTAGTGTGATATATCTGTCAACATGGTAGTGTGATATATCTGTCAACATGGTAGTGTGATACATCTGTCAACATGGTAGTGTGATATATCTGTCAACATGGTAGTGTGATATATCTGTCAACATGGTAGTGTGATATATCTGTCAACATGGTAGTGTGATATATCTGTCAACATGGTAGTGTGATATATCTGTCAACATGGTAGTGTGATATATCTGTCAACATGGTAGTGTGATATATCTGTCAACATGGTAGTGTGATATCTCTGTCAACATGGTAGTGTGATATATCTGTCAACATGGTAGTGTGATATCTCTGTCAACATGGTAGTGTGATATATCTGTCAACATGGTAGTGTGATATCTCTGCATTCTTAACAGCATGGTCAAAACATATTGATACAACAGTAGCTAGGATGGGGAGAAGTCTGTCTATAATAAAGCGCTGCTCTGCATTCTTAACAGCACTATCAACAAGGCAGGTCACTATCAACAAGGCAGGTCACTATCAACAAGGCAGGTCACTATCAACAAGGCAGGTCACTATCAACAAGGTAGGTCACTATCACCAAGGCAGAGAACTATCACCAAGGCAGGTCACTATCAACAAGGCAGGTCACTATCAACAAGGCAGGTCACTATCAACAAGGCAGGTCACTATCACCAAGGCAGGTCACTATCAACAAGGCAGGTCACTATCACCAAGGCAGGTCACTATCACCAAGGCAGGTCCTACAGGCTCTAGTTTTGTCGCTGTGGCACTTAGGCAAATTGCAATTGGCTCAGAACAGGGCAGCACGGCTGGCCCCTTGGATGTACACAGAGAGCAAGCATTAATAATATGCAAGTCAATCTCTCCTGGCTCAATGTGGAGGAGAGATTGACTTCATCACTACTTGTATTTATGAGAGGTATTGACATGTTGAATGCACTGAGCTGTCTGTTTGAACTACTGGCACACAGCTCAGACACCCATGCATACCCCACAAGACATGCCACCAGAGGTCTATTCACAGTCCCCAAGTCCAGAACAGACTATGGGAGGCGCACAGTACTACATAGAGCCATGACTACATGGAACTCTATTCCACATCAAGTAACTGATGCCAGCAGTAAAAGTAGATTTAAAAAACAGATAAAAATACACCTTATGGAACAGCGGGGACTGTGAAGCAACACAAACATAGGCACAGACACACGCACACACACACGATACCATACGCACTATACACACACGTACACATGGATTCTGTACTGTAGATATGTGGTAGTGGTGGAGTAGGGGCCTGATGGCACACAGTGTGTTGTGAAATTTGTGAATGTATTGTAATGTTTTTAAAATTGTATAACTGCCTTAATGTTGCTGGACCCCAGGAAGAGTAGCTGCTGCCTTGGCAGGAACTAATGGGGTTCCTTAATAAATACAAATACAAATAGTGTAAAAGGGTCTGTCTATCTATATTGGCCGGTGAGACAGGCAGAGGCACATGTTGAAGCAGGAATCTGGAGACCTGGCACTGGGTTGGGTAAAGGGTTAGGGTTAGGGTTAGTACAACACTCACTTTACTATCCCCTGATATACTATAGCCCAGAGAGAGAGAGAGAGGGGGGGGGGGGGGGGGGAGAGAGAGAGGGGGGGGGGGGGGGGGGGGGGGGGGGGGGGGGGGGGGGGAGAGAGAGAGGGTGCTGGAGGGGGAGAGGGAGATAGAGATTTATATATATACACTACCGTTCAAAAGTTTGGGGTCACTTAGAAATGTCCTTGTTTTTGAAAGAAACACCATTTTTGTGTCCATTAAAATAACATCAAATTGACCAGAAATACAGTGTAGACATTGTTAATGTTGTGAATGGCTATTGTAGCTGGAAACGGCTGATTTTTTATGGAATATCTACATAGGCGTACAGAGGCCCATTACCAGCAACCATCAGTCCTGTGTTCCAATGGCACGCTGTGTTTGCTAATTTTAAAAGGCTAATTGATCATTAGAAAACCCTTTTGCAATTATGTTAGCACAGCTGAAAACTGTTGTGCTGATTAAAGAAGCAATAAAACTGGCTTTCTCGGGTAGAGGGAGGGGGATAGAGATCGAGGGGGTAGAGGGAGGGGGAGAGAGATACAGGGGGGGTAGAGGGAGGGGAATAGAGATCGAGGGGGTAGAGGGAGGGGGAGAGAGATAGAGGGGGGGTAGAGGGAGGGGGAGAGAGATACAGGGGGTAGAGGGAGGGGGAGAGAGATAGAGGGGGGGTAGAGGGAGGAGGATAGAGATAGAGGGAGGGGGAGAGGGAGGGGGAGAGAGATAGAGGGGGGGGTAGAGGGAGGGGAGGAGATAGAGGGGGTAGAGGGAGGGGGAGAGTAAGGGGGGGGGGGAGGGTAGAGGGAGGAGGATAGAGATAGAGGGGGGGTAGAGGGAGGGGATAGAGATAGAGGGAGGGGGAGAGGGGGGAGAGAGATAGAGGGGTAGAGGGAGGGGGAGAGATAGAGGGAGGGGGAGAGGGAGGGGGAGAGAGATAGAGGGGGTAGAGGGAGGGGCAGAGAGATAGAGGGGGTAGAGGGAGGGGGAGAGAGATACAGGGGGGGGTAGAGGGAGGGGAATAGAGATTGAGGGGGTAGAGGGAGGGAGGGGGAGAGAGATAGAGGGGGGGTAGAGGGAGGGGGAGAGAGATAGAGGGGGTAGAGGGAGGGAGGGGGAGAGAGATACAGGGGGTAGAGGGAGGAGGATAGAGATAGAGGGAGGGGTAGAGGGAGGGGGAGAGAGATAGAGGGGGGGGGTAGAGGGAGGGGGAGAGAGATACAGGGGGTAGAGGGAGGGGGAGAGAGATAGGGGAGGGGGGAGAGGGGAGGGAGGAGAGAGAGAGATACAGGGGTAGAGGGAGGAGGATAGAGATAGAGGGAGGGGGAGAGGGAGGGGGAGAGCGATAGAGGGAGGGGGATACAGGGGGTAGATACAGGGGGGAGATAGGGGGGGGGAGAGAGATAGAGGGAGGGGGAGAGGGAGAGGGGGGAGAGAGAGGGGGTAGAGAGGGGGAGAGGATAGAGGGAGGGGGGAGAGGGAGGGGAGAGAGATAGAGGGGGTAGAGGGAGGGGGAGAGAGATAGTGGGGGCTAGAGGGAGGGATAGGGCTTAAAGGGCTTAGCAGAGGTGGAGAGAACATACAGTGGGGAGAAGAAGTATTTGATACACGGCTGATTTTGCAGGTTTTCCTACTTACAAAGCATGTAGAGGTCTGTAATTTTTATCATAGGTACACTTCAACTGTGAGAGACGGAATCTAAAACAAAAATCCAGAAAATCACATTGTATGATTTTTAAGTAATTAATTTGCATTTTATTGCATGACATAAGTATTTGATCACCTACCAACCAGTAAGAATTCCAGCTCTCACAGACATGTTAGTTTTTCTTTAAGAAGTCCGCCTGTTCTCCACTCATTACCTGTATTAACTGCACCTGTTTGAACTCGTTACCTGTATAAAAGACACCTGTCCACACACTCAAATCAAACAGACTCCAACCTCTCCACAATGGCCAAGACCAGAGAGCTGTGTAAGGACATCAGGGATAAAATTGTAGACCTGCACAAGGCTGGGATGGGCTACAGGACAATAGGCAAGCAGCTTGGTGAGAAGGCAACAACTGTTGGCGCAATTATTAGAAAATGGAAGACGTTCAAGATGACGGTCAATCACCCTCGGTCTGGGGCTCCATGCAAGATCTCACCTCGTGGGGCATCAATGATCATGAGGAAGGTGAGGGATCAGCCCAGAACTACACGGCAGGACCTGGTCAACGACCTGAAGAGAGCTGGGACCACAGTCTCAAAGAAAAAACCATTAGTAACACACTACGCCGTCATGGATTAAAATCCTGCAGCGCACGCAAGGTCCCCCTGCTCAAGCCAGCGCATGTCCAGGCCCGTCTGAAGTTTGCCAATGACCATCTGGATGATCCAGAGGAGGAATGGGAGAAGGTCATGTGGTCTGATGAGACAAAAATATAGCTTTTTGGTCTAAACTTCACTCGCCGTATTTGGAGGAAGAAGAAGGATGAGTACAACCCCAAGAACACCATCCCAACTGTGAAGCATGGAGGTGGAAACATAATTATTTGGGGATGCTTTTCTGCAAAGGGGACAGGACGACTGCACCGTATTGAGGGGAGGATAGATGGGGCAATGTATCGCGAGATCTTGGCCAACAACCTCCTTCCCTCAGTAAGAGCATTGAAGATGGGTCGTGGCTGGGTCTCACACAGCCAGGGCAACTAAGGAGTGGCTCCGTAAGAAGCATCTCAAGGTCCTGGAGTGGCCTAGCCAGTCTCCAGACCTGAACCCAATAGAAAATCTTTGGAGGGAGCTGAATGTCCGTATTGCCCAGCGACATCCCCGAAACCTGAAGGATCTGGAGAAGGTCTGTATGGAGGAGTGGGCCAAAATCCCTGCTGCAGTGTGTGCAAACCTGGTCAAGACCTACAGGAAACGTATGATCTCTGTAATTGCAAACAAAGGTTTCTGTACCAAATATTAAGTTCTGCTTTTCTGATGTATCAAATACTTATGTCATGCAATAAAATGCTAAATAATTACTTAAAAATCATACAATGTGATTTTCTGGATTTTTGTTTTAGATTCCGTCTCTCACAGTTGAAGTGTACCTATGATAAAAATTACAGACCTCTACATGCTTTGTAAGTAGGAAAACCTGCAAAATCGGCAGTGTATCAAATACTTGTTCTCCCCAATGTATGTGAGACAGGAGGATGAGGTAAGTGGGGAGGGGTGAGGAGGAATGAGATTAAATAAGGAAGTCTATATGATACTCTCAGCTCCATAGAGATGACTTCCCAAAAGGAAGTATATATGCTACTCTCAGCTCCATAGAGATGACTACCCAACAGGAAGTATATATGATACTCTCAGCTCCATAGAGATGACTTCCCAAAAGGAAGTATATATGCTACTTCCAGCTCCATAGAGATGACTACCCAACAGGAAGTATATATGATACTCTCAGCTCCATAGAGATGACTACCCAACAGGAAGTATATATGATACTCTCAGCTCCATAGAGATGACTACCCAACAGGAAGTATATATGATACTCTCAGCTCCATAGAGATGACTACCCAACAGGAAGTATATATGCTACTTCCAGCTCCATAGAGATGACTACCCAACAGGAAGTATATATGCTACTCTCAGCTCCATAGAGATGACTACCCAACAGGAAGTATATATGCTACTCTCAGCTCCATAGAGATGACTACCCAACAGGAAGTATATATGCTACTCTCAGCTCCATAGAGATGACTACCCAACAGGAAGTATATATGCTACTCTCAGCTCCATAGAGATGACTACCCAACAGGAAGTATATATGCTACTCTCAGCTCCATAGAGATGACTACCCAACAGGAAGTATATATGCTACTCTCAGCTCCATAGAGATGACTACCCAACAGGAAGTATATATGCTACTCTCAGCTCCATAGAGATGACTACCCAACAGGAAGTATATATGCTACTCTCAGCTCCATAGAGATGACTACCCAACAGGAAGTATATATGCTACTCTCAGCTCCATAGAGATGACTACCCAACAGGAAGTATATGCTACTCTCAGCTCCATAGAGATGACTACCCAACAGGAAGTATATATGCTACTCTCAGCTCCATAGAGATGACTACCCAACAGGAAGTATATATGATACTCTCAGCTCCATAGAGATGACTACCCAACAGGAAGTATATATGATACTCTCAGCTCCATAGAGATGACTACCCAACAGGAAGTCTATATGATACTCTGATAGCCCATGTCAGCTAATTTTTTTTGATTGGTGAGTCAAATCAAATGTTATTTGTCACCTGCATTGTAAACCACAGGTGTAGACTAGCAGTGAAATGCTTACGGGCCCTTCCCAACAATGCAGAGAGAAAGAAAATAGAGGAAGAATAGAAAAATAAAACATGTAATAATAAAAGTAATAATAGATACACAATGAGTAACAATAACTTGGTTATATACACGGGTGCAGGGGTACGAGGTATTAACTTGGCTATATACACAGGGTACCAGTACTGAGTCCATGATAACTTGGCTATATACACAGGGTACCAGTACTGAGTCCATGATAACTTGGCTATATACACAGGGTACCAGTACTGAGTCCATGATAACTTGGTTATATACACAGGGTACCAGTACTGAGTTGATGTGCAGGGGTACGAGGTAATATAGCCAAGTTCTCTGTAGCTCAGCTGGTAGAGCACGGCGCTTGTAACGCCAAGGTAGTGGGTTCGATCCCCGGGACCACCCATACACAAAAATGTATGCACGCATGACTGTAAGTCGCTTTGGATAAAAAGCGTCTGCTAAATGGCATATTATTATTATAGTAATTGAGGTAGATATGTACATATAAGTAGGGATAAAGTGACTAGGCAACAGGATGGAGAATAAACAGTAGCTGTGATGAGTCAAAAGAGTTTGTGCAAAAAGGGTCAATGCAGATAGTCCGGGTAGCTATTGGTTAACTATTTAACTAACTATTTAGCAGTTTTATGGCTTGGGGGTAGAAGCTGTTCAGGGTCCTGTTGGTTCCAGACTTGGCATCGCTTGCCATGCGGTAGCAGAGAGAACAGTCTATGACTTGGGTGGCTGGAGTCTTTGACAATTTTTACATCTCGCTGACCTTGTGTAGTAAGATTCGATCTTGATTCTGTATTGACGCTTTGCCTGTTTGATGGTTTGTCGGAGGGCGTAGAGGGATTCCTTATAAGAGTCCGGGTTAGTGTCCCGCTCCTTGAGAGCTGCAGCTCTACCCTTTAGCTCAGTGCGGATGTTGCCTGTAATCCATGGCTTCTGGTTGGGGTATGTACGTACGGTCACTGTGGGGATGACGTCATCGATGCACTTATTAATGAAGCTGGTGGCTGATGTGGTGTACTCCTCAATGCCATTGGCTGAATCCCGGAACATGTTCCAGTCTGTGCTAGTGAAACAGTCGTCTAGCTTAGCATCCACTTCATCGGACCACTTCCGTATTGAGCGCATCACTGGTACTTCCTGTTTGAGTTTTTGCTTGTTAGCAGGAATCAGGAGGATAGAGTTATGTTCAGATTTGCCAAATGCAATGTCACGTAGAGCTTTGTATACATCTCTGAGTGTGGAGTAAAGGTGATCTAGAGTTTTTTTTTGCCTCTAGTTGCACAGCTGACATGCTGGTAGAAATTATGTAAACTTTAGATCACCTGATTTAAAGTCACAGGCCACTAGGAGCGCCACATATTAGTGAGCATTTTCTTGTTTGCTTATGGCCCTTTTCAGTTCATTGAGTGCTGTCTTAGTGCCAGCATCGGTTTGTGGTGGTAAATAGACAGCTACGAAAAATATAGATGAAAACTCTCTTGGTAAATAGTATGGTCTGCAGCTTATCATGAACTATTCTACCTCAGGCGAGCAGAACCTCCAGATTTCCTTGATAGTAGACATCACACACCAGTTGCTGTTCACAAAGAGACACCCCCCCCCCCCTCCCCCCTCCCCCCCCCCCCCCCTCCCCCCTCCCTGGAGCTTCCCTGACGCTTCCGTTCTGTCCTGCCGATGTATAGAAAAACCAGCTATATTTATATTTACCATGTCCTTGTTCAGCCACGACTCGGAGAAACAGGATATTACAGTTCTTCAGATCACGTTGATAGGACAGTCTTGAACGGAGCTCATCCAGTTTAATCTCCAGTGATTGCACATTCGACTATAGAACGGAGGGTAAAGGCAATTTATCCACTCTCCGACGTAGTCTCATCAGGTATCCCACACGCCGGCTTCTATAGCGCCATCTCCTCCTTCTTCGAATGTCGGGGATTTGGGGCTGGTCTGGGATAATCAATATGTATTTTAGAAGTATTCTTCGTCCAAATCTAGGTTAGTGATCGCTGTTCTGATGTCCAGAAGCTGTTTTCAGTCATAGGAAACGATGGTGGAAACATTATGTACAAAAAAGTTAAGATCAGCGTAAACCCCCAGCACCATTCTTACACACTAAGTAAGTTTGTCAAGCGACCAGCTATCTAAACGTGTAGTAATCATGGTCGAATTGCCACCCAGGGGGCCCCTATTGATTTTGTGAGTTATTCTCACTCAGATATCATATTAAAAACTGCAAACATATCTCTCCACCCTTATGGCAAAATGTATAGAACTGCAGGAAATGTACTGTAAAACAGCTCACTTTCCTCTCCGCCCAATGGCAAAATCAGTAGAATTGCAGGAAACTTGCTTTAAAACCGCAAAATTTCCTCTACACCCCATGCCAAAATGGGTAGAATTGCGCTAAATTAACTCATGATGAGTTCATATTTTTTGTGGCCCCCACCCCCATCAAAGTTGCCCATCTCTGGTCTACAGTCCTAGGGGATTTGAAGTCAATATTTTCTAAAGTCATTCTGACAGCCCCCTCAACTCCCAGTATAGCATTAGTCCCCAGAAAGAGCACAGGGTCAGAGACAGACACAGAGCTGCTGAGATGGAAGTAGTCGAAAATGGCTTCTAAAAAGTCTCTCTCTCTCACACACACAGGGAGCGAGAGGGCCAGAAGTGTTTGAAAATAGCTGTTAATGATTGGGTTCTGCTAGCAGTGGAGGTGGCTACATGACACGAGAGTGCAGGGGAATTTAAGAGAGAGAGACAGAGAGAGATAGAAATATATATATATATATATAGAGAGAGGGAAGATATATATATATACAGTGGGGAGAACAAGTATTTGATACACTGCCGATTTTGCAGGTTTTCCTACTTACAAAGCATGTAGAGGTCTGTAATTTTTATCATAGGTACACTTCAACTGTGAGAGACGGAATCTAAAACAAAAATCCAGAAAATCACATTGTATGATTTTTAAGTAATTAATTTGCATTTTATTGCATGACATAAGTATTTGATCACCTACCAACCAGTAAGAATTCCGGCTCTCACAGACCTGTTAGTTTTTCTTTAAGAAGCCCTCCTGTTCTCCACTCATTACCTGTATTAACTGCACCTGTTTGAACTCGTTACCTGTATAAAAGACACCTGTCCACACACTCAATCAAACAGACTCTAACCTCTCCACAATGGCCAAGACCAGAGAGCTGTGTAAGGACATCAGGGATAAAATTGTAGATCTGCACAAGGCTGGGATGGGCTACAGGCCAATAGGCAAGCAGCTTGGTGAGAAGGCAACAACTGTTGGCGCAATTATTAGAAAATTGAAGAAGTTCAAGATGACGGTCAATCACCCTCGGTCTGGGGCTCCATGCAAGATCTCACCTCGTGGGGCATCAATGATCATGAGGAAGGTGAGGGATCAGCCCAGAACTACACGGCAGGACCTGGTCAATGACCTGAAGAGAGCTGGGACCACAGTCTCAAAGAAAACCATTAGTAACACACTACGCCATCATGGATTAAAATCCTGCAGCGCACGCAAGATCCCCCTGCTCAAGCCAGCGCATGTCCAGGACCGTCTGAAGTTTGCCAATGACCATCTGGATGATCCAGAGCAGGAATGGGAGAAGGTCATGTGGTCTGATGAGACAGAAATAGAGCTTTTTGGTCTAAACTCCACTCGCCGTGTTTGGAGGAAGAAGAAGGATGAGTACAACCCCAAGAACACCATCCCAACCGTGAAGCATGGAGGTGGAAACATCATTCTTTGGGGATGCTTTTCTGCAAAGGGGACAGGACGACTGCACCGTATTGAGGGGAGGATGGATGGGGCCATGTATCGCGAGATCTTGGCCAACAACCTCCTTCCCTCAGTAAGAGCATTGAAGATGGGTCGTGGCTGGGTCTTCCAGCATGACAACGACCCGAAACACACAGCCAGGGCAACTAAGGGGTGGCTCCTTAAGAAGCATCTCAAGGTCCTGGAGTGGCATAGCCAGTCTCCAGACCTGATCCCAATAGAAAATCTTTGGAGGGAGCTGAAAGTCCGTATTGCCCAGCGACAGCCCCGAAACCTGAAGGATATGGAGAAGGTCTGTATGGAGGAGTTCAGTCCTTCACGGCATAGTGTGTTACCAATTGTTTTCTTGGTGACTATGGTCCCAGGTGCCTTGAGATCATTGACAAGATCCTCCGGTGTAGTTCTGGGCTGAATTCTCACCGTTCTCATGATCATTGCAACTCCACGAGGTGAGATCTTGCATGGAGCCCCAGGCCGAGGGAGATTGACAGTTATTTTGTGTTTCTTCCATTTGCGAATATATATATAGAGGGAAGAGAGAGAGAGAAATATATATATATATATATATATATGTGTGACACAAGTAATTGTTCCAACAATTGTTTACAGACAGATTAATTCACTTATAATTCACTGTATCACAATTCCAGTGGGTCAGAAGTTTACATACACAAGTTGACTGTGCCTTTAAACAGCTTGGAAAATTCCAGAAAATTATGTCATTGCTTTAGAAGCTTCTGATAGGCTAATTGATCATCATTTGAGTCAATTGGAGGTGTACCTGTGGATGTATTTCAAGGCCTACCTTCAAACTCAGTGCCTCTTTGCTTGACATCATGGGAAAATCAAAAGAAATCAGCCAAGACCTCAGAAAAAAAAATGTAAACCTCCAAAGATCTGGTTCATCCTTGGGAGCAATTTCCAAACACCTGAAGGTACCACGTTCATCTGTACAAACAATAGTACGCAAGTATAAACACCATGGGACCACGCAGCCGTCATACCACTCAAGAAGGAGACGCGTTCTGTCTCCTAGAGATTAACGTACTTTGGTGCGAAAAGTGCAAATCAATCCCAGAACAACAGCAAAGAACCTTGTGAAGATGCTGGAGGAAACAGGTACCTGAAAGGCCGCTCAGGAAGGAAGCCACTGCTCCAAAACCGCCATAAAAAAGCCATACTACGGTTTGCAACTGCACATGGGGACAAAGATCGTATTGTTTGGAGAAATGTCCTCATGTCAGCAGAAACAAAAATAGAACTGTTTGGCCATAATGACCATCGTTATGTTTGGAGGAAAAAGGGGGTTACTTGCAAGCCGAAGAACACAATCCCAACCGTGAAGCACGGGGGTGGCAGCATCATGCTGTGGGGTGCTTTGCTGCAGGAGGTACTGGTGCACTTCACAAAATAGATGGCATCATGAGGAAGGAAAATTATGTGGATATATTGAAGCAACATCCCAAGACATCAGTCAGGAAGTTAAAGCTTGGTCACAAATGGGTCTTCCAAATGGACAATGACCCCAAGCATACTTCCAAAGTTGTGGCAAAATGGCTTAAGGACAACAAAGTCAAGGTATTGGCGTGGCCGTCACAAAGCCCTGACCTCAATCCTATAGAACATTTGTGGGCAGAACTGAAAAAGCGTGTGTGAGCAAGGAGGCCTACAAACCTGACTCAGTTACACCAGCTCTGTCAGGAGGAATGGGCCAAAATTCACCCAACTTATTGTGGGAAGCTTGTGGAAGGCTACCCGAAACGTTTGACCCAAGTTAAACAATTTAAAGGCAATGCTACCAAATACTAATTGAGTGTATGTAAACTTCTGACCCACTGGGAATGTGATGGAAGAAATAAAAGCTTAAATAAATCATTCTCTCTACTATTATTCTGACATTTCACATTCTTAAAATTAAGTGGTGATCCTAACTGACCTAGAGAGAGAGAAAGAGAGACACAAGATTAATTAATCTTGTTTTCTAGCCCAGTTGTGGTTGTTTTTTGTGGTGTCTTCAACTTTCTCTGTGAAGTTAGTAATAATTATTCCCCCATCTCTGAGTTGCTGTCACCTCCCAAGACTCACTAAGAGTAGGCAGATTTAACAGACACATGCATGCACACACATCACCCTGGCATGTTGTTTTAAACCAACTGGTTGTTCCCATCTTCAGGGAATCGAAACTTTCCATTTCTCTCTAACTTTCGTTTCTGTTCAGAGGTGGAGCTAATGTTCACTAGGAGACAGAATATTGAAGCGGGGAGGGACCTACCTGATTGTCCAATAGAAACTTTATTTTTTGGAAGATATTTTGCTACTGTTTGCTACGGTGTCTTGACAACAGTAGAGGAAGACTGCTCTAGCAGACAGAAAACAGAAGACAGAGAGACACCTCGTCAAGTTTTTATTGAACTGAATTCTCCATCCTCCACCTGAACCATGTCTGGAAACAAGAAAGGTAAGACTAATGATCGTTGCAGGATGTAGCTTTAGTTATACAACCCTGTATTGTGACCTTAGTATCATTATATGTTCCCGATAAGAGTCTGCTAAAATGACTAAAATGGAAACGTAAATGTAATTATTTGGTAACACTTTACAAGAGGTAACATTTGCATAGGGTATATAATTACTAACGGTTAATGAATCACTTATAAATGCATTATGAACCATTAATAAATATGTATATTGCGTTGGTCCAAATAGTGCGATAACTAGTCAGAGCTTGCCAAATAGTGAGCCACTATTTACCTCCAGTTATTAACCATTTACAAATGCACTTACAAAATGCTTATAATATTGAAGCCTTATTTATCATCATGCACATGTATTTTCAATGGTTGCACAGTTGAACATTTCTATTTTCTCACTTTTGGGTTTTGGTTTTCATGATGTCTGGCCAACTGTATATCCCGGACATTATTCAGTCATATAATTCCTAACATATTACTGCCCTTTACCAGATTATATCAAGACACTTACCACTTCTCTGTGAAAGTTGTTTATTTATAATACATTTGCAAAAAGTTATAGAAACCTGTTTTCGCTTTGTCATTATGGGGTATTGTGTGTAGATTGATGAGGGAAACAAATAATTTAAGCAATTTTACAATAAGGCTGTAACGTAACAAAATGTGGAAAAGGGGAAGGGGTCTGAATACTTTCCCAATGCACTTTAACTGTAGGGCCTTGGATAAACTATCACTGTAAATACTATATCACTGTCCGGCTTTGGATACATTGAATCACTGGATAAACTGTACCATTGGATAAACTGTACCATTGGATAAACGGTATCACAATCGGGGCCTTGGATAAACAATGGATACAATTGCTAGTTAGAAGCCTTGTGACCTGCACCAAAGTCAGATTAGGATATAGGCCAAGGACTAGATATTCACACGTACTCACATGTTTTCACGTTTAGTTTCATGTTATCACATTAACTTCACATAAGATCACGTGATCACATGAGTTCACAAATTCATGTATTTTTTCCATGAAGGTATAGTCTAATAACTAGGCTAATAACGAAAGCCCCTCGTTTCTTCAGCCAGCTATCAGGTATAGCTCCCAGGGATCCAAGAACGGAGAGTTGAAATTGATTTAGTGTTCTCCCAAGTGAATTATTCTATCATATGAAATCAGAAGAAATACCGGTAGATGCACTTGTTCTGGGTCACATGCTGCTCCGAACTCAAACACCATCCTCTGAGTAACAGTGAAAACCCACCCAAAAGTGAAAAGATAACTATCGTTCAACTGTGAAATAAGGTTGCATGATGATAAATAAGGGTTCAATATTATAAGCATTTGTAAGTGCATTTGTAAATGGTTAATAACTGGAGTTAAATAGTGGCTCACTATTTGGCAAGCCCTGACTAGTTATCGCACTATTTTGACCAATGTGATATAACCAATGTATTAATGGTTTATAATGCATCTACAAATGATTAAATAACCATTCACAACACAATTACAAAACCCTTTATATAGGTATCGTATTGTAAAGTGTTACACATAATTTTTGCTTTGTATAACAGTTTTTCATTGTAAAAATATGGACAAGTACTTTCTCCTAAACATTTGACTGAGATGTGACTGTTAATGACAGTACACAGGGAAAACATATATTCCTGATAGGTTTACTTGTTGGAGATAGGATTTCTTTGTTTGAAATGTCATCCATTTCATTGTTGTCATTTTTTGTTATTATCAGTTGACTAAAACTCTGGACAATTTCTGTCTAGTTTTAGTCACAGTCATTTTAGCTAGTGCATTCTTGCCAATGAAATAATTAATATTTACCTTTAACTTGATTGATTTTATTTGCCAAGACAATACATTCACAGCCTTGTTTCCATTGTGGTCCCTAAAGTGCATGGAGCAAAACAAACACATTTAAATTATGATGATGGAGATGGAGATTGAATGTCTTCAGTTGGCTTCAGACGATGATGCTTCTCTATAGGTACTGGTCCTCTATAGGTACTGGTCCTCTATAGGTACTGGTCCTCTATAGTTACTGGTCCTCTATAGGTACTGGTCCTCTATAGGTACTGGTCCTCTATAGATACTGGTCCTCTATAGGTACTGGTCCTCTATAGATACTGGTCCTCTATAGGTACTGGTCCTCTATAGATAATGGTCCTCTATAGGTACTGGTCCTCTATAGTTACTGGTCCTCTATAGGTACTGGTCCTCTATAGGTACTGGTCCTCTATAGATACTGGTCCTCTATAGGTACTGGTCCTCTATAGATACTGGTCCTCTATAGGTACTGGTCCTCTATAGATAATGGGTCCTCTATAGGTACTGGTCCTCTATAGATACTGGTCCTCTATAGGTACTGGTCCTCTATAGGTACTGGTCCTCTATAGGTACTGGTCCTCTATAGGTACTGGTCCTCTATAGATACTGGTCCTCTATAGTTACTGGTCCTCTATAGGTACTGGTCCTCTATAGGTACTGGTCCTCTATAGATACTGGTCCTCTATAGGTACTGGTCCTCTATAGATACTGGTCCTCTATAGGTACTGGTCCTCTATAGATACTGGTACTCTATAGGTACTGGTCCTCTATAGATACTGGTCCTCTATAGGTACTGGTCCTCTATAGATACTGGTCCTCTATATGTACTGCTCCTCTATAGGTACTGGTCCTCTATAGATACTGGTCCTCTATAGGTACTGGTCCTCTATAGATACTGGTCCTCTATAGATACTGGTCCTCTATAGGTACTGGTCCTCTATAGATACTGGTCCTCTATATGTACTGCTCCTCTATAGGTACTGGTCCTCTATAGATACTGGTCCTCTATATGTACTGCTCCTCTATAGGTACTGGTCCTCTATAGATACTGGTCCTCTATAGGTACTGGTCCTGTATAGATACTGGTCCTCTATAGGTACTGGTCCTGTATAGATACTGGTCCTCTATAGGTACTGGTCCTGTATAGGTACTGGTCCTCTATAGGTACTGGTCCTCTATAGGTACTGGTCCTCTATAGGTACTGGTCCTCTATAGGTACTGGTCCTCTATAGGTACTGGTCCTCTATAGATACTGGTCCTCTATAGATACTGGTCCTCTATAGATACTGGTCCTCTATAGATACTGGTCCTCTATAGATACTGGTCCTCTATAGGTACTGGTCCTCTATAGATACTGGTCCTCTATATGTACTGCTCCTCTATAGGTACTGGTCCTCTATAGATACTGGTCCTCTATAGATACTGGTCCTCTATAGATACTGGTCCTCTATAGGTACTGGTCCTCTATAGATACTGGTCCTCTATAGGTACTGCTCCTCTATATGTACTGGTCCTCTATAGATACTGGTCCTCTATAGGTACTGGTCCTCTATAGGTACTGGTCCTCTATAGGTACTGGTCCTCTATAGGTACTGGTCCTCTATATGTACTGCTCCTCTATAGGTACTGGTCCTCTATAGATACTGGTCCTCTATAGGTACTGGTCCTCTATAGATACTGGTCCTCTATAGTTACTGGTCCTCTATAGGTACTGGTCCTCTATAGGTACTGGTCCTCTATAGATACTGGTCCTCTATAGGTACTGGTCCTCTATAGATACTGGTCCTCTATAGATACTGGTCCTCTATAGATACTGGTACTCTATAGGTACTGGTCCTCTATAGATACTGGTCCTCTATAGATACTGGTCCTCTATAGATACTGGTCCTCTATAGATACTGGTCCTCTATATGTACTGCTCCTCTATAGGTACTGGTCCTCTATAGATACTGTCCTCTATAGATACTGGTCCTCTATAGATACTGGTCCTCTATAGGTACTGGTCCTCTATAGATACTGGTCCTCTATAGGTACTGCTCCTCTATATGTACTGGTCCTCTATAGATACTGGTCCTCTATAGGTACTGGTCCTCTATAGGTACTGGTCCTCTATAGGTACTGGTCCTCTATAGGTACTGGTCCTCTATAGATACTGGTCCTCTATAGATACTGCTCCTCTATAGATACTGGTCCTCTATATGTACTGCTCCTCTATAGGTACTGGTCCTCTATAGATACTGGTCCTCTATAGATACTGGTCCTCTATAGATACTGGTCCTCTATAGGTACTGGTCCTCTATAGATACTGGTCCTCTATAGGTACTGCTCCTCTATATGTACTGCTCCTCTATATGTACTGGTCCTCTATAGATACTGGTCCTCTATAGGTACTGGTCCTCTATAGGTACTGGTCCTCTATAGGTACTGGTCCTCTATAGATACTGGTCCTCTATAGATACTGCTCCTCTATAGATACTGGTCCTCTATATGTACTGCTCCTCTATAGGTACTGGTCCTCTATAGATACTGGTCCTCTATAGATACTGGTCCTCTATAGATACTGGTCCTCTATAGGTACTGGTCCTCTATAGATACTGGTCCTCTATAGGTACTGCTCCTCTATATGTACTGGTCCTCTATAGATACTGGTCCTCTATAGGTACTGGTCCTCTATAGGTACTGGTCCTCTATAGGTACTGGTCCTCTATAGGTACTGGTCCTCTATAGGTACTGGTCCTCTATAGATACTGGTCCTCTATAGGTACTGGTCCTCTATAGATACTGGTCCTCTATATAGATACTGCTCCTCTATAGATACTGGTCCTCTATATGTACTGCTCCTCCATAGCCGAACCTGTAGCCCCCACCTGGGTCTTGGCAGTGCTAAAGATCCTTCTCTCTGCTATCTCTGGACACAGCATGCAGTCCTCTCTGCTATCTCTGGACACAGCATGCAGTCCTCTCTGTTATCTCTGGACACAGCATGCAGTCCTTGATTGTTATTCTTCCCGACAGATGAAACACAAAAGCTGGGGCTGCATTGTTTAAATCCAAACAGCCAAACATCCAGCTAGCTAACTAACTAGATTAGCTAGCGACAGTATAACCCAAAAATGTAGATTCGTAGTTTGTAGTCCAGTTTGACCCAGGTGTTGTGAGATCTGGCAGGCAGGAACGCCTCCCTCTTCAGAAGCCTTTGTATAACACTGCATTTTTACTTTATTACATTTATTAACAGCCTCATAAATAAGGGGCTTCTTTTTCACATTATGAAATAAAAAAAAAGTTCCAAGATCATTCCTGTTACAATATTATGAGTAGCATATGAAGCTATTTTGTTTTACTTAGTGTAATTATATGGAAGTAAAAATGTGTCCCTCCCTCCATGTCCCCAGGTGTTGTAGTGCTCCTTCCTCCATGTCTCCAGGTGTTGTAGAGCCCCCCCCCTCCATGTCCCCAGGTGTTGTAGTGCTCCTTCCTCCATGTCTCCAGGTGTTGTAGTGCCCCCCCCTCCATGTCCCCAGGTGTTGTAGTGCTCCTTCCTCCATGTCTCCAGGTGTTGTAGTGCCCCCCCCCTCCATGTCTCCAGGTGTTGTAGTGTTCCCCCTCCATGTCTCCAGGTGTTGTAGTGCTCCTTCCTCCATGTCCCCAGGTGTTGTAGTGCCCCCCCCTCCATGTCTCCAGGTGTTGTAGTGCCCCCCCCTCCATGTCCCCAGGTGTTGTAGTGCTCCTTCCTCCATGTCGCCAGGTGTTGTAGTGCCCCCCCCTCCATGTCCCCAGGTGTTGTAGTGCTCCTTCCTCCATGTCTCCAGGTGTTGTAGTGCCCCCCCCCCTCCATGTCTCCAGGTGTTGTAGTGTTCCCCCTCCATGTCTCCAGGTGTTGTAGTGCTCCTTCCTCCATGTCCCCAGGTGTTGTAGTGCCCCCCCCTCCATGTCTCCAGGTGTTGTAGTGCCCCCCCCTCCATGTCCCCAGGTGTTGTAGTGCTCCTTCCTCCATGTCTCCAGGTGTTGTAGTGCCCCCCCCCTCCATGTCTCCAGGTGTTGTAGTGCTCCTTCCTCCATGTCTCCAGGTGTTGTAGTCCTCCTCCCTCCATGTCTCCAGGTGTTGTAGTGCCCCCCCCCCTCCATGTCCCCAGGTGTTGTAGTGCTCCTTCCTCCATGTCTCCAGGTGTTGTAGTGCCCCCCCCTCCATGTCCCCAGGTGTTGTAGTGCCCCCCCTCCATGTCTCCAGGTGTTGTAGTGCTCCTCCCTCCATGTCCCCAGGTGTTGTAGTGCTCCTCCCTCCATGTCTCCAGGTGTTGTAGTGCCCCTCCCTCCATGTCTCCAGGTGTTGTAGTGCCCCCCCTCCATGTCTCCAGGTGTTGTAGTGCTCCTTCCTCCATGTCTCCAGGTGTTGTAGTCCTCCTCCCTCCATGTCTCCAGGTGTTGTAGTGCCCCCCCCTCCATGTCCCCAGGTGTTGTAGTGCCCCTCCCTCCATGTCTCCAGGTGTTGTAGTGCCCCCCCTCCATGTATCCAGGTGTTGTAGTGCCCCTCCCTCCATGTTTCCAGGTGTTGTAGTGCTCCTTCCTCCATGTCTCCAGGTGTTGTAGTGCCCCCCCTCCATGTCCCCAGGTGTTGTAGTGTCCCCCCCTCCATGTCTCCAGGTGTTGTAGTGCTCCTTCCTCCATGTCTCCAGGTGTTGTAGTGCCCCTCCCTCCATGTCTCCAGGTGTTGTAGTGCCCCCCCCTCCATGTCTCCAGGTGTTGTAGTGCCCCCCCTCCATGTCTCCAGGTGTTGTAGTGCCCCCCCCCCTCCATGTCTCCAGGTGTTGTAGTGCTCCTCCCTCCATGTCTCCAGGTGTTGTAGTGCCCCCCCCCCCTCCATGTCTCCAGGTGTTGTAGTGCTCCTCCCTCCATGTCTCCAGGTGTTGTAGTGCCCCCCTCCATGTCTCCAGGTGTTGTAGTGCCCCCCCCCTCCATGTCTCCAGGTGTTGTAGTGCCCCCCTCCATGTCTCCAGGTGTTGTAGTGCCCCCCCCCCTCCATGTCCCCAGGTGTTGTAGTGCTCCTCCCTCCATGTCCCCAGGTGTTGTAGTCCCCCTCCCTCCATGTCTCCAGGTGTTGTAGTGCCCCTTCCTCCATGTCTCCAGGTGTTGTAGTGCCCCCCCTCCATGTCTCCAGGTGTTGTAGTGCCCCCCCCTTCCATGTCCCCAGGTGTTGTAGTGCTCCTCCCTCCATGTCTCCAGGTGTTGTAGTGCCCCCCCCTCCATGTCTCCAGGTGTTGTAGTGCCCCCCCCTCCATGTCTCCAGGTGTTGTAGTGCCCCCCCCCTCCATGTCTCCAGGTGTTGTAGTGCCCCCCTCCATGTCTCCAGGTGTTGTAGTGCCCCTCCCCCTCCATGTCCCCAGGTGTTGTAGTGCCCCTCCCTCCATGTCTCCAGGTGTTGTAGTGCTCCTTCCTCCATGTCTCCAGGTGTTGTAGTCCTCCTCCCTCCATGTCCCCAGGTGTTGTAGTGCTCCTTCCTCCATGTCCCCAGGTGTTGTAGTGCCCCCCCCCCCCCTCCATGTCCCCAGGTGTTGTAGTGCTCCTTCCTCCATGTCTCCAGGTGTTGTAGTGCTCCTTCCTCCATGTCCCCAGGTGTTGTAGTGCCCCCCCCTCCATGTCTCCAGGTGTTGTAGTGCTCCTTCCTCCATGTCTCCAGGTGTTGTAGTCCTCCTCCCTCCATGTCCCCAGGTGTTGTAGTGCTCCTTCCTCCATGTCCCCAGGTGTTGTAGTGCCCCCCCCTCCATGTCCCCAGGTGTTGTAGTGCTCCCTCCTCCATGTCTCCAGGTGTTGTAGTGCTCCTTCCTCCATGTCCCCAGGTGTTGTAGTGCCCCCCCTCCATGTCTCCAGGTGTTGTAGTCCTCCTTCCTCCATGTCTCCAGGTGTTGTAGTGCTCCTTCCTCCATGTCTCCAGGTGTTGTAGTGCTCCTTCCTCCATGTCTCCAGGTGTTGTAGTCCTCCTCCCTCCATGTCTCCAGGTGTTGTAGTGCCCCCCCCTCCATGTCTCCAGGTGTTGTAGTGCCCCTCCCTCCATGTCCCCAGGTGTTGTAGTCCTCCTCCCTCCATGTCTCCAGGTGTTGTAGTGCCCCCCCCTCCCATGTCCCCAGGTGTTGTAGTGCTCCTCCCTCCATGTCTCCAGGTGTTGTAGTGCTCCTTCCTCCATGTCTCCAGGTGTTGTAGTCCTCTTCCCTCCATGTCTCCAGGTGTTGTAGTGCCCCCCCCTCCATGTCTCCAGGTGTTGTAGTGCCCCTCCCTCCATGTCTCCAGGTGTTGTAGTCCTCCTTCCTCCATGTCTCTAGGTGTTGTAGTGCCCCCCCCCCCCTCCATGTCTCCAGGTGTTTTAGTGCCCCCCCCCCCCCCATGTCTCCAGGTGTTGTAGTGCTCCTCCCTCCATGTCTCCAGGTGTTGTAGTGCCCCCCCCTCCATGTCTCCAGGTGTTGTAGTCCTCCTCCCTCCATGTCTCCAGGTGTTGTAGTGCCCCCCTCCATGTCTCCAGGTGTTGTAGTGCTCCTCCCTCCATGTCTCCAGGTGTTGTAGTGCCCCCCCCCTCCTCCATGTCTCCAGGTGTTGTAGTCCTCCTCCCTCCATGTCCCCAGGTGTTGTAGTGCTCCTTCCTCCATGTCTCCAGGTGTTGTAGTGCCCCTCCCTCCATGTCTCCAGGTGTTGTAGTGCCCCCCCCTCCATGTCTCCAGGTGTTGTAGTCCTCCTTCCTCCATGTCTCTAGGTGTTGTAGTGCCCCCTCCTCCATGTCTCCAGGTGTTGTAGACCCCCCCCCCCCATGTCTCCAGGTGTTGTAGTGCTCCTCCCTCCATGTCTCCAGGTGTTGTAGTGCCCCCCCTCCATGTCTCCAGGTGTTGTAGTCCTCCTCCCTCCATGTCTCCAGGTGTTGTAGTGCCCCCCCCTCCATGTCTCCAGGTGTTGTAGTGCTCCTTCCTCCATGTCTCCAGGTGTTGTAGTGCCCCCCCCCCCATGTCTCCAGGTGTTGTAGTGCCCCCCCCTCCATGTCTCCAGGTGTTGTAGTCCTCCTTCCTCCATGTCTCCAGGTGTTGTAGTGCTCCTTCCTCCATGTCTCCAGGTGTTGTAGTGCCCCCCCCCCCCCTCCATGTCTCCAGGTGTTGTAGTGCTCCTTCCTCCATGTCCCCAGGTGTTGTAGTGCACCCCCTCCATGTCCCCAGGTGTTGTAGTGCCCCTCCCTCCATGTCCCCAGGTGTTGTAGTGCCCCCCCTCCATGTCTCCAGGTGTTGTAGTGCCCCTCCCTCCATGTCCCCAGGTGTTGTAGTGCTCCTTCCTCCATGTCTCCAGGTGTTGTAGTGCCCCCCCCTCCATGTCTCCAGGTTTTGTAGTGCCCCCCCTCCATGTCTCCAGGTGTTGTAGTCCTCCTCCCTCCATGTCTCCAGGTGTTGTAGTCCTCCTTCCTCCATGTCTCCAGGTGTTGTAGTGCCCCTCCCTCCATGTCTCCAGGTGTTGTAGTGCCCCCCCCTCCATGTCTCCAGGTGTTGTAGTGCCCCCCCTCCATGTCTCCAGGTGTTGTAGTGCCCCCCCCTCCATGTCTCCAGGTGTTGTAGTCCTCCTCCCTCCATGTCTCCAGGTGTTGTAGTGCTCCTTCCTCCATGTCTCCAGGTGTTGTAGTGCCCTCCCCCTCCATGTCCCCAGGTGTTGTAGTGCCCCCCCCTCCATGTCTCCAGGTGTTGTAGTCCTCCTCCCTCCATGTCTCCAGGTGTTGTAGTGCTCCTTCCTCCATGTCTCCAGGTGTTGTAGTGCCCTCCCCCTCCATGTCCCCAGGTGTTGTAGTCCTCCTTCCTCCATGTCTCCAGGTGTTGTAGTGCCCCCCCTCCATGTCTCCAGGTGTTGTAGTGCTCCTTCCCTCCATGTCTCCAGGTGTTGTAGTGCTCCTTCCTCCATGTCTCCAGGTGTTGTAGTGCCCCCCCCCCCCCCCTCCATGTCTCCAGGTGTTGTAGTCCTCCTCCCTCCATGTCTCCAGGTGTTGTAGTGCCCCCCCCTCCATGTCCCCAGGTGTTGTAGTGCCCCTCCCTCCATGTCTCCAGGTGTTGTAGTGCCCCCCCCTCCATGTCCCCAGGTGTTGTAGTGCCCCTCCCTCCATGTCTCCAGGTGTTGTAGTGCCCCCCCCCCCCCCCCATGTCTCCAGGTGTTGTAGTGCCCCTCCCTCCATGTCCCCAGGTGTTGTAGTGCTCCTTCCTCCATGTCTCCAGGTGTTGTAGTGCTCCTTCCTCCATGTCCCCAGGTGTTGTAGTGCCCCCCCTCCATGTCCCCAGGTGTTGTAGTGCTCCTTCCTCCCATGTCTCCAGGTGTTGTAGTGCTCCTTCCTCCATGTCTCCAGGTGTTGTAGTGCCCCTCCCTCCGTGTCCCCAGGTGTTGTAGTGCCCCCCCCCTCCATGTCCCCAGGTGTTGTAGTGCTCCTTCCTCCATGTCCCCAGGTGTTGTAGTGCCCCCCCCCCCCATGTCCTCAGGTGTTGTAGTCCTCCTCCCTCCATGTCTCCAGGTGTTGTAGTGCCCCTTCCTCCATGTCTCCAGGTGTTGTAGTGCTCCTTCCTCCATGTCCCCAGGTGTTGTAGTGCCCCTTCCTCCATGTCCCCAGGTGTTGTAGTGCTCCTTCCTCCATGTCTCCAGGTGTTGTAGTGCTCCTTCCTCCATGTCCCCAGGTGTTGTAGTGCCCCTTCCTCCATGTCTCCAGGTGTTGTAGTGCTCCTTCCTCCATGTCCCCAGGTGTTGTAGTGCTCCTTCCTCCATGTCTCCAGGTGTTGTAGTGCTCCTTCTTCCATGTCTCCAGGTGTTGTAGTGCTCCTTCCTCCATGTCCCCAGGTGTTGTAGTGCTCCCTCTTCCCAGATCTGTTTGTGCTGTATTGTCACCTCAAGGAGTATAACTCTGTTGGGATTAGGGTAGTTCCTAATCTCGGTTAACCCAGAATTGAAATATTTACGTAGTCTGTCCATAAGAGAGTAGGGTAGTTCCTGTTTCCTGGTTCCTGGTTCCCCTCCCAGAGAAATGTTATCTGAGGTTTCACCTCAACTGACCCAGTGATAAGACCCAGTCATAAATACACACAGCTCATCATCGTATTGTTCCTCCATGTCCCTACAGAAAACTCCACCACCTCTCAGAAGCACCGTAACTTTGTCTCTGAGCCGATGGGGAACCGGTCTGTGAGAGACGTACCCGGGATCGGACCTGTACAGGGCCGCAGGCTAGAGGATAAGGGCGTTCCCAGGTAGGTTCACTACGTAGGAATTGTGTGCCAAATCAGAACCAACCATAGTTTCTGAAATGTCTGGGAACTTTGGTCAATTTATGTGAGTAAATCCACCAATCACTGATGGGCTGCCCCAAGCTGGTGAGAGTAGACAACAACACATCCGCCATAATGATCCTCAACACGGGGGCCCCTCAGGGGTGCGTGCTTAGTCCCCTCCTGTACTCACTGTTCACCCACGACTCCAACGCCATCATTAAGTTTGCTGACGACACAGTGGTGGTAGGCCTGATCACCGACAACGATGAGACAGCCTATAGGGAGGAGGTCAGAGACCTGGCCGTGTGGTGCCAGGACAACAACCTCTCCCTCAACGTGATCAAGACAAAGGAGCTGATCATGGACTACAGGAAAAGGAGGGCCGAGCACGCCCCCATCCACATCGACGGGGCTGTAGTGGAGCAGGTTGAGAGCTTCAAGTTCCTCGGTGTCCAGATCACTAAGGATCTATCATGGTCCAAACACACCAACACAGCCGTGAAGAGGGCACGACAAAGCCTATTCCCCCTCAGGAGGCTGAAAATATTTGGCATGGGACCTCACATCCTCAAAAGTTTCTACATCTGCACCATTGAGAGCATCTTCACTGGCTGGATCACTGCTTGGTATGGCAACTGCTTAGCATCTGACCACAAGGTACTACAGAGGGTAGTGCGTACGGCCCAGTACATCCCTGGGGCCAAGCTTCCTGCCATCCAGGATCTCTTTACCAAGCAATGTCAGAGGAAGGCCCTAAAAATGGTCAAAAGACTCCAGCCACCCAAGTCATAGACTGTTCTGTCTGCTACCGCACGGCAAGCGGTACCGGAGCGCCAAGTCTGGAACCAACAGGACCCTGAACAGATTCTACCCCAAGCCATAAGACTGCAAAATAGTTAGTTAAATAGTTAACCAAATAGCTACAAGGAATATCTGCATTGACCCCTATTGCACTAACTTTTTTGACTCATCACATACACTGCTGCTACTGTTTATTATCTATCCTGTTGTCTAGTCACTTTACCCCTACCTACAGTATACTGCTGCTACTGTCTATTATCTATCCTGTTGCCTAGTCACTTTACCCCTACCTACAGTATACTGCTGCTACTGTCTATTATCTATCCTGTTGTCTAGTCCCTTTACCCCTACCTACAGTATACTGCTGCTACTGTCTATTATCTATCCTGTTGCCTAGTCACTTTACCCCTACCTACAGTATATTGCTGCTACTGTCTATTATCTATCCTGTTGTCTAGTCCCTTTACCCTACCTACAGTATACTGCTGCTACTGTCTATTATCTATCCTGTTGTCTAGTCACTTTACCCCTACCTACAGTATACTGCTGCTACTGTCTATTATCTATCCTGTTGTCTAGTCCCTTTACCCCTACCTGCAGTATACTGCTGCTACTGTCTATTATCTATCCTGTTGTCTAGTCACTTTACCCCTACCTACAGTATACTGCTGCTACTGTCTATTATCTATCCTGTTGTCTAGTCACTTTACCCCTACCTACAGTATACTGCTGCTACTGTCTATTATCTATCCTGTTGTCTAGTCACTTTACCCCTACCTACAGTATACTGCTGCTACTGTCTATTATCTATCCTGTTGTCTAGTCACTTTACCCCTACCTACAGTATACTGCTGCTACTGTCTATTATCTATCCTGTTGTCTAGTCCCTTTACCCCTACCTACAGTATACTGCTGCTACTGTCTATTATCTATCCTGTTGTCTAGTCCCTTTACCCCCTACCTACAGTATACTGCTGCTACTGTCTATTATCTATCCTGTTGTCTAGTCACTTTACCCCTACCTACAGTATACTGCTGCTACTGTCTATTATCTATCCTGTTGTCTAGTCACTTTACCCCTACCTACAGTATACTGCTGCTACTGTCTATTATCTATCCTGTTGTCTAGTCCCTTTACCCCTACCTACAGAATACTGCTGCTACTGTCTATTATCTATCCTGTTGCCTAGTCACTTTACCCCTACCTACAGTATACTGCTGCTACTGTCTATTATCTATCCTGTTGTCTAGTCACTTTACCCCTACCTACAGTATACTGCTGCTACTGTCTATTATCTATCCTGTTGTCCAGTCACTTTACCCCTACCTACAGTATACTGCTGCTACTGTCTATTATCTATCCTGTTGTCTAGTCACTTTACCCCTACCTACAGTATACAGCTGCTACTGTCTATTATCTATCCTGTTGTCTAGTCCCTTTACCCCTACCTACAGTATACTGCTGCTACTGACTATTATCTATCCTGTTGTCTAGTCCCTTTACCCCTACCTACAGTATACTGCTGCTACTGTCTATTATCTATCCTGTTGTCTAGTCACTTTACCCCTACCTACAGTATACTGCTGCTACTGACTATTATCTATCCTGTTGTCTAGTCACTTTACCCCTACCTACAGTATACTGCTGCTACTGTCTATTATCTATCCTGTGTGTCTAGTCCCTTTACCCCTACCTACAGTATACTGCTGCTACTGTCTATTATCTATCCTGTTGTCTAGTCACTTTACCCCTACCTACAGTATACTGCTGCTACTGTCTATTATCTATCCTGTTGTCTAGTCCCATTACCCCTACCTACAGTATACTGCTGCTACTGTCTATTATCTATCCTGTTGCCTAGTCACTTTACCCCTACCTACAGTATACTGCTGCTACTGTCTATATCTATCCTGTTGCTAGTCACTTTACCCCTACCTACAGTATACTGCTGCTACTGTCTATTATCTATCCTGTTGCCTAGTCCCTTTACCCCTACCTACAGTATACTGCTGCTACTGTCTATTATCTATCCTGTTGCCTAGTCCCTTTACCCCTACCTACAGTATACTGCTGATTATCTATCCTGTTGCCTAGTCCCTTTACCCCTACCTACAGTATACTGCTGCTACTGTCTATTATCTATCCTGTTGTCTAGTCCCTTTACCCCTACCTACAGTATACTGCTGCTACTGTCTATTATCTATCCTGTTGTCTAGTCACTTTACCCCTACCTACAGTATACTGCTGCTACTACCTACAGTATACTGCTGCTACTGTCTATTATCTATCCTGTTGCCTAGTCACTTTACCCCTACCTACAGTATACTGCTGCTACTGTCTATTATCTATCCTGTTGTCTAGTCACTTTACCCCTACCTACAGTATACTGCTGCTGCTACTGTCTATTATCTATCCTGTTGTCTAGTCCCTTTACCCCTACCTACAGTATACTGCTGCTACTGTCTATTATCTATCCTGTTGTCTAGTCCCTTTACCCCTACCTACAGTATACTGCTGCTACTGTCTATTATCTATCCTGTTGTCTAGTCCCTTTACCCCTACCTACAGTATATACTGCTGCTACTGTCTATTATCTATCCTGTTGTCTAGTCCCTTTACCCCTACCTACAGTATACTGCTGCTACTGTCTATTATCTATCCTGTTGTCTAGTCACTTTACCCCTACCTACAGTATACTGCTGCTACTGTCTATTATCTATCCTGTTGTCTAGTCACTTTACCCCTACCTACAGTATACTGCTGCTACTGTCTATTATCTATCCTGTTGTCTAGTCACTTTACCCCTACCTACAGTATACTGCTGCTACTGTCTATTATCTATCCTGTTGTCTAGTCACTTTACCCCTACCTACAGTATACTGCTGCTACTGTCTATTATCTATCCTGTTGTCTAGTCACTTTACCCCTACTTACAGTATACTGCTGCTACTGTCTATTATCTATCCTGTTGTCTAGTCACTTTACCCCTACCTACAGTATACTGCTGCTACTGTCTATTATCTATCCTGTTGTCTAGTCACTTTACCCCTACCTACAGTATACTGCTGCTACTGTCTATTATCTATCCTGTTGTCTAGTCACTTTACCCCTACCTACAGTATACTGCTGCTACTGTCTATTATCTATCCTGTTGTCTAGTCCCTTTACCTCTACCTACAGTATACTGCTGCTACTGTCTATTATCTATCCTGTTGCCTAGTCACTTTATTCCTGCCAATATGTACATATCTACCTCAAATACCTCGTACCCCTGCACATGGACTCAGTAGTGGTACCCCGTGTATATAACCAAGTTATCATTGACTCAGTACTGGTACCCTGTGTATATAGCCAAGTTATCGTTACTCATTGTGTATTTATTATTACGTGTTGTACTTTTCTATTCTTCCTCTATTTTCTTTCTCTCTGCGTCGTTGGGAAGGGCCCGTAAGCATTTCACTGTTAGTCTACACCTGTTGTTTACAAAGTATGTGACGAATACAAGTTGGTTTGATCAACCAGAAGTTAAAGCTGTTGAAAATAAGTTTAAGCATTTCCCAAAAATATACCTATACTAGAGCTATACATAGTTTCAGAAAATGTAGAAAATTCTGGAAACTTTACCAGAACTTAACAGTAAATTACCCCGTTTTGTCTCTCCCAGGGCTGACCAGATGTTGGGCCAGTACCTGGTGAGTGGTCGAGACCAAGGCCAGTTCCAGGGCTATCTGAAAAATACCACAGGGGCCAACGCCAAGCAACAAAGTGACGCCTACAATGGAATGAGAGAGTGGACCAACAACAATATGTAGAGGAGAGCAGACATTCACTCACTGTCTCTGCTCCTTTCTGCTTTTCTACTCCTTACTAGGACACTTCAGACCTACCTAGGTCAACTTTCAACTAATTATTAATAAGTAATTATTGATAAGTGGGGCGGCAGGTAGCTTAGTGGATAAGAGCGTTGTGCCAGTAATCGAAAGGTCGCTGGTTCTAATCCCCGAGCCGACTAGGTGAAAAATCTGCTGATGTGCCCTTGAGCAAGGCACTTAACCCTAATTGCTCATGTAAGTCGCTCTGGATAAGAGCGTCTGCTAAATGACGTAAATTAGTTCAATAATTAGTTATAAGTATTGATAAGTAATCTTGAGTAATCATAAAGTTGATAGTTATCTATAAGACACTGTACTTCCTTCTGTTCTTCTTGTCACATCCTTCAACTAAGACCCTGGGCCCTGTCCCCAGGTTAAAGTGATAGTTTTGGGTGCATTCTGTTTTGGAATAAATCTGGAATTAACTTCTTGTTGTTGTCCTGCTGTATTCTTGATGGCTGCAAAAGTCTTAAGAGTCAACACATTGTTACAGATGTCCTGGTGCTGTAACCGGGACTTCTCTTAATAACTAAAATCATAAAAGCCCAATGAAGACGTTTATTTTTGTTATATCAATATCACATAATTTCTGGTTAACAATTAAATACCTTACTGTGATTTTCAATTAAAAAAGAAGAAAAACAAATGACATTTCTCAAGCAAGAATTTAGCTAGGACTGTCTGAGAGTGGTCTGAGAGAGGGGCCTAATCGGAGGGGCCTAATCGGAGGGGCCTAATCGGAGGAGCCTAATCGGAGGGGCCTAATCGGAGGGGCCTAATCGGAGGGGCCTAATCGGAGGGGCCTAATCGGAGGGGCCTAATCGGAGGAGCCTAATCGGAGGGGCCTAATCGGAGGGGCCTAATCGGAGGGGCCTAATCGGAGGGGCCTAATCGGAGGGGCCTAATCGGAGGAGCCTAATCGGAGGAGCCTAATCGGAGGGATGTGCAACCTGAAGACTAGCTGTTATTGGCAGAGAGGAGAGAGGAGGGCAAACTCTCGTTATTGGTCTATTAACTATTGGTAATGTCACCAGGCAATCAAGCTGACATTTCAGGCGGTCTTTTCAGACAGCTCTTACACGAAAAGGGCATTATCATAATGTTCACAATGTTATTCCAACCTCAGAGTGTGGAAATAGACCGGTAACTGCCAAAATAAAGGAAACACCAGCAAAGTGTCTTAACAATAATAATAATAATAATAATTATACACTTTATTTGTTAAGCGCTTTTCAATACATGTAAGAAGATGTTTCAAGTCATAAAATAATGTAATTAAAATATAGCCAAGAGCAGCAATGAACGGGGTTCACAGGATGACAGAAAGAACCAGAACTATCTTCCTTTATGTGACGGGGTTCACAGGATGACAGAAAGAACCAGAACTATCTTCCTTCATGTGACGGGGTTCACAGGATGACAGAAAGAACCAGATCAGTTGGAAACAAACAAACCAAGCATTCCATCATGTAGGAACTATCTTCCTTTGTGTGCAGTCATGAGTCTAAATACAACATCTGGAATGATTCTGACGTATGGTTCATGAGGAGCAGAAGATTGCAGATGATTCTGAGCATTAGCGTTACATACAGTTCCTTGCAAAAGTATTCATCCCCCTTGGTGTTTTTTCCTATTTTGTTGCATTACAACCTGTAATTTAAATGGATTTTTATTTGTATTTCATGTAATGGACATACACAAAATAGTCCAAATTGGTGAAGTGAAATGAAAGAAATAACTTTTTTCCAAAAATTCTTTAAATAAAAATGAATAACGGAAAAGTGGTACGTGCATATGTATTCACCCCCTTTGCAACCAAGATCTGGTGCAACCATTTACCTTCAGAAGTCACATAATTAGTTAAATAAAGTCCACCTGTGTGCAATCTAAGTGTCACATGATCTGTCACATGATCTCAGTATATACTGTATACACCTGTTCTGAAAGGCCCCAGAGTCTGCAAACACCACTAAGCAAGGGCACCATGAAGACCAAGGGCTCTCCATACAGGTCAGGGACAAAGACTAAAATTGAGATTTTTGGCCATCAAGGAAAACGCTATGTCTGGCGCAAACCCAACACCTCTCATCACCCCGAGAACACCATCCCCACAGTGAAGCATGGTGGTGGCAGCATCATGCAGTGGGGATGTTTTTCCATCGGCAGGGACTGGGAAACTGGTCAGAATTGAAGGAATGATGGATGGCGCTAAATACAGGGAAATTCTTGAGGGGAACCTGTTTCAGTCTTCCAGAGATTTGAGACTGGGACGGAGGTTCACCTTCCAGCAGGACAATGACCCTAAGCATACTGCTAAGCAACACTCGAGTGGTTTAAGGGGACACATTTAAATTTCTTGGAATGGCCTAGTCAAAGCCCAGACCTCAATCCAATTGAGAATCTGTGGTATGACTTAAAGATTGCTGTACACTAGCGGAACCCATCCAACTTGAAGGAGCTGGAGCAGTTTTGCCTTGAAGAATGGGCAAAAATCCCAGTGGCTAGATGTGCCAAGCTTATAGAGACATACCCCAAGAGACTTGCAGCTGTAATTGCTGCAAAAGGTGGTTCTACAAAGTATTGACTTTGGGGGGGTGAATAGTTATGCACGCTCAAGTTTTCTGTATTATTGTCTTATTTCTTGTTTGTTTCACAATAGAAATATTTTGCATCTTCAAAGTGGTAGGCATGTTGTGTAAATCAAATGATACAAACCCCCCAAAAATGCCAAGGGGTATGAATACTTTAGCAAGCCACTGTATGCAAAGAATGAGTTGTTAATAGTTTCCTTGTTGTTTAAGATATCAATGCCACATTCACCGTGGTTCATCTTAAGAACGTCCATGATAGAGATGACACGTTTCACGTTGATAGGTCTCTGTGGTCTCTGTGGTCTCTGTGGTCTCTGTGGTCTCTGTGGTCACTGTGGTCTCTGTGGTCTCTGTGGTCTCTGTGGTCTCTGTGGTCTCTGTGGTCACTGTGGTCTCTGTGGTCTCTGTGGTCACTGTGGTCACTGTGAAGTAGATTTGAAGTGGTTTAAATGGACACGTAAAATCAGATTTGATATTTGTCAATAAATCATTGTTTGACCAATACCTTAGCTTTTCTCAAACTGAGTCAAGTCATGTGCCGTGGGCCTACAGTACATCGGGTGTCCTTTTTGATATAAAAAATATAATAAAAATGTAGGGTGTAGATCAACTTTAATAATGCAGATAGATTGTAGCTCCCATCAATGTAACTGTCTGCATCACTTCCAAGCCCAATGGTGTCCAATGGATTGAGCATATTATAAAATTATTATGATATTATGTATATTTATGAAAAGAAGAGGTTAATGAGAATACGTTTTTCAAAGTTTCCAAGATGGAATAAATTCTGTCTTGACGGACTTTCTGGGTCCTTTAGGCAAATGTGTTCAGCATGAGGAAAGACCCCTACATACAACGTCAAGTCTCTAAGTCAAACGGGGAGACGGATATGAGGGTTTAAGTGAGACTGCTTATAACAGCGCCACCTACAGGCCAATCTGTGCCATTCTTTTTGACCAAGTTATTCACGGCCTCTAGTTTCTGTGTGCCAAATTAGAAAACAAGTGACCAATCTATGCTGGAGTTATCTGACCATGTCTATGCTGTGCTGTCAACCCCTAAGGAAGGAGAATGAAAGAGATAGCTCATTAAAACCAGACATTAAAACCAGACATTAAAAGCATCTTTCTAAAAGTTTGTCTTCAGCAGGATGTAAAGAAGCCTGACCTCCTCTGGCAGACCCTTCCAAAGTCTAGGGGCCCTTTGGCAAATGCCCGGTGTCCTTTAGTTTTCAACCTAGACTTTGGAATGGTCAACAGTGCCCTGCCAGCGGATCTCAGGCTGCCTCCTGGCTCATAGGGAGATAAAAGATCAGTGATATAGGACGGGGCTAAACCAAGCCTTTAACGTGATTCATACTATTTTAATATCTATTCTAAAAGTGACTGGTAGCCAGTGTAGAGAAGCTAAAACAGGTGTGATATGGTTACATTGCCTGGACAAGGTGAGCTGCAGCATGTTGAATGAACTGTAGATGATGCAGTGATATCTGACAGACCTGTATACAAACTGTTACAGTAATCTGGGCATGAGGAAATAAAAGCATGCATAACTTTCTCCAGATCAGTGACTGAAATAAAATACTTGACTTGATCTATATTTCTTAGATGATAAACGCAGGACTGGACAACCTTTTTTACATGCAGCTCAAGGTTTAGGTCAGGGTCAAAGAAGACACCAAGGTTTCTTGCCGAAGGCTTTACATTGGTGGACAACTGACCAAGGTAATCTACAATCTGTGTTTTAGCAAGCTGGAGGGCAAATAAAACAACCTCTGATTTCGTATCAATGAGCTGGAGAAAATGGTCAGACATCCAACATTTGATGTCAGCAAGACACTTGTGTAGGGAAGCTACACTCATGAGAAGAAACGTTTGCCACATAGATATGAAGTGAACCAGTGGAGTGCAACGCCGGAGATTCCCACCCACCTCTCCAGCCGTTTGTTATGATTAATAGTATCAAACACTGCACTGAGATCCAGAAGAACTAGGATAGAGCGTTCACTGGCATCAGCAGCCAACAGAAGGTCCTTACTGACTTTCAATAAAGCAGTTTTAGTGCTGTGAAGTGAGCGGAAGCCCGACTGGACATTTTCGAATAAGTTGTTCATACTCAAATAAGACACCAATTGCTTGATCACAACTTTTTCTAAAATCTTGGATAAAAAACACAGTTTAGAGATTTGTCTATAATTACTCAGCGAGGAGCGGTGTAGATTGGGCTTTTTAAGGAGAGGCTGGACCAGAGCAGTTTTAAAGTAGGCTGGAAAGGAGCCAGTGGTCAGGGAGCTATTTACAATAGACAGAACGTCGGGGCCAACTGTAGGTATAACCTCTTAGTAGTCTAGTAGGGACCACGTCTAAGGGGCAGGGCCAACAGTAGGTATAACCTCTTAGTAGTCTAGTAGGGACCACGTCTAAGGGGCAGGGCCAACAGTAGGATAACCTCTTAGTAGTCTAGTAGGGACCACGTCTAAGGGGCAGGGCCAACAGTAGGTATAACCTCTTAGTAGTCTAGTAGGGACCACGTTCTAAGGGGCAGGGCCAACAGTAGGTATAACCTCTTAGTAGTCTAGTAGGGACCACGTCTAAGGGGCAGGGCCAACAGTAGGGATAACCTCTTAGTAGTCTAGTAGGGACCACGTCTAAGGGGCAGGGCCAACAGTAGGTATAACCTCTTAGTAGTCTAGTAGGGACCACGTCTAAGGGGCAGGGCCAACAGTAGGGATAACCTCTTAGTAGTCTAGTAGGGACCACGTCTAAGGGGCAGGGCCAACAGTAGGGATAACCTCTTAGTAGTCTAGTAGGGACCACGTCTAAGGGGCAGGGCCAACAGTAGGTATAACCTCTTAGTAGTCTAGTAGGGACCACGTCTAAGGGGCAGGGCCAACAGTAGGGATAACCTCTTAGTAGTCTAGTAGGGACCACGTCTAAGGGGCAGGGCCAACAGTAGGTATAACCTCTTAGTAGTCTAGTAGGGACCACGTCTAAGGGCAGGGGCCAACAGTAGGGATAACCTCTTAGTAGTCTAGTAGGGACCACGTCTAAGGGGCAGGGCCAACAGTAGGGATAACCTCTTAGTAGTCTAGTAGGGACCACGTCTAAGGGCAGGGCCAACAGTAGGGATAACCTCTTAGTAGTCTAGTAGGGACCACGTCTAAGGGGCAGGGCCAACAGTAGGGATAACCTCTTAGTAGTCTAGTAGGGACCCACGTCTAAGGGGCAGGGCCAACAGTAGGTATAACCTCTTAGTAGTCTAGTAGGGACCACGTCTAAGGGGCAGGGCCAACAGTAGGGATAACCTCTTAGTAGTCTAGTAGGGACCACGTCTAAGGGGCAGGGCCAACAGTAGGGATAACCTCTTAGTAGTCTAGTAGGGACCACGTCTAAGGGGCGGGGCCAACAGTAGGGATAACCTCTTAGTAGTCTAGTAGGGACCACGTCTAAGGGGCAGGGCCAACAGTAGGTATAACCTCTTAGTAGTCTAGTAGGGACCACGTCTAAGGGGCAGGGCCAACAGTAGGGATAACCTCTTAGTAGTCTAGTAGGGACCACGTCTAAGGGGCGGGGGCCAACAGTAGGGATAACCTCTTAGTAGTCTAGTAGGGACCACGTCTAAGGGGCAGGGCCAACAGTAGGGATAACCTCTTAGTAGTCTAGTAGGGACCACGTCTAAGGGGGCAGGGCCAACAGTAGGTATAACCTCTTAGTAGTCTAGTAGGGACCACGTCTAAGGGGCGGGGCCCAACAGTAGGTATAACCTCTTAGTAGTCTAGTAGGGACCACGTCTAAGGGGCAGGGCCAACAGTAGGTATAACCTCTTAGTAGTTTAGTAGGGACCACGTCTAAGGGGCAGGGCCAACAGTAGGGATAACCTCTTAGTAGTCTAGTAGGGACCACGTCTAAGGGGCCAACAGTAGGGATAACCTCTTAGTAGTCTAGTAGGGACCACGTCTAAGGGGCAGGGCCAACAGTAGGGATAACCTCTTAGTAGTCTAGTAGGGACCACGTCTAAGGGGGCCAACAGTAGGGATAACCTCTTAGTAGTCTAGTAGGGACCACGTCTAAGGGGCAGGGCCAACAGTAGGTATAACCTCTTAGTAGTCTAGTAGGGACCACGTCTAAGGGGCAGGGCCAACAGTAGGGATAACCTCTTAGTAGTCTAGTAGGGACCACGTCTAAGGGGGCAGGGCCAACAGTAGGGATAACCTCTTAGTAGTCTAGTAGGGACCACGTCTAAGGGGCAGGGCCAACAGTAGGGATAACCTCTTAGTAGTCTAGTAGGGACCACGTCTAAGGGGCAGGGCCAACAGTAGGGATAACCTCTTAGTAGTCTAGTAGGGACCACGTCTAAGGGCAGGGCCAACAGTAGGTATAACCTCTTAGTAGTCTAGTAGGGACCACGTCTAAGGGGCAGGGCCAACAGTAGGGATAACCTCTTAGTAGTCTAGTAGGGACCACGTCTAAGGGGCAGGGCCAACAGTAGGATAACCTCTTAGTAGTCTAGTAGGGACCACGTCTAAGGGGCAGGGCCAACAGTAGGGATAACCTCTTAGTAGTCTAGTAGGGACCACGTCTAAGGGGCAGGGCCAACAGTAGGTATAACCTCTTAGTAGTCTAGTAGGGACCACGTCTAAGGGGCAGGGCCAACAGTAGGGATAACCTCTTAGTAGTCTAGTAGGGACCACGTCTAAGGGGCGGGGCCAACAGTAGGTATAACCTCTTAGTAGTCTAGTAGGGACCACGTCTAAGGGGCAGGGCCAACAGTAGGGATAACCTCTTAGTAGTCTAGTAGGGACCACGTCTAAGGGGCAGGGCAACAGTAGGGATAACCTCTTAGTAGTCTAGTAGGGACCACGTCTAAGGGGCAGGGCCAACAGTAGGGATAACCTCTTAGTAGTCTAGTAGGGACCACGTCTAAGGGGCAGGGCCAACAGTAGGGATAACCTCTTAGTAGTCTAGTAGGGACCACGTCTAAGGGGCAGGGCCAACAGTAGGTATAACCTCTTAGTAGTCTAGTAGGGACCACGTCTAAGGGGGGGGGCCAACAGTAGGGATAACCTCTTAGTAGTCTAGTAGGGACCACGTCTAAGGGGGGGGGCCAACAGTAGGGATAACCTCTTAGTAGTCTAGTAGGGACCACGTCTAAGGGGCAGGGCCAACAGTAGGTATAACCTCTTAGTAGTCTAGTAGGGACCCATGTCTAAGGGGCAGGGCAACAGTAGGTATAACCTCTTAGTAGTCTAGTAGGGACCCACGTCTAAGGGGCAGGGCCAACAGTAGGGATAACCTCTTAGTAGTCTAGTAGGGACCACGTCTAAGGGGGCAGGGCCAACAGTAGGGATAACCTTAGTAGTCTAGTAGGGACCATGTCTAAGTAGTAGTCTAGTAGGGACCACGTCTAAGGGGCAGGGCCAACAGTAGGTATAACCTCTTAGTAGTCTAGTAGGGACCACGTCTAAGGGGCAGGGCCAACAGTAGGTATAACCTCTTAGTAGTCTAGTAGGGACCACGTCTAAGGGGCAGGGCCAACAGTAGGTATAACCTCTTAGTAGTCTAGTAGGGACCACGTCTAAGGGGCAGGGCCAACAGTAGGTATAACCTCTTAGTAGTCTAGTAGGGACCACGTCTAAGGGGCAGGGCCAACAGTAGGGATAACCTCTTAGTAGTCTAGTAGGGACCACGTCTAAGGGGCAGGGCCAACAGTAGGGATAACCTCTTAGTAGTCTAGTAGGGACCACGTCTAAGGGGCAGGGCCAACAGTAGGGATAACCTCTTAGTAGTCTAGTAGGGACCACGTCTAAGGGGCAGGGCCAACAGTAGGGATAACCTCTTAGTAGTCTAGTAGGGACCACGTCTAAGGGGCAGGGCCAACAGTAGGGATAACCTCTTAGTAGTCTAGTAGGGACCACGTCTAAGGGGCAGGGCCAACAGTAGGGATAACCTCTTAGTAGTCTAGTAGGGACCACGTCTAAGGGGCAGGGCCAACAGTAGGGATAACCTCTTAGTAGTCTAGTAGGGACCACGTCTAAGGGGCAGGGCCAACAGTAGGGATAACCTCTTAGTAGTCTAGTAGGGACCACGTCTAAGGGGCAGGGCCAACAGTAGGGATAACCTCTTAGTAGTCTAGTAGGGACCACGTCTAAGGGGCAGGGCCAACAGTAGGGATAACCTCTTAGTAGTCTAGTAGGGACCACGTCTAAGGGGCAGGGCCAACAGTAGGGATAACCTCTTAGTAGTCTAGTAGGGACCACGTCTAAGGGGCAGGGCCAACAGTAGGGATAACCTCTTAGTAGTCTAGTAGGGACCACGTCTAAGGGGCAGGGCCAACAGTAGGTATAACCTCTTAGTAGTCTAGTAGGGACCACGTCTAAGGGCAGGGCCAACAGTAGGGATAAACCTCTTAGTAGTCTAGTAGGGACCACGTCTAAGGGGCGGGGCCAACAGTAGGGATAACCTCTTAGTAGTCTAGTAGGGACCACGTCTAAGGGGCAGGGCCAACAGTAGGGATAACCTCTTAGTAGTCTAGTAGGGACCACGTCTAAGGGGCAGGGCCAACAGTAGGGATAACCTCTTAGTAGTCTAGTAGGGACCACGTCTAAGGGGCAGGGCCAACAGTAGGGATAACCTCTTAGTAGTCTAGTAGGGACCACGTCTAAGGGGCGGGGCCAACAGTAGGTATAACCTCTTAGATAGTCTAGTAGGGACCACGTCTAAGGAGCAGGGCCAACAGTAGGGATAACCTCTTAGTAGTCTAGTAGGGACCACGTCTAAGGGGCAGGGCCAACAGTAGGGATAACCTCTTAGTAGTCTAGTAGGGACCACGTCTAAGGAGCAGGGCCAACAGTAGGTATAACCTCTTAGTAGTCTAGTAGGGACCACGTCTAAGGGGCGGGGCCAACAGTAGGGATAACCTCTTAGTAGTCTAGTAGGGACCACGTCTAAGGGGCGGGGCCAACAGTAGGGATAACCTCTTAGTAGTCTAGTAGGGACCACGTCTAAGGGGCAGGGCCAACAGTAGGGATAACCTCTTAGTAGTCTAGTAGGGACCACGTCTAAGGGGCAGGGCCAACAGTAGGGATAACCTCTTAGTAGTCTAGTAGGGACCACGTCTAAGGGGCAGGGCCAACAGTAGGGATAACCTCTTAGTAGTCTAGTAGGGACCACGTCTAAGGGGCAGGGCCAACAGTAGGGATAACCTCTTAGTAGTCTAGTAGGGACCACGTCTAAGGGGCAGGAGGAGGAGGTCTTCATGTGGGCTACAATATCAAGGAGGAACTCAAAGCAGCAAAAGGAAGCAGTATTCGGTCTCTCTTAGAGTAGTTGCCTCAAGTGCCTCCTGACCAGAAATGCTTGTATGGTGCTTGCTACGGTCAATCTGGGATCTATTATTTATCTGTGAAGAATCGTAAAGAATGTTAGCAGAGATCAGGGGACGAGAGCATGGCACCAACAACACACTCAATTGTCTTCACCTCGTAAGGATCCAACCATTCTTTTTCCATTTCTGCCTAAAATGACATCCCCAAATCTAACTGCCTGTAGCTCAGGACCTGAAGCAAGGACATGCATATTCTTGTTACCATTTGAAAGGAAACACTTTGAAGTTTGTGGAAATGTGAAATTAATGTAGGAGAACATAACACAATAGATCTGGTAAAAGATAAAACAAAGAAAAGCCATACATTCAGATAGGAAGCTGGAGGTAATGTAGATGTTGTCTACAACAGGGCAACAGTGTATGCGCAAAGTTTCAGACTGATACCTTCAAGAATGAGGAAGCTACATAACATTTAGTATGAAGTTACCCAGGTGTCCCTTTCGAATTTGTCCAAATGTTCCCAAGCGGCCTCCAAGTGGCCGAATTGGTAAATTGAAACATTTTCAAGGACATAACTGTAGAAAACATACAAAAATGCTATGAAGTGAACTATTTAAGATAAGGGTCAAGTTAGCAGCCAACACTGATCTAATGTCATAAGTGAACACACCACAAACCACACACAAAGTAAAATATATATAGAGAGGAAGTTTACATACACTTAGGTTGGAGTCATTAAAACTTGTTTTTCAACCACTCCACAAATTTCTTGTTAACAAACTATGGTTTTGGCAAGTCGGTTAGGACATCTACTTTATGCATGACACAAGTAATTTTTCCAACAATTGTTTACAGACAGATTATTTCACTTCTAATTCACTGTATCACAATTCCAGTGGGTCAGAAGTTTACATACACTAAGTTGACTGTGCCTTTAAACAGCTTGGAAAATTCCAGAAATTGATGTCATGGCTTGAGAAGATTCTGATAGGCGAATTGACATAATTTGAGTCAATTGGAGGTGTACCTGTGGATGTATTTCAAGGCCTACCTTCAAACTCAGTGCCTCGTTGCTTGACATCATAGGAAAATCAAAGAAATCAGCCAAGACCTCAAAAAAGGTTCATCCTTGGGAGCAATTTCCAAACGCCTGAAGGTACCACTTTCATCTGTACAAACAATAGTACGCAAGTATAAACACCATGGGACCACGCAGGCGTCATACCGCTCAGGAAGGAGACGCGTTCTGTCTCCTAGAGATGAACGTACTTTGATGCAAAAAGTGCAAATCAATCCCAGAACAACAGCAAAGGACCTTGTGAAGATGCTGGAGGAAACAGGTACAAAAGTATCTATATCCACAGTAAAACGAGTCCTATATCAACATAACCTGAAAGGCCGCTCGGCAAGGAAGAAGCCACTGCTCTAAAACCGCCATAAAAAAGCCAGACTACGGTTTGCCACTGCACATGGGGACAAAGATCGTACTTTTTGGAGAAATATCCTCTGGTCTGATGAAACAAAAATAGAACTGTTTGGCCATAATGACCATTGTTATGTTTGGAGGAAAAAGGGGGTCGCTTGCAAGCCGAAGAACACCATCCCAACCGTGAAGCATGGGGGTGGCAGCATCATGCTGTGGGGTGCTTTGCTGCAGGAGGTACTGGTGCACTTCACAAAATAGATGGCATCATGAGGAAGGAAAATTATGTGGATATATTGAAGCAACATCCCAAGACATCAGTCAGGAAGTTAAAGCTTGGTCACAAATGGGTCTTCCAAATGGACAATGACCCCAAGGATACTTCCAAAGTTGTGGCAAAATGGCTTAAGGACAACAAAGTCTAGGTATTGGAGTGGCCATCACAAAGCCCTGACCTCAATCCTATAGAACATTTGTGGGCAGAACTGAAAAAGCGTGTGCGAGCAAGGAGGCCTACAAACCTGACTCAGTTACACCAGCTCTGTCAAGAAGAATGGGCCAAAATTCACCCAACTTATTGTGGGAAGCTTGTGGAAGGTTACCCGAAACGTTTGATCCAAGTTAAACAATTTAAAGGCAATGCTACCAAATACTTTTTGAGTGCATGTAAACTTCTGACCCACTAGGAATGTGATGAAAGAAATAAAAGCTGAAATAAATAATTCTCTCTACTATTTTTCTGACAATTCACATTCTTAAAATAAAGTGGTGATCCTAACTGACCTAAAACAGGGAAATTTTACTAGGATTAAATGTCAAGAATTGTGAAAAACTGAATTGAATTGTATTTGGCTAAGGTGTATGTAAACTTCCGACTTCAACTGTATATATATATATATGTGGAGAGAGAGAGAGAGAGAGAGAGAGAGAGAGAGAGAGAGAGAGAGAGAGAGAGAGAGAGAGAGAGAGAGAGAGAGAGAGAGAGAGAGAGAGAGAGAGAGAGAAAGAGAGACACAAGATTAATTAATCTTGTTTTCTAGCCCAGTTGTGGTTGTTTTTTGTGGTGTCTTCAACTTTCTCTGTGAAGTTAGTAATAATTATTCCCTCATCTCTGAGTTGCTGTCACCTCCCAAGACTCACTAAGAGTAGGCAGATTTAACAGACACATGCATGCACACACATCACCCTGGCATGTTGTTTTAAACCAACTTGTTGTTCCCATCTTCAGGGAATCGAAACTTTCCATTTCTCTCTAACTTTCGTTTCTGTTCAGAGGTGGAGCTAATGTTCACTAGGAGACAGAATATTGAAGCGGGGAGGGACCTACCTGATTGTCCAATAGAAACTTTATTTTTTGGAATATATTTTGCTACTGTTTGCTACGGTGTCTTGACAACAGTAGAGGAAGACTGCTCTAGCAGACAGAAAACAGAAGACAGAGAGACACCTCGTCAAGTTTTATTGAACTGAATTCTCCATCCTCCACCTGAACCATGTCTGGAAACAAGAAAGGTAAGACTAATGATCTTTGCAGGATGTAGCTTAGTTATACAACACTGTATTGTAACCTTACTATCATTATATGTTCCCGATAAGAGCGTCTGCTAAATGACTAAAATGTAAACGTAAATGTAATTATTTGGTAACACTTTACAAGAGGTAACATTTGCATAGGGTATATAATTACTAACGGTTATTGAATCACTTATAAATGCATTATGAACCATTAATAAATATGTATATTGCGTTGGTCCAAATAGTGCGATAACTAGTCAGAGCTTGCCAAATAGTGAGCCACTATTTACCTCCAGTTAATAACCATTTACAATTGCACTTACAAATGCTTATAATATTGAACCCTTATTTATCATCATGCAAATGTATGTTCAATGGTTGCACAGTTGAACATTTCTATTTTCTCACTTTTGGGTTTTGGTTTTCATGATGTGTCTGGCCAACTGTATATCCCGGACATTATTCAGTCATATAATTCCTAACATATTACTGCCCTTTACCAGATTATATCAAGACACTTACCACTTCTCTGTGAAAGTTGTTTATTTATAATACATTTGCAAAAAGTTATAGAAACCTGTTTTCGCTTTGTCATTATGGGGTATTGTGTGTAGATTGATGAGGGCAACAAATAATTTAAGCAATTTTACAATAAGGCTGTAACGTGACAAAATGTGGAAAAGGGGAAGGGGTCTGAATACTTTCCGAAGGCACTGTAACAGTAGGGCCTTGGATAAACTATCACTGTAAATACTATATCACTGTCCGGCTTTGGATAAACTGAATCACTGGATAAACTGTACCACCGGATAAACGGTATCACAATCGGGGCCTTGGATAAACAATGGATACACTGTTTCACTGCATAAATGATATCACTGTCCTGGTCTTCTATAAACTGCATCACTGGAGGATACATTTTATAACTGTCAGGGCCTTGGATAAACTGTATCACAATCGGGGCCATGGATAAACAGTAACACAAGATACACTGTTTCACTGGATAAAATGTATCACTGTCCTGGCCTTGGATAAACCGTATCACTGTCAGGTCTTGGCTAAACTTTATCACTGGATAAACTGTATCAATGATGCGGTCCTTGGCAGGTCGAGAAAGCATCAAAAGGACCTAAACAAAGACTAACCTTCTCCCCTCCAAACGTCCCGCAAGGAGCCCTGGAAACCTGTTCTCCCGTAGAACGGGGTGGTGAATATAGTTAGGGTTCCCCTGCCTTGTTGTATAGAGTAGCATCTAATGGGAAAACTGGAGCGCCGCATCTCAGAGCTGCTCGCGTAATGGCATTTGGAGGCAAAAAGTGGAGGCAGGGAGGTTCAGGTCTGTAATCATACAGATCTCCTCCCAAGCATCTGGATCTAGGGTGTAAAACGAAGGCAGGGTGAAAAACGAAGGCAGTAAAGTGGCAGTAAAGTGCTCTGTCTTCCTAGGGAGTGAGGTGCCAATGACGTTAGTAAAATGGGGCGAGGGGCTGAGGTGGTCAGCCAGAGACGGCTCCACCGTGGGAGAGTTGCCAATGGATTCCTTCATATTGTGCATGTCCAGGCTCGGGGTAGAATCGTTGTTACAAACCCCGTGGCTTTAAACGCCTAGGGTGGATGGACAAGAGACCCGTAACATAATTCATGCAAATTAGAATCATGCAAATTAGAATCGTGACATGGAACAGTGAGAACAAAAACTACACGACAACCATAAACTACCGTCAAACATAAAAGGTTTATTGCTGAACACACGGTAAAGGTTTGGGAGAAAGGGCTGAGCAGGACCCAAGTAATGAAACAATAGTGTAAAACACCCCTAAACTGATCTTGCCTGCCTCAAGAACCGCTAAGCTACTGCTAATCATACAAAAGTACAGTGGGTGGTCCGCTCAGGTCTAACTAGTGTTTTTAGACAGATTTCTTCCTACGGGTAATGTACGCCTGTCAGAGGAACCGATGTGGATGTGGTGGAGGAGTCAGGCGCAGGACACAGAGGTTTCGTCCAACAGTCTTTAATAGTCCAAAGTGCAAAAGAGTAAACACGACCTCGACCAAAAACAGAGGCGAGGGAATTACGCAACCAAGCGTAAACACTAAACACAAAACAAACAGAGCGCAAACACGTAGCTCCGAAAGACAGGCAGACAACAACACACAAACTAACCAATACAAAACAGGGAACTTATAAGACACGTAATCAGAACACAAACAGACACAGGTGTACAAGACAGACCAAAGTAATCACACCACGAAACATACAACGGTGGCAGCTAGTACTCCGGGGACGGCGAACGCCGAAGCCTGCCCGAACCAGGAGGAGGAGCAGTCTCGGCCGAAACCGTGACAACGCCCAAGGGCAACTTGCTTAAATTCCCCTTTTCCCAGAAACACACAACAAAGTTACCAAACAGAGTAACCAGCAAATGAGTGAGTACACAAAACACATACTCACATACGGAAAATAGTCTTCTCTCAACAAACACAACTGACTGGCTTTTAAACAATGGGATGTGTGATTGAAACCCCAGAAACAGGTGGTGCAATGCAGAGGAATGTCCACTGATTGGTCCACCTCAGCAATCAGCAGACACCCCAACGACCACCAATCAGGAACATACAGGACACCTGTGATTAGGGCAGAAGGAGAGGAAAAACACAAAAAGACACAGGATACCTGTATCCGTAACACTCCCACCCTTAAAAGAGCAAACCACAATGGTTTGCGACACCCGTACCATCACAACACCCAAAATTCAACAATCAACCGCATCCTGACGGGATAACAAAAAACCTAGTTCTTTAAACACGAGACAAAGCATCTGACAACACATTTTCCGACCCCTTTTTGTGGCGGATCTCCAAATGATAATTTTGCACTACAAGTGCCCAACGCATAAGGCGTTGGTTCTGGTTGTACATCCGGTGGAGAAAAACTAAGGGGTTATGGTCAGTATACACTATCACTGGTAATGCACTGGAACCAACATAAACTTCAAAGTACTGAAGAGCTAACAACAAAGCTAGAGCTTCTTGTTCAATGGTGGAATAGTTCGTCTGACATTTGTTAAATTTCCGTGAAAAACAACAGACAGGATGGTCCACTCCACTCTGGTCCTGCTGCAGTAGAACAGCACCAGCACCTCTGGCACTTGCATCTACCTCCAGTTTAAACGGTCGTTCAAAATCTGGCGCAGCAAGAACAGGAGTACTACATAAGAGTGCTTTAGCAGTGTTGAAAGCAGTACGACAATCTTCAGACCATACACATTTTCTCGCCGGACTGAGCAAATCCGTTAATGGAGCAACTACCGCAGATAATTTTTTACAGAAACTACGGTAGTAGCCAACCATCCCTAAAAAGCGGCGTAGCTCTCTTCTGGTGGTAGGTGCGGGAAATGCATTTATAGCTGAGACCTTGGCATCTACAGGGCGCACCTGACCATGGCCGACCTGTTTACCGAGATAAGTAACAGTGGCCTTCCCAAACTCGCACTTTGCTAAGTTCAGGGTTAGAGAAGCGGCTGCTAGACTTTCACACACTACCCTTAGAGTTGTAATATGATCAGACCACTCAGTCGAATAAATGACCAGATCATCAAGGTAAGCACTACAATTAGGAACTCCAGCCAATACTGTGTTAACCAGGCGTTGGAAAGGGGCTGGTGCGTTCCGCATCCCAAATGCCATGACAGCATATTGTAGGAAGTGATCTGGGGTCACAAATGCAGAGATGTCGGAGGCACGTGAGGTTAACGGCACCTGCCAGTAACCTTTTAGAAGATCTAGTTTGGTTACATAAGTAGCAGCACCAACAGTATCAATACAGTCATCCAGTCTGGGTAACGGGAACGAGTCGGGCACTGTGACAGCATTGACCTTCCGATAGTCCGTACATAACCTCGATGTCCCATCAAGTTTAGGAACCAGAATGCACGGAGAACTCCAAGGACTTGAACTTGGCATAGCCAGGTTATTCTCCAGCAAATAACCGACCTCATCCCTCATTATCTTTCTTTTAGAGACGTTGATAAGCATGTTGCTTGATAGGTGCAGCGTTTCCAACATTAATGTCATGTTCTAACACATTTGTGCATGTAGGAACATCATTAAAAAGACATGGAAAGCTGTGTAATAGTCTCACAATATCATCTGACTGTCCGTCCGTTAAATGAATCAGGCTTGATGGGAGAGACAGCAGCATCTCTGAATTGGGCAATCTAGCACACTGCTGCTGAGTATTGCGCAACTCCAAACCATCTCCGTCCACATCATTAACATGACTTCCCACTACAGCCGCAGCAACAATAGAGACAGCCGTCTCGGCCAGTTTCTCTGGACTGTCTATCTGAGTGACGGGTCTGGTGTGGTATGTCTTCAACATGTTAACGTGGCACACACGGGATTGGCGTTTTCTATCAGGAGTCTGTATCACGTAGTCAGTTTCACTTAGTTTCTTTTCAATGACATAAGGACCAGAGAAACGTGCTGACAATGACGCTCCTGGCACCGGCAACAATACAAGAACTTGGTCACCTGGCTGCAGTGAACGAGAAACAGCCTGGTTGTCATAGTGCCGTTTCATCCGTCTCTGTGAGGAAGACAGCGCTTCCTTTGCTAGAGCACAGGCACCATGTAGGCGCTCACGAAAGTGACTAACGTAGTCCAACACATTTTCTTTCACACACAACTCTTGTGATAAAAACTGATCCTTAAGGACTTTCATAGGTCCTCTCATGGTGTGTCCAAACACCAGTTCAGCTGGGCTGAACCCTAAGGATTCCTGTACTGTCTCACGGACAGCAAACAAAACTAGAGGAACTCCCTCATCCCAATCCTTCTCAGATTCCAAGCAATATTTACGGAGCATAGACTTCAGTGTCTGATGCCAACGTTCAAGTGCAACCTGAGACTCTGGGTGATATGCGCTTGACACACGGTGTGACAATAAAGTATGCCAGGTTTTTCTTCTTTAGCTCCTCCTCTGAGACAACACTAGAAAAACATTTAGCCAGGCTAATGTCAACCTTCTGGTTAGCGATCAGCTGCTCACGAGTGACTGGTAACTGTATTGCCTCAGCAACAAGTTCCACATCCTTCTTCCTTTCTCTGGGCTGTTGGTCAGACTGCACCAGCTTACCAGAGGTAGCACCCGAACTATCCTCTGGGTCACACTCTCTGAATAGAATCGTGTTCGACAAATATATCACGTCACCCACTTGTCGTGCTTGAGCACATGTGACAGCACAAGCGGGGAACACATCTGGATAACCCTAGTGCCCCCCCCCTCCATGTCCCCAGGTGTTGTAGTGCCCCTCCCTCCATGTCTCCAGGTGTTGTAGTGCCCCTCCCTCCATGTCTCCAGGTGTTGTAGTGCCCCCCCCTCCATGTCTCCAGGTGTTGTAGTGCCCCTTCCTCCATGTCTCCAGGTGTTGTAGTGCCCCTCCCTCCATGTCTCCAGGTGTTGTAGTGCCCCTTCCTCCATGTCCCCAGGTGTTGTAGTGCCCCCCCCTCCATGTCTCCAGGTGTTGTAGTGCCCCTTCCTCCATGTCTCCAGGTGTTGTAGTGCCCCTCCCTCCATGTCTCCAGGTGTTGTAGTGCTCCTTCCTCCATGTCTCCAGGTGTTGTAGTGCTCCTCCCTCCATGTCTCCAGGTGTTGTAGTGCCCCTCCCTCCATGTCTCCAGGTGTTGTAGTGCCCCTCCCTCCATGTCCCCAGGTGTTGTAGTGCTCCTTCCTCCATGTCTCCAGGTGTTGTAGTCCTCCTTCCTCCATGTATCCAGGTGTTGTAGTGCTCCTTCCTCCATGTCTCCAGGTGTTGTAGTGCTCCTTCCTCCATGTCTCCAGGTGTTGTAGTGCTCCTTCCTCCATGTCTCCAGGTGTTGTAGTCCTCCTTCCTCCATGTATCCAGGTGTTGTAGTGCTCCTTCCTCCATGTCTCCAGGTGTTGTAGTGCTCCTTCCTCCTTGTCCCCAGGTGTTGTAGTGCTCCTTCTTCCATGTCCCCAGGTGTTGTAGTGCCCCTCCCTCCATATCCCCAGGTGTTGTAGTGCCCCTCCCTCCATGTCCCCAGGTGTTGTAGTACTCCTTCCTCCGTGTCCCCAGGTGTTGTAGTGCTCCTCCCTCCATGTCCCCAGGTGTTGTAGTGCCTCCCCCCCCTCCATGTCCCCAGGTTTTGTAGTGCTTCTTCTTCCATGTCCCCAGGTGTTGTAGTGCCCCTCCCTCCATGTCTCCAGGTGTTGTAGTGCCCCTCCCTCCATGTCTCCAGGTGTTGTAGTGCCCCCCCCTCCATGTCTCCAGGTGTTGTAGTGCTCCTCCCTCCATGTCTCCAGGTGTTGTAGTGCCCCTTCCTCCATGTCCCCAGGTGTTGTAGTCCTCCTCCCTCCATGTCTCCAGGTGTTGTAGTGCCCCCCCCCTCCATGTCTCCAGGTGTTGTAGTCCTCCTTCCTCCATGTCCCCAGGTGTAGTGCTCCTTCTTCCAGGTGTTGTAGTGCCCCCCCCCCCTCCATGTCCCCAGGTGGTGTAGTGCCCCCCCTCCATGTCCCCAGGTGTTGTAGTGCCCCCCCTCCATGTCTCCAGGTGTTGTAGTGCTCCTTCTTCCATGTCTCCAGGTGTTGTAGTGCCCCCCCCCTCCATGTCCCCAGGTGTTGTAGTGCCCCCCCTCCATGTCTACAGGTGTTGTAGTGCCCCTCCCTCCATGTCCCCAGGTGTTGTTGTGCCCCCCCCCCCCCCCCCATGTCTCCAGGTGTTGTAGTCCTCCTCCCTCCATGTCTCCAGGTGTTGTAGTGCCCCTCCCTCCGTGTCCCCAGGTGTTGTAGTGCCCCCCCCTCCATGTCCCCAGGTGTTGTAGTGCCCCCCCCTCCATGTCTCCAGGTGTTGTAGTGCTCCTTCCTCCATGTCTCCAGGTGTTGTAGTGCTCCTTCCTCCATGTCTCCAGGTGTTGTAGTGCCCCCCCTCCATGTCTCCAGGTGTTGTAGTGCTCCTTCCTCCATGTCTCCAGGTGTTGTAGTGCTCCTTCCTCCATGTCTCCAGGTGTTGTAGTCCTCCTTCCTCCATGTATCCAGGTGTTGTAGTGCTCCTTCCTCCATGTCTCCAGGTGTTGTAGTGCTCCTTCTTCCATGTCTCCAGGTGTTGTAGTGCTCCTTCCTCCATGTCTCCAGGTGTTGTAGTGCTCCCTCTTCCCAGATCTGTTTGTGCTGTATTGTCACCTCAAGGAGTATAACTCTGTTGGGATTAGGGTAGTTCCTAATCTCGGTTAACCCAGAATTGAAATATTTACGTAGTCTGTCCATAAGAGAGTAGGGTAGTTCCTGGTTCCTGGTTCCTGGTTCCCCTCCCAGAGAAATGTTATCTGAGGTTTCACCTCAACTGACCCAGTGATAAGACCCAGTCATAAATACACACAGCTCATCATCGTATTGTTCCTCCATGTTCCTCCAGGATACTCCACCACCTCTCAGAAGCACCGTAACTTTGTCTCTGAGCCGATGGGGAACCGGTCTGTGAGAGACGTACCCGGGATCGGACCTGTACAGGGCCGCAGGCTAGAGGATAAGGGCGTTACCAGGTAGGTTCACTACATAGGAATAGTGTGCCAAATCAGAACCAACCATAGTTTCAGAACCAACCATAGTTTCTGAAATGTCTGGGAACTTTGGTCAATTTATGTGAGTAAATCCACCAATCACTGATGTGCTGCCCCAAGCTGGTGAGAGTAGACAACAACACATCCGCCATAATGATCCTCAACACGGGGGCCCCTCAGGGGTGCGTGCTTAGTCCCCTCCTGTACTCACTGTTCACCCACGACTCCAACGCCATCATTAAGTTTGCTGACGACACAGTGGTGGTAGGCCTGATCACCGACAACGATGAGACAGCCTATAGGGAGGAGGTCAGAGACAACCTCTCCCTCAACGTGATCAAGACAAAGGAGCTGATCGTGGACTGCAGGAAAAGGAGGGCCGAGCACGCCCCCATTAACACCGACGGGGATGTAGTGGAACAGGTTGAGAGCTTCAAGTTCCTCGGTGTCCACATCACCAACAAACTATCATGGTCCAAACACACCAACACAGCCGTGAAGAGGGCACGACAAAGCCTATTCCCCCTCAGGAGGCTGAAAAGATTTGGCATGGGACCTCACATCCTCAAAAAGTTATACAGCTGCACCATTGAGAGCATCTTCACTGGCTGGATCACCGCTTGGTATGGCAACTGCTTAGCATCTGACCGCAAGGCACTACACAGGGTAGTGCGTACGGCCCAGTACATCACTGGGGCCAAACTCTCTGCCATCCAGGACCTTTATACCAGGCGGTGTCAGAGGAAGGCCCTAAAAATGGTCAAAGACTCCAGCCCCCAAGTCATAGACTGTTCTCTCTGCTACCGCACGGCAAGCGGTACCGGAGCGCCAAGTCTGGAACCAACAGGACCCTGAACAGATTCTACCCCCAAGCCATAAGACTGCAAAATAGTTAGTTAAATAGTTAACCAAATAGCTACAAGGAATATCTGCATTGACCCCTTTTGCACTAACTTTTTTGCTCACATAACTGCTGCTACTGTCTATTATCTATCCTGTTGCCTAGTCACTTTACCCCTACCTACAGTATACTGCACTGCTACTGTCTATTATCTATCCTGTTGCCTAGTCACTTTACCCCTACCTACAGTATACTGCTGCTACTGTCTATTATCTATCCTGTTGTCTAGTCACTTTACCCCTACCTACAGTATACTGCTGCTACTGTCTATTATCTATCCTGTTGTCTAGTCACTTTACCCCTACCTACAGTACACTGCTGCTACTGTCTATTATCTATCCTGTTGTCTAGTCACTTTACCCCTACCTACAGTATACTGCTGCTACTGTCTATTATCTATCCTGTTGTCTAGTCACTTTACCCCTACCTACAGTATACTGCTGCTACTGTTTATTATCTATCCTGTTGCCTAGTCACTTTACCCCTACCTACAGTATACTGCTGCTACTGTCTATTATCTATCCTGTTGTCTAGTCACTTTACCCCTACCTACAGTATACTGCTGCTACTGTCTATTATCTATCCTGTTGTCTAGTCCCTTTACCCCTACCTGCAGTATACTGCTGCTACTGTCTATTATCTATCCTGTTGCCTAGTCACTTTACCCCTACCTACAGTATACTGCTGCTACTGTCTATTATCTATCCTGTTGTCTAGTCACTTTACCCCTACCTACAGTATACTGCTGCTACTGTCTATTATCTATCCTGTTGTCTAGTCACTTTACCCCTACCTACAGTATACTGCTGCTACTGTCTATTATCTATCCTGTTGTCTAGTCACTTTACCCCTACCTACAGTATACTGCTGCTACTGTCTATTATCTATCCTGTTGTCTAGTCACTTTACCCCTACCTACAGTATACTGCTGCTACTGTCTATTATCTATTCTGTTGTCTAGTCCCTTTACACCTACCTACAGTATACTGCTGCTACTGTCTATTATCTATCCTGTTGTCTAGTCACTTTACCCCTACCTACAGTATACTGCTGCTACTGTCTATTATCTATCCTGTTGTCTAGTCACTTTACCCCTACCTACAGTATACTGCTGCTACTGTCTATTATCTATTCTGTTGTCTAGTCCCTTTACACCTACCTACAGTATACTGCTGCTACTGTCTATTATCTATCCTGTTGTCTAGTCACTTTATCCCTGCCAATATGTACATATCTACCTCAAATACCTCGTACCCCTGCACATGGACTCAGTAGTGGTACCCCGTGTATATAACCAAGTTATCATTGACTCAGTACTTGTACCCCGTGTATATAGCCAAGTTATCGTTACTCATTGTGTATTTATTATTACGTGTTGTACTTTTCTATTCTTCCTCTATTTTCTTTCTCTCTGCGTCGTTGGGAAGGGCCCGTAAGCATTTCACTGTTAGTCTACACCTGTGGTTTACGAAGTATGTGATGAATACAAGTTGGTTTGATCAACCAGAAGTTAAAGCTGTTGAAAATAAGTTTAAGCATTTCCCAAAAATATACCTATACAAGAGCTATACATAGTTTCAGAAAACTTTACCAGAACTTAACAGTAAATGACCCCGTTTTGTCTCTCCCAGGGCTGACCAGATGTTGGGCCAGTACCTGGTGAGTGGTCGAGACCAAGGCCAGTTCCAGGGCTATCTGAAAAAGACCACAGGGGCCAACGCCAAGCAACAAAGTGACGCCTACAATGGAATGAGAGAGTGGACCAACAACAATATGTAGAGGAGAGCAGACATTCACTCACTGTCTCTGCTCCTTTCTGCTTTTCTACTCCTTACTAGGACTCTTCAGACCTTCCTAGGTCAACTTTCAACTAATTATTAATAAGTAATTATTGATAAGTATTGATAAGTAATCTTGAGTAATCATAAAGTTGATAGTTATCTATAAGACACTGTACTTCCTTCTGTTCTTCTTGAGCATCCTTCAACTAAGACCCTGTAACTGTCCCCAGGGTTAAAGTCTGCTAGACTAAGACCCTGGGCCCTGTCCCCAGGTTAAAGTGGACCCCCTGTCCCCAGGTTAAAGTGATAGACTAAGGCCCTGGGCCCTGTCCCCAGGTTAAAGTGATAGACTAAGGCCCTGGGCCCTGTCCCCAGGTTAAAGTGATAGTTTTGGGTGCATTCTGTTTTGGAATAAATCTTAAATCTGGAATTAACTTCTTGTTGTTGTCCTGCTGTATTCTTGATGGCTGAAAAAGTCTTAAGAGTCAACACATTGTTACAGATGTCCTGGTGCTGTAACCGGGACTTCTCTTAATAACTAAAATCATAAAAGCCCAATGAAAGACGTTTATTTTTGTTACATCAATATCAAATAATTTCTGGTTAACAATTAAATACCTTACTGTGATTGTTTTCAATTAAAAAAGAAGAAAAACAAATTACATTTCTCAAGCAAGAATTTAGCTAGGACTGTCTGAGAGTGGTCTGAGAGAGGGGCCTAATCGGAGGGGCCTAATCGGAGGGGCCTAATCGGATGGGCCTAATCGGAGGGGCCTAATCGGAGGAGCCTAATCGGAGGGGCCTAATCGGAGGGGCCTAATCGGAGGAGCCTAATCGGAGGAGCCTAATCGGAGGAGCCTAATCGGAGGAGCCTAATCGGAGGGGCCTAATCGGAGGGGCCTAATCGGAGGAGCCTAATCGGAGGAGTCTAATCGGAGGAGCCTAATCGGAGGAGCCTAATCGGAGGAGCCTAATCGGAGGAGCCTAATCGGAGGAGCCTAATCGGAGGAGCCTAATCGGAGGGGCCTAATCAGAGGGGCCTAATCGGAGGGGCCTAATCGGAGGGGCCTAATCGGAGGGCCTAATCGGAGGAGAGGAGCCTAATCGGAGGAGCCTAATCGGAGGAGCCTAATCGGAGGGATGTGCAACCTGAAGACTAGCTGTTATTGGCAGAGAGGAGAGAGGAGGGCAAACTCTCGTTATTGGTCTATTAACTATTGGTGATGTCACCAGGCAATCAAGCTGACATTTCAGGCGGTCTTTTCAGACAGCTCTTACACGAAAAGGGCATTATCATAATGTTCACAATGTTATTCCAACCTCAGAGTGTGGAAATAGACCGGTAACTGCCAAAATAAAGGAAACACCAGCAAAGTGTCTTAATAATAATAATAATAATAATACACTTTATTTGTTAAGCGCTTTTCAATACATGTAAGAAGGTGTTTCAAGTCATAAAATAATGTAATTAAAATATAGCCAAGAGCAGCAATGAACGGGGTTCACAGGATGACAGAAAGAACCAGAACTATCTTCCTTTATGTGACGGGGTTCACAGGATGACAGAAAGAACCAGAACTATCTTCCTTTATGTGACGGGGTTCACAGGATGACAGAAAGAACCAGAACTATCTTCCTTTATGTGACGGGGTTCACAGGATGACAGAAAGAACCAGAACTATCTTCCTTTATGTGACTGGGTTCACAGGATGACAGAAAGAACCAGAACTATCTTCCTTTATGTGACGGGGTTCACAGGATGACAGAAAGAACCAGAACTATCTTCCTTTATGTGACGGGGTTCACAGGATGACAGAAAGAACCAGAACTATCTTCCTTTATGTGACGGGGTTCACAGGATGACAGAAAGAACCAGATCAGTAGGATAACAAACCAAGCATTCCATCATGTAGGAACTATCTTCCTTTGTGTGCAGTCATGAGTCTAAATACAACATCTGGAATGATTCTGACGTATGGTTCATGAGGAGCAGAAGATTGCATTTTGATTCTGAGCATTAGCGTTACATACAGTTCCTTGCAAAAGTATTCATCCCCCTTGGTGTTTTTCCTATTTTGTTGCATTACAACCTGTAATTTAAATGGATTTTTATTTGTATTTCATGTAATGGACATACACAAAATAGTCCAAATTGGTGAAGTGAAATGAAAGAAATAACTTTTTTCCAAAAATTCTTTAAAAAAATAACGGAACAGTGGTACGTGCATATGTATTCACCCCCTTTGCAACCAAGATCTGGTGCAACCATTTACCTTCATTTACCTTCAGAAGTCACATAATTAGTTAAATAAAGTCCACCTGTGTGCAATCTAAGTGTCACATGATCTGTCACATGATCTCAGTATATACTGTATACACCTGTTCTGAAAGGCCCCAGAGTCTGCAACACCACTAAGCAAGGGGCACCATGAAGACCAAGGGCTCTCCATACAGGTCAGGGACAAAGACTAAAATTGAGATTTTTGGCCATCAAGGAAAACGCTATGTCTGGCGCAAACCCAACACCTCTCATGACCCCGAGAACACCATCCCCACAGTGAAGCATGGTGGTGGCAGCATCATGCAGTGGGGATGTTTTTCATCGGCAGGGACTGGGAAACTAGTCAGAATTGAAGGAACGATGGATGGCGCTAAATACAGGGAAATTCTTGAGGGGAACCTGTTTCAGTCATCCAGAGATTTGAGACTGGGATGGAGGTTCACCTTCCAGCAGGACAATGACCCTAAGCATACTGCTAAGCAACACTCGAGTGGTTTAAGGGGAAACATTTAAATGTCTTGGAATGGCCTAGTCAAAGCCCAGACCTCAATCCAATTGAGAATCTGTGATATGACTTAAAGATTGCTGTACACCAGCGGAACCCATTCAACTTGAAGGAGCTGGAGCAGTTTTGCCTTGAAGAATGGGCAACAATCCCAGTGGCTAGATGTGCCAAGCTTATAGAGACATACCCCAAGAGACTTGCAGCTGTAATTGCTGCAAAAGGTGGCTCTACAAAGTATTGACTTTGGGGGGGGGTGAATAGTTATGCACGCTCAAGTTTTCTGTTTTATTGTCTTATTTCTTGTTTGTTTCACAATAGAAATATTTTGCATCTTCAAAGTGGTAGGCATGTTGTGTAAATCAAATGATACAACCCCCCCCAAAAATGCCAAGGGGTATGAATACTTTAGCAAGCCACTGTATGCAACGAATGAGTTGTTAATAGTTTCCTTGTTGTTTAAGATATCAATGCCACATTCACCGTGGTTCATCTTAAGAACGTCCATGATAGAGATGACACGTTTCACGTTGATAGGTCTCTGTGGTCTCTGTGGTCTCTGTGGTCTCTGTGGTCACTGTGGTCTCTGTGGTCTCTGTGGTCACTGTGGTCTCTGTGGTCTCTGTGGTCTCTGTGGTCTCTGTGGTCTCTGTGGTCTCTGTGGTCTCTGTGGTCACTGTGGTCACTGTGAAGTAGATTTGAAGTGGTTTAAATGGACACGTAAAATCAGATTTGATATTTGTCAATAAATCCTTGTTTGACCAATACCTTAGCTTTTCTCAAACTAAGTCAAGTCATGTGCCGTGGGCCTACAGTACATCGGGTGTCCTTTTTGTTATAAAAAATATAATAAAAATGTAGGGTGTAGATCAACTTTAATAATGCAGATAGATTGTAGCTTCCATCAATGTAACTGTCTGCATCACTTCCAAGCCCAATGGTGTCCAATGGTTTTAGCATATTATAAAATTATTATGATATTATGTATATTTATGAAAAGAAGAGGTTAATGAGAATATGTTTTTCAAAGTTTCCAAGATGGAATAAATTCTGTCTTGACGGACTTTCTGGGTCCTTGAGGCAAATGTGTTCAGCATGAGGAAAGACCCCTACATACAACGTCAAGTCTCTAAGTCAAACGGGGAGACGGATATGAGGGTTTAAGTGAGACTGCTTATAACAGCGCCACCTACAGGCCAATCTGTGCCATTCTTTTTGACCAAGTTACTCATGGCCTCTAGTTTCTGTGTGCCAAATTAGAAAACAAGTGACCAATCTATGCTGGAGTTATCTGACCATGTCTATGCTGTGCTGTCAACCCCTAAGGAAGGAGAATGAAAGAGATAGCTCATTCAAACCAGACATTAAAATCAGACATTAAAAGCATCTTTCTAAAAGTTTGTCTTCAGCAGGGATGTAAAGAGTCTCTGAATCTGCAGCCTGACCTCCTCTGGCAGACCCTTCCAAAGTCTAGGGGCCCTTTGGCAAATGCCCGGTGTCCTTTAGTTTTCAACCTAGACTTTGGAATGGTCAACAGTGCCCTGCCAGTGGATCTCAGGCTGCGTCCCGGCTCATAGGGAGATAAAAGATCAGTGATATAGGACGGGGCTAAACCAAGCCTTTAACGTGATTCATACTATTTTAATATCTATTCTAAAAGTGACTGGTAGCCAGTGTAGAGAAGCTAAAACAGGTGTGATATGGTTACATTGCCTGGACAAGGTGAGCTGCAGCATGTTGAATGAACTGTAGATGATGCAGTGATATCTGACAGACCTGTATACAAACAGTTACAGTAATCTGGGCATGAGGAAATAAAAGCATGCATAACTTTCTCCAGATCAGTGACTGAAATAAAAGACTTGACTTGATCTATATTTCTTCAATGATAAACGCAGGACTGGACAACCTTTTTTACATGCAGCTCAAGGTTTAGGTCAGGGTCAAAGAAGACACCAAGGTTTCTTGCCGAAGGCTTTACATTGGTGGACAACTGACCAAGGTCATCTACAATCTGTGTTTTAGCAAGCTGGAGGGCAAATAAAACAACCTCTGATTTCGTATCAATGAGCTGGAGAAAATGGTCAGACATCCAACATTTGATGTCAGCAAGACACTTGTGTAGGGAAGCTACACTCACTGAGAAACGTTTGCCACATAGATATGAAGTGAACCAGCGGAGTGCAACGCCGGAGATTCCCACCCACCTCTCCAGCCATTTGTTATGATTAATAGTATCAAACACTGCACTGAGATCCAGAAGAACTCGGATAGAGCGTTCACTGGCATCAGCAGCCAACAGAAGGTCCTTACTGACTTTCAATAAAGCAGTTTTTGTGCTGTGAAGTGAGCGGAAGCCCGACTGGAAATGTTCGAATAAGTGTTGTTCATACTCAAATAAGACACCAATTGCTTGATCACAACTTTTTCTAAAATCTTGGATAAAAAACAGAGTTTAGAGATTTGTCTATAATTACTCAGCGAGGAGCGGTGTAGATTGGGCTTTTTAAGGAGAGGCTGGACCAGAGCAGTTTTAAAGTAGGCTGGAAAGGAGCCAGTGGGCAGGGAGCTATTTACAATAGACAGAACATCAGGGCCAACAGTAGGGATAACCTCTTAGTAGTCTAGTAGGGACCACGTCTAAGGGGCAGGGCCAACAGTAGGGATAACCTCTTAGTAGTCTAGTAGGGACCACGTCTAAGGGGCAGGGCCAACAGTAGGTATAACCTCTTAGTAGTCTAGTAGGGACCACGTCTAAGGGGCAGGGCCATCAGTAGGTATAACCTCTTAGTAGTCTAGTAGGGACCACGTCTAAGGGGCGGGGCCAACAGTAGGTATAACCTCTTAGTAGTCTAGTAGGGACCACGTCTAAGGGGCAGGGCCAACAGTAGGTATAACCTCTTAGTAGTCTAGTAGGGACCACGTCTAAGGGGCAGGGCCAACAATAGGTATAACCTCTTAGTAGTCTAGTAGGGACCACGTCTAGGGGCAGGGCCAACAGTAGGGATAACCTCTTAGTAGTCTAGTAGGGACCACGTCTAAGGGGCAGGGCCAACAGTAGGTATAACCTCTTAGTAGTCTAGTAGGGACCACGTCTAAGGGGCAGGGCCAACAGTAGGGATAACCTCTTAGTAGTCTAGTAGGGACCACGTCTAAGGGGCAGGGCCAACAGTAGGTATAACCTCTTAGTAGTCTAGTAGGGACCACGTCTAAGGGGCAGGGCCAACAGTAGGTATAACCTCTTAGTAGTCTAGTAGGGACCACGTCTAAGGGGCGGGGCCAACAGTAGGTATAACCTCTTAGTAGTCTAGTAGGGACCACGTCTAAGGGGCAGGGCCAACAGTAGGTATAACCTCTTAGTAGTCTAGTAGGGACCCACGTCTAAGGGGCGGGGCCAACAGTAGGTATAACCTCTTAGTAGTCTAGTAGGGACCCACGTCTAAGGGGCAGGGCCAACAGTAGGGATAACCTCTTAGTAGTCTAGTAGGGACCACGTCTAAGGGGCAGGGCCAACAGTAGGGATAACCTCTTAGTAGTCTAGTAGGGACCACGTCTAAGGGGCGGGGGCCAACAGTAGGTATGACCTCTTAGTAGTCTAGTAGGGACCACGTCTAAGGGGCAGGGCCAACAGTAGGTATAACCTCTTAGTAGTCTAGTAGGGACCACGTCTAAGGGGCAGGGCCACAGTAGGGATAACCTCTTAGTAGTCTAGTAGGGACCACGTCTAAGGGGCGGGGCCAACAGTAGGGATAACCTCTTAGTAGTCTAGTAGGGACCACGTCTAAGGGGCAGGGCCAACAGTAGGTATAACCTCTTAGTAGTCTAGTAGGGACCACGTCTAAGGGGCAGGGCCAACAGTAGGTATAACCTCTTAGTAGTCTAGTAGGGACCACGTCTAAGGGGCAGGGCCAACAGTAGGGATAACCTCTTAGTAGTGTAGTAGGGACCACGTCTAAGGGGCAGGGCCAACAGTAGGTATAACCTCTTAGTAGTCTAGTAGGGACCACGTCTAAGGGGCAGGGCCAACAGTAGGTATAACCTCTTAGTAGTCTAGTAGGGACCACGTCTAAGGGGCAGGGCCAACAGTAGGTATAACCTCTTAGTAGTCTAGTAGGGACCACGTCTAAGGGGCAGGGCCAACAGTAGGGATAACCTCTTAGTAGTCTAGTAGGGACCAGTCTAGGGGCACCCACAGTCCTAAGGGGTCAGGGGCCAACAGTAGGTATAACCTCTTAGTAGTCTAGTAGGGACCACGTCTAAGGGGCAGGGCCAACAGTAGGTATAAACCTCTTAGTAGTCTAGTAGGGACCACGTCTAAGGGGCAGGGCCAACAGTAGGTATAACCTCTTAGTAGTCTAGTAGGGACCACGTCTAAGGGGCAGGGCCAACAGTAGGTATAACCTCTTAGTAGTCTAGTAGGGACCACGTCTAAGGGGCAGGGGCCAACAGTAGGGATAACCTCTTAGTAGTCTAGTAGGGACCACGTCTAAGGGGCGGGCCAACAGTAGGGATAACCTCTTAGTAGTCTAGTAGGGACCACGTCTAAGGGGCAGGGCCCAACAGTAGGTATAACCTCTTAGTAGTCTAGTAGGGACCACGTCTAAGGGGCAGGGCAACAGTAGGTATAACCTCTTAGTAGTCTAGTAGGGACCACGTCTAAGGGCAGGGCCAACAGTAGGTATAACCTCTTAGTAGTCTAGTAGGGACCACGTCTAAGGGCAGGGCCAACAGTAGGGATAACCTCTTAGTAGTCTAGTAGGGACCACGTCTAAGGGGCAGGGCCAACAGTAGGTATAACCTCTTAGTAGTCTAGTAGGGACCACGTCTAAGGGGCAGGGCCAACAGTAGGTATATACCTCTTAGTAGTCTAGTAGGGACCACGTCTAAGGGGCAGGGCCAACAGTAGGGATAACCTCTTTAGTAGTCTAGTAGGGACCACGTCTAAGGGGCAGGGCCAACAGTAGGTATAACCTCTTAGTAGTCTAGTAGGGACCACGTCTAAGGGGCAGGGCCAACAGTAGGTATAACCTCTTAGTAGTCTAGTAGGGACCACGTCTAAGGGCAGGGCCAACAGTAGGTATAACCTCTTAGTAGTCTATAAGGGACCACGTCTAAGGGGCAGGGCCAACAGTAGTATACCTCTTAGTAGTCTAGTAGGGACCACGTCTAAGGGGCAGGGCCAACAGTAGGGATAACCTCTTAGTAGTCTAGTAGGGACCACGTCTAAGGGGCAGGGCCAACAGTAGGTATAACCTCTTAGTAGTCTAGTAGGGACCACGTCTAAGGGGCAGGGCCAACAGTAGGGATAACCTCTTAGTAGTCTAGTAGGGGACCACGTCTAAGGGGCAGGGCAACAGTAGGTATAACCTCTTAGTAGTCTAGTAGGGACCACGTCTAAGGGGCAGGGCCAACAGTAGGGATAACCTCTTAGTAGTCTAGTAGGGACCACGTCTAAGGGGCAGGGCCAACAGTAGGTATAACCTCTAGTAGTCTAGTAGGGACCACGTCTAAGGGGCAGGGCCAACAGTAGGTATAACCTCTTAGTAGTCTAGTAGGGACCACGTCTAAGGGGCAGGGCCAACAGTAGGGATAACCTCTTAGTAGTCTAGTAGGGACCACGTCTAAGGGGCAGGGCCAACAGTAGGTATAACCTCTTAGTAGTCTAGTAGGGACCACGTCTAAGGGGCAGGGCCAACAGTAGGTATAACCTCTTAGTAGTCTAGTAGGGACCAAGTACGTCTAAGGGGCAGGGCCAACAGTAGGCCTCTTAGTAGTCTAGTAGGGACCACGTCTAAGGGGCAGGGCCATAGGGATAACCTCTTAGTAGTCTAGTAGGGACCACGTCTAAGGGGCAGGGCCAACAGTAGGTATAAACCTCTTAGTAGTCTAGTAGGGACCACGTCTAAGGGGCAGGGCCAACAGTAGGTATAACCTCTTAGTAGTCTAGTAGGGACCACGTCTAAGGGGCAGGGCCAACAGTAGGTATAACCTCTTAGTAGTCTAGTAGGGACCACGTCTAAGGGGCAGGCCAACAGTAGGTATAGACCTCTTAGTAGTCTAGTAGGGACCACGTCTAAGGGGCAGGGCCAACAGTAGGTATAACCTCTTAGTAGTCTAGTAGGGACCACGTCTAAGGGGCAGGGCCAACAGTAGGTATAACCTCTTAGTAGTCTAGTAGGGACCACGTCTAAGGGCAGGGCCAACAGTAGGTATAACCTCTTAGTAGTCTAGTAGGGACCACGTCTAAGGGGCAGGGCCAACAGTAGGGATAACCTCTTAGTAGTCTAGTAGGGACCACGTCTAAGGGGCAGGGCCAACAGTAGGGATAACCTCTTAGTAGTCTAGTAGGGACCACGTCTAAGGGGCAGGGCCAACAGTAGGGATAACCTCTTAGTAGTCTAGTAGGGACCACGTCTAAGGGCAGGGCCAACAGTAGGGATAACCTCTTAGTAGTCTAGTAGGGACCACGTCTAAGGGGCAGGGCCAACAGTAGGTATAACCTCTTAGTAGTCTAGTAGGGACCACGTCTAAGGGGCAGGGCCAACAGTAGGGATAACCTCTTAGTAGTCTAGTAGGGGACCACGTCTAAGGGGCAGGGCCAACAGTAGGGATAACCTCTTAGTAGTCTAGTAGGGACCACGTCTAAGGGGCAGGGCCAACAGTAGGGATAACCTCTTAGTAGTCTAGTAGGGACCACGTCTAAGGGGCAGGGCCAACAGTAGGGATAACCTCTTAGTAGTTCTAGTAGGGACCACGTCTAAGGGGGCAGGCCAACAGTAGGGATAAACCTCTTAGTAGTCTAGTAGGGACCACGTCTAAGGGGCAGGGCCCAACAGTAGGTATAACCCTCTTAGTAGTCTAGTAGGGACTACGTCTAAGGGCACCAGTAGGGATCCTCTTAAGGGGGACCACGTCTAAGGGGCAGGGCCAACAGTAGGTATAACCTCTTAGTAGTCTAGTAGGGACCACGTCTAAGGGGCAGGGCCAACAGTAGGTATAAACCTCTTAGTAGTCAAGTAGGGACCACGTCTAAGGGGCAGGGCCAACAGTAGGGATAACCTCTTAGTAGTCTAGTAGGGACCACGTCTAAGGGGCAGGGCCAACAGTAGGTATAACCTCTTAGTAGTCTAGTAGGGACCACGTCTAAGGGGCAGGGCCAACAGTAGGTATAAACCTCTTAGTAGTCTAGTAGGGACCACGTCTAAGGGGCAGGGGCCAACAGTAGGATAACCTCTTAGTAGTCTAGTAGGGACCAGGGGGCAGGGCAACAGTAGGTATAACCTCTTAGTAGTCTAGTAGGGACCACGTCTAAGGGGCAGGGCCAACAGTAGGGATAACCTCTTAGTAGTCTAGTAGGGACCACGTCTAAGGGGCAGGGCCAACAGTAGGTATAAACCTCTTAGTAGTCTAGTAGGGACCACGTCTAAGGGGCAGGGCCAACAGTAGGTATAACCTCTTAGTAGTCTAGTAGGGACCACGTCTAAGGGGCAGGGCCAACAGTAGGTATAACCTCTTAGTAGTCTAGTAGGGACCACGTCTAAGGGGCAGGGCCAACAGTAGGTATAACCTCTTAGTAGTCTAGGGGACCACGTCTAAGGGGCAGGGCCAACAGTAGGGATAACTCTTAGTAGTCTAGTAGGGACCACGTCTAAGGGGCAGGGCCAACAGTAGGGATAACCTCTTAGTAGTCTAGTAGGGACCACGTCTAAGGGGCAGGGCCAACAGTAGGTATAATAACCTCTTAGTAGTCTAGTAGGGACCCACGTCTAAGGGGCAGGGGCCAACAGTAGGGATAACCTCTTAGTAGTCTAGTAGGGACCACGTCTAAGGGGCAGGGCCAACAGTAGGGATAACCTCTTAGTAGTCTAGTAGGGACCACGTCTAAGGGGCAGGGCCAACAGTAGGGATAACCTCTTAGTAGTCTAGTAGGGACCACGTCTAAGGGGCAGGGCCAACAGTAGGTATAAACCTCTTAGTAGTCTAGTAGGGACCACGTCTAAGGGGGCAGGGCCAACAGTAGGTATAACCTCTTAGTAGTCTAGTAGGGACCACGTCTAAGGGGCAGGGCCAACAGTAGGATATAACCTCTTAGTAGTCTAGTAGGGACCACGTCTAAGGGGCAGGGCCAACAGTAGGTATAACCTCTTAGTAGTCTAGTAGGGACCACGTCTAAGGGGCAGGGCCAACAGTAGGTATAACCTCTTAGTAGTCAGTAGGGACCACGTCTAAGGGGCAGGGCCAACAGTAGGGATAACCTCTTAGTAGTCTAGTAGGGAACCGACGTCTAAGGGGCAGGGCTAGTAGGGACCTCTTAGTAGTCGTAGGGACCACGTCTAAGGGGCAGGGCCAACAGTAGGTATAACCTCTTAGTAGTCTAGTAGGGACCACGTCTAAGGGGCAGGGCCAACAGTAGGTATAACCTCTTAGTAGTCTAGTAGGGACCACGTCTAAGGGGCAGGGCCAACAGTAGGGATAACCTCTTAGTAGTCTAGTAGGGACCACGTCTAAGGGGCAGGGCCCAACAGTAGGTATAACCTCTTAGTAGTCTAGTAGGGACCAAACGTCTAAGGGGCAGGGCCAACAGTAGGGATAAACCTCTTAGTAGTCTAGTAGGGACCACGTCTAAGGGGCAGGGCCAACAGTAGGGATAACCTCTAGTAGTCTAGTAGGGACCACGTCTAAGGGGCAGGGCCAACAGTAGGTATAACTCTTAGTAGTCTAGTAGGGACCACGTCTAAGGGGACAGGGCCAACAGTAGGTATAACCTCTTAGTAGTCTAGTAGGGACCACGTCTAAGGGGCAGGGCCAACAGTAGGTATAACCTCTTAGTAGTCTAGTAGGGACCACGTCTAAGGGGCAGGGCCAACAGTAGGTATAACCTCTTAGTAGTCTAGTAGGGACCACGTCTAAGGGGCAGGGCCAACAGTAGGTATAACCTCTTAGTAGTCTAGTAGGGACCACGTCTAAGGGGCAGGGCCAACAGTAGGTATAACCTCTTAGTAGTCTAGTAGGGACCACGTCTAAGGGGCAGGGCCAACAGTAGGGTAACCTCTTAGTAGTCTAGTAGGGACCCACGTCTAAGGGGCAGGGCCAACAGTAGGTATAACCTCTTAGTAGTCTAGTAGGGACCACGTCTAAGGGGCAGGGCCAACAGTAGGTATAACCTCTTAGTAGGGACCACGTCTAGGGGCAGGCCAACAGTAGGACCTCTTAGTCTCTAGTAGGGACCAGGGGCAGGGCCAACAGTAGGGATAACCTCTTAGTAGTCTAGTAGGGACCACGTCTAAGGGGCAGGGCCAACAGTAGGTATAACCTCTTAGTAGTCTAGTAGGGACCAGTCTAAGTAGGGATAACCTCAGTAGTCTAGTAGGGACCACGTCTAAGGGGCAGGGCCAACAGTAGGTATTAACCTCTTAGTAGTCTAGTAGGGACCACGTCTAAGGGCAGGGCCAACAGTAGGTATAACCTCTTAGTAGGCAGTAGGCCAACTAGTAGGGCCATAACCTCTTAGTAGTCTAGTAGTGGACCACGTCTAAGGGCAGGGCCAACAGTAGGTATAACCTCTTAGTAGTCTAGTAGGGACCACGTCTAAGGGGCAGGGCCAACAGTAGGGATAAACCTCTTAGTAGTCTAGTAGGGACCACGTCTAAGGGGCAGGGCCAACAGTAGGTATAACCTCTTAGTAGTCTAGTAGGGACCACGTCTAAGGGGCGGGGCCAACAGTAGGTATAACCTCTTAGTAGTCTAGTAGGGACCACGTCTAAGGGGCAGGGCCAACAGTAGGTATAACCTCTTAGTAGTCTAGTAGGGACCACGTCTAAGGGGCAGGGCCAACAGTAGGTATAACCTCTTAGTAGTCTAGTAGGGACCACGTCTAAGGGGCAGGGCCAACAGTAGGTATAACCTCTTAGTAGTCTAGTAGGGACCACGTCTAAGGGGCAGGGCCAACAGTAGGGATAACCTCTTAGTAGTCTAGTAGGGACCACGTCTAAGGGGCAGGGCCAACAGTAGGTATAACCTCTTAGTAGTCTAGTAGGGACCACGTCTAAGGGGCAGGGCCAACAGTAGGGATAACCTCTTAGTAGTCTAGTAGGGACCACGTCTAAGGGGCAGGGCCAACAGTAGGTATAACCTCTTAGTAGTCTAGTAGGGACCACGTCTAAGGGGCAGGGCCAACAGTAGGTATAACCTCTTAGTAGTCTAGTAGGGACCACGTCTAAGGGGCAGGGCCAACAGTAGGGTCTTAGTAGTCTAGTAACCTCGTCTAAGGGGCAGGGCCAACAGTAGTCCTCTTAGTAGTCTAGTAGGGACCACGTCTAAGGGGCAGGGCCAACAGTAGGTATAACCTCTTAGTAGTCTAGTAGGGACCACGTCTAAGGGGCAGGGCCAACAGTAGGGATAACCTCTTAGTAGTCTAGTAGGGACCACGTCTAAGGGGCAGGGCCAACAGTAGGGATAACCTCTTAGTAGTCTAGTAGGACCACGTCTAAGGGGCAGGGCCAACAGTAGGGATAACCTCTTAGTAGTCTAGTAGGGACCACGTCTAAGGGGCAGGGCCAACAGTAGGTATAACCTCTTAGTAGTCTAGTAGGGACCAACGTCTAAGGGGCAGGGCCACACAGTAGGTATAACCTCTTAGTAGTCTAGTAGGGACCACGTCTAAGGGGCAGGGCCAACAGTAGGGATAACCTCTTAGTAGTCTAGTAGGGACCACGTCTAAGGGGCAGGGCCAACAGTAGGTATAACCTCTTAGTAGTCTAGTAGGGACCACGTCTAAGGGGCAGGGCCAACAGTAGGGATAACCTCTTAGTAGTCTAGTAGGGACCACGTCTAAGGGGCAGGGCCAACAGTAGGGATAACCTCTTAGTAGTCTAGTAGGGACCACGTCTAAGGGGCAGGGCCAACAGTAGGGATAACCTCTTAGTAGTCTAGTAGGGACCACGTCTAAGGGGCAGGGCCAACAGTAGGGATAACCTCTTAGTAGTCTAGTAGGGACCACGTCTAAGGGCAGGGCCAACAGTAGGTATAACCTCTAGTATCTAGTAGGGACCACGTCTAAGGGACAGGGCCCAACAGTAGGTATAACCTCTTAGTAGCTAGTAGGGTCTAAGGGCAGGGCCAACAGTAGGTATAACCTCTTAGTAGTCTAGTAGGGACCACGTCTAAGGGGCAGGGCCAACAGTAGGTATAACCTCTTAGTAGTCTAGTAGGGACCACGTCTAAGGGGCAGGGCCAACAGTAGGTATAAACCTCTTAGTAGTCTAGTAGGGACCACGTCTAAGGGGCAGGGCCAACAGTAGGTATAACCTCTTAGTAGTCTAGTAGGGACCACGTCTAAGGGGCAGGGCCAACAGTAGGGATAACCTCTTAGTAGTCTAGTAGGGGACCACGTCTAAGGGCAGGGCCAACAGTAGGTATAAACCTCTTAGTAGTCTAGTAGGGACCACGTCTAAGGGGCAGGGCCAAACAGTAGGTATAACCTCTTAGTAGTCTAGTAGGGACCACGTCTAAGGGGCAGGGCCAACAGTAGGGATAACCTCTTAGTAGTCTAGTAGGGACCACGTCTAAGGGGGCAGGGCCAACAGTAGGTATAACCTCTTAGTAGTCTAGTAGGGACCACGTCTAAGGGGCAGGGCCAACAGTAGGTATAACCTCTTAGTAGTTCTAGTAGGGACCACGTCTAAGGGGCAGGGCCAAACAGTAGGTATAACCTCTTAGTAGTCTAGTAGGGACCCACGTCTAAGGGGCAGGGGCCAACAGTAGGTATAACCTCTTAGTAGTCTAGTAGGGACCACGTCTAAGGGGCAGGGCCAACAGTAGGGATAACCTCTTAGTAGTCTAGTAGGGACCACGTCTAAGGGGCAGGGCCAACAGTAGGTATAACCTCTTAGTAGTCTAGTAGGGACCACGTCTAAGGGGCAGGGCCAACAGTAGTAAGTCTAGTAGGGGACCACGTCTAAGGGGCAGGGCCAACAGTAGGTATAACCTCTTAGTAGTCTAGTAGGGACCACGTCTAAGGGGCAGGGCCAACAGTAGGTATAACCTCTTAGTAGTCTAGTAGGGACCACGTCTAAGGGGCGGGGCCAACAGTAGGTATAACCTCTTAGTAGTCTAGTAGCCAACAGTAGGTATAACCTCTTAGTAGTCTAGTAGGGACCACGTCTAAGGGGCAGGGCCAACAGTAGGTATAACCTCTTAGTAGTCTAGTAGGGACCACGTCTAAGGGGCAGGGCCAACAGTAGGTATAACCTCTTAGTAGTTCTAGTAGGGACCACGTCTAAGGGGCAGGGCCAACAGTAGGTATAACCTCTTAGTAGTCTAGTAGGGACCACGTCTAAGGGGCAGGGCCAACAGTAGGTATAACCTCTTAGTAGTCTAGTAGGGACCACGTCTAAGGGGCAGGGCCAACAGTAGGGATAACTTCTTAGTAGTCTAGTAGGGACCAAGTCTAAGGGGCAGGGCCAACAGTAGGTATAACCTCTTAGTAGTCTAGTAGGGACCACGTCTAAGGGGCAGGGCCAACAGTAGGGATAACCTCTTAGTAGTCTAGTAGGGACCACGTCTAAGGGGCAGGGCCAACAGTAGGTATAACCTCTTAGTAGTCTAGTAGGGACCACGTCTAAGGGGCAGGGCCAACAGTAGGTATAACCTCTTAGTAGTCTAGTAGGGACCACGTCTAAGGGGCAGGGCCAACAGTAGGTATAACCTCTTAGTAGTCTAGTAGGGACCACGTCTAAGGGGCAGGGCCAACAGTAGGGATAACCTCTTAGTAGTCTAGTAGGGACCACGTCTAAGGGGCAGGGCCAACAGTAGGATAACCTCTTAGTAGTCTAGTAGGGACCACGTCTAAGGGGCAGGGCCAACAGTAGGGATAACCTCTTAGTAGTCTAGTAGGGACCACGTCTAAGGGGCAGGGCCAACAGTAGGTTATAACCTCTTAGTAGTCTAGTAGGGACCACGTCTAAGGGGCAGGGCCCAACAGTAGGACCTAGTAGGACCACGTCTAAGGGGCAGGGCCAACAGTAGGGATAACCTCTTAGTAGTCTAGTAGGGACCAGTCTAAGGGGCAGGGCCAACAGTAGGTATAACCTCTTAGTAGTCTAGTAGGGACCACGTCTAAGGGGCGGGGCCAACAGTAGGTATACCTCTTAGTAGTCTAGTAGGGACCACGTCTAAGGGGCCCAACAGTAGGTATAACCTCTTAGTAGTCTAGTAGGGACCACGTCTAAGGGGCAGGGCCAACAGTAGGTATAACCTCTTAGTAGTCTAGTAGGGACCACGTCTAAGGGGCAGGGGCCAACAGTAGGTATAACCTCTTAGTAGTCTAGTAGGGACCACGTCTAAGGGCAGGGCCAACAGTAGGGATAACCTCTTAGTAGTCTAGTAGGGACCACGTCTAAGGGGCAGGGCCAACAGTAGGGATAACCTCTTAGTAGTCTAGTAGGGACCACGTCTAAGGGGCAGGGCCAACAGTAGGGATAACCTCTTAGTAGTCTAGTAGGGACCACGTCTAAGGGGCAGGGCCAACAGTAGGGATATAACCTCTTAGTAGTCTAGTAGGGACCACGTCTAAGGGGCAGGGCCAACAGTAGGGATAACCTCTTAGTAGTCTAGTAGGGACCACGTCTAAGGGGCAGGGCCAACAGTAGGGATAACCTCTTAGTAGTCTAGTAGGGACCACGTCTAAGGGCAGGGCCAACAGTAGGGATAACCAGTCTAGTAGGGACCACGTCTAAGGGGCAGGGCCAACAGTAGGTATAACCTCTTAGTAGTCTAGTAGGGACCACGTCTAAGGGGCAGGGCCAACAGTAGGTATAACCTCTTAGTAGTCTAGTAGGGACCACGTCTAAGGGGCAGGGCCAACAGTAGGTATAACCTCTTAGTAGTCTAGTAGGGACCACGTCTAGGGGCAGGGCCAACAGTAGGTATAACCTCTTAGTAGTCTAGTAGGGACCACGTCTAAGGGGCAGGGCCAACAGTAGGGATAACCTCTTAGTAGTCTAGTAGGGACCACGTCTAAGGGGCAGGGCCAACAGTAGGTATAACCTCTTAGTAGTCTAGTAGGGACCACGTCTAAGGGGCAGGGCCAACAGTAGGTATAACCTCTTAGTAGTCTAGTAGGGACCACGTCTAAGGGGCAGGGCCAAAACAGTAGGTATAACCTCTTAGTAGTCTAGTAGGGACCACGTCTAAGGGCAGGGCCAACAGTAGGGATAACCTCTTAGTAGTCTAGTAGGGACCACGTCTAAGGGGCAGGGCAAACAGTAGGGATAACCTCTTAGTAGTCTAGTAGGGACCACGTCTAAGGGGCAGGGCCAACAGTAGGGATAACCTCTTAGTAGTCTAGTAGGGACCACGTCTAAGGGGCAGGGCCAACAGTAGGTATAACCTCTTAGTAGTCTAGTAGGGACCACGTCTAAGGGGCAGGGCCAACAGTAGGTATAACCTCTTAGTAGTCTAGTAGGGACCACGTCTAAGGGGCAGGGCCAACAGTAGGGATAACCTCTTAGTAGTCTAGTAGGGACCACGTCTAAGGGGCAGGGCCAACAGTAGGTATAACCTCTTTAGTAGTCTAGTAGGGACCACGTCTAAGGGGCAGGGCCAACAGTAGGTATAACCTCTTAGTAGTCTAGTAGGGACCACGTCTAAGGGGCAGGGCCAACAGTAGGTATAACCTCTTAGTAGTCTAGTAGGGACCACGTCTAAGGGGCAGGGCCAACAGTAGGGATAACCTCTTAGTAGTCTAGTAGGGACCACGTCTAAGGGGCAGGGCCAACAGTAGGGATAAACCTCTTAGTAGTCTAGTAGGGACCACGTCTAAGGGGCAGGGCCAACAGTAGGTCTCTTAGTAGTCTAGTAGGGACCACGGGGCAGGGCCAACAGTAGGGATAACCTCTTAGTAGTCTAGTAGGGACCACGTCTAAGGGCAGGGCCAACAGTAGGTATAACCTCTTAGTAGTCTAGTAGGGACCACGTCTAAGGGGCAGGGCCAAACAGTAGGGATAACCTCTTAGTAGTCTAGTAGGGACCACGTCTAAGGGGCAGGGCCAACAGTAGGTATAACCTCTTAGTAGTCTAGTAGGGACCACGTCTAAGGGGCAGGGCCAACAGTAGGGATAACCTCTTAGTAGTCTAGTAGGGACCACGTCTAAGGGGCAGGGCCAACAGTAGGGATAACCTCTTAGTAGTCTAGTAGGGACCACGTCTAAGGGGCAGGGCCAACAGTAGGTATAACCTCTTAGTAGTCTAGTAGGGACCACGTCTAAGTACAGGGCCATCAGTAACCTCTTAGTAGTCTAGTAGGGACCACGTCTAGGGGCAGGGCCAACAGTAGGTATAACCTCTTAGTAGTCTAGTAGGGACCACGTCTAAGGGGCAGGGCCAACAGTAGGTATAACCTCTTAGTAGTCTAGTAGGGACCACGTCTAAGGGGCAGGGCCAACAGTAGGTATAACCTCTTAGTAGTCTAGTAGGGACCACGTCTAAGGGGCAGGGCCAACAGTAGGTATAACCTCTTAGTAGTCTAGTAGGGACCACGTCTAAGGGGCAGGGCCAACAGTAGGGATAACCTCTTAGTAGTCTAGTAGGGACCACGTCTAAGGGGCAGGGCCAACAGTAGGGATAACCTCTTAGTAGTCTAGTAGGGACCACGTCTAAGGGGCAGGGCCAACAGTAGGTATAACCTCTTAGTAGTCTAGTAGGGACCACGTCTAAGGGGCAGGGCCAACAGTAGGGATAACCTCTTAGTAGTCTAGTAGGGACCACGTCTAAGGGGCAGGGCCAACAGTAGGGATAACCTCTTAGTAGTCTAGTAGGGACCACGTCTAAGGGGCAGGGCCAACAGTAGGTATAACCTCTTAGTAGTCTAGTAGGGACCACGTCTAAGGGGCAGGGCCAACAGTAGGTATAACTCTTAGTAGTCTAGTAGGGACCACGTCTAAGGGGCAGGGCCAACAGTAGGTATAAACCCTCTTAGTAGTCTAGTAGGGACCACGTCTAAGGGGGCAGGGCCAACAGTAGGTATAACCTCTTAGTAGTCTAGTAGGGACCACGTCTAAGGGGCAGGGCCAACAGTAGGGATAACCTCTTAGTAGTCTAGTAGGGACCACGTCTAAGGGGCAGGGCCAACAGTAGGTATAACCTCTTAGTAGTCTAGTAGGGACCACGTCTAAGGGGCAGGGCCAACAGTAGGGATAACTCTTAGTAGTCTAGTAGGGACCACGTCTAAGGGGCCCAGGGCCAACAGTAGGTATACCTCTTAGTAGTCTAGTAGGGACCACGTCTAAGGGGCAGGGCCAACAGTAGGGATAACCTCTTAGTAGTCTAGTAGGGACCACGTCTAAGGGGCAGGGCAACAGTAGGTATAACCCTCTTAGTAGTCTAGTAGGGACCACGTCTAAGGGGCAGGGCCAACAGTAGGGATAACCTCTTAGTAGTCTAGTAGGGACCACGTCTAAGGGGCAGGGCCAACAGTAGGTATAACCTCTTAGTAGTCTAGTAGGGACCACGTCTAAGGGGCAGGGCCAACAGTAGGTATAACCTCTTAGTAGTCTAGTAGGGACCACGTCTAAGGGGCAGGGCCACAGTAGGTATAACCTCTTAGTAGTCTAGTAGGGACAGGGGCAGGGCCAACAGTAGGGATAACCTCTTAGTAGTCTAGTAGGGACCACGTCTAAGGGGCAGGGCCAACAGTAGGTATAACCTCTTAGTAGTCTAGTAGGGACCACGTCTAACGGGCAGGGCCAACAGTAGGTATAACCTCTTAGTAGTCTAGTAGGGACCACGTCTAAGGGCAGGGCCAACAGTAGGGATAACCTCTTAGTAGTCTAGTAGGGACCACGTCTAAGGGGCAGGGCCAACAGTAGGTATAACCTCTTAGTAGTCTAGTAGGGACCACGTCTAAGGGGCAGGGCCAACAGTAGGGATAACCTCTTAGTAGTCTAGTAGGGACCACGTCTAAGGGGCAGGGCCAACAGTAGGTATAACCTCTTAGTAGTCTAGTAGGGACCAGTCTAAGGGGCAGGGCCAACATAGGGATAAACCTCTTAGTAGTCTAGTAGGGACCAGTCTAAGGGGCAGGGGGCCAACAGTAGGTATAACCTCTTAGTAGTCTAGTAGGGACCACGTCTAAGGGGCAGGGCCAACAGTAGGTATAACCTCTTAGTAGTCTAGTAGGGACCACGTCTAAGGGGCAGGGCCAACAGTAGGTATAACCTCTTAGTAGTCTAGTAGGGACCACGTCTAAGGGGCAGGGCCAACAGTAGGGATAACCTCTTAGTAGTCTAGTAGGGACCACGTCTAAGGGGCAGGGCCAACAGTAGGTTATAACCTCTTAGTAGTCTAGTAGGGACCACGTCTAAGGGGCAGGGCCAACAGTAGGGATAACCTCTTAGTAGTCTAGTAGGGACCACGTCTAAGGGGCAGGGCCAACAGTAGGGTATAACCTCTTAGTAGTCTAGTAGGGACCACGTCTAAGGGGCAGGGCCAACAGTAGGGATAACCTCTTAGTAGTCTAGTAGGGACCACGTCTAAGGGGCAGGGCCAACAGTAGGGATAACCTCTTAGTAGTCTAGTAGGGACCACGTCTAAGGGGGCAGGGCCAAACAGTAGGTATAACCTCTAGTAGTCTAGTAGGGACCACGTCTAAGGGGCAGGGCCAACAGTAGGTATAACCTTTTAGTAGTCTAGTAGGGACCACGTCTAAGGGGCAGGGCCAACAGTAGGGATAACCTCTTAGTAGTCTAGTAGGGACCACGTCTAAGGGGCAGGGCCAACAGTAGGGATAACCTCTTAGTAGTCTAGTAGGGGACCACGTCTAAGGGGCAGGGCCAACAGTAGGTATAACCTCTTAGTAGTCTAGTAGGGACCACGTAACCTCTTAAGGGGCAGGGCCAACAGTAGGGATAACCTCTTAGTAGTCTAGTAGGGACCACGTCTAAGGGGCAGGGCCAACAGTAGGGATAACCTCTTAGTAGTCTAGTAGGGACTCACGTCTAAGGGGCAGGGCCAACAGTAGGGATAACCTCTTAGTAGTCTAGTAGGGACCACGTCTAAGGGGCAGGGCCAACAGTAGGTATAACCTCTTAGTAGTCTAGTAGGGACCACGTCTAAGGGGCAGGGCCAACAGTAGGGATAACCTTTTAGTAGTCTAGTAGGGACCACGTCTAAGGGGCAGGGCCAACAGTAGGGATAACCTCTTAGTAGTCTAGTAGGGACCACGTCTAAGGGGCAGGGCCAACAGTAGGGATAACCTCTTAGTAGTCTAGTAGGGACCTCGTCTAAGGGGCAGGGCCAACAGTAGGTATAACCTTAGTAGTCTAGTAGGGACCACGTCTAAGGGGCAGGGCCAACAGTAGGGATAACCTCTTAGTAGTCTAGTAGGGACCACGTCTAAGGGCAGGGCCAAAAGTAGGTATAACTCTTAGTAGTCTAGTAGGGACCACGTCTAAGGGGCAGGGCCAACAGTAGGGATAACCTCTTAGTAGTCTAGTAGGGACCACGTCTAAGGGGCAGGGCCAACAGTAGGGATAACCTCTTAGTAGTCTAGTAGGGACCACGTCTAAGGGGCAGGGCACAGAAACAGTAGGGATAACCTCTTAGTAGTCTAGTAGGGACCACGTCTAAGGGGCAGGGCCAACAGTAGGGATAACCTCTAGTAGTCTAGTAGGGACCCGTCTAAGGGGCAGGGCCAACAGTAGGTATAACCTCTTAGTAGTCTAGTAGGGACCACGTCTAAGGGGCAGGGCCAACAGTAGGGATAACCTCTTAGTAGTCCAGTAAAACGAGTTCTATATCAACATAACCTGAAAGGCCGCTCGGCAAGGAAGAAGCCACTGCTCTAAAACCGCCATAAAAAAGCCAGACTACGGTTTGCCACTGCACATGGGGACAAAGATCGTACTTTTTGGAGAAATGTCCTCTGGTCTGATGAAACAAAAATAGAACTGTTTGGCCATAATGACCATTGTTATGTTTGGAGGAAAAAGGGGGTCGCTTGCAAGCCGAAGAACACCATCCCAACCGTGAAGCACGGGGGTGGCAGCATCATGCTGTGGGGTGCTTTGCTGCAGGAGGGACTGGTGCACCTCACAAAATAGATGGCATCATGAGGAAGGAAAATTATGTGGATATATTGAAGCAACATCCCAAGACATCAGTCAGGAAGTTAAAGCTTGGTCGCAAATGGGTCTTCCAAATGGACAATGACCCCAAGCATACTTCCAAAGTTGTGGCAAAATGGCTTAAGGACAACAAAGTCAAGGTATTGGAGTGGCCATCACAAAGCCCTGACCTCAATCCTATAGAACATTTGTGGGCAGAACTGAAAAAGCGTGTGCGAGCAAGGAGGCCTACAAACCTGACTCAGTTACACCAGCTCTGTCAGGAGGAATGGGCCAAAATTCACCCAACTTATTGTGGGAAGCTTGTGGAAAGCTACACAAAACATTTGATCCAAGTTAAACAATTTAAAGGCAATGCTACCAAATACTTTTTGAGTGCATGTAAACTTCTGACCCACTAGGAATGTGATGAAAGAAATAAAAGCTGAAAGAAATAATTATCTCTACTATTTTTCTGACATTTCACATTCTTAAAATAAAGTGGTGATCCTAACTGACCTAAAACAGTACAAACAATAGTCTGCAAGTATAAACACCATGGGACCGCGCAGCCGTCATACCGCTCAGGAAGGAGACGCGTTTTGTTTCCTAGAGATTAACGTACTTTGGTACGTCCACCTGTCTCCTCCCTACCTCCCCTACCTCCACCTGTCTCCTCCCTACCTCCACCTGTCTCCTCCCTACCTCCCCTACCTCCACCTGTCTCCCCCTACGTCCCCTACCTTCACCTGTCTCCTCCCCTACCTTCACCTGTCTCCTCCCTACCTTCACCTGTCTCCTCCCTACCTCCCCTACCTTCACCTGTCTCCTCCCTACCTCCACCTGTCTCCCCCTACCTCCACCTGTCTCCTCCCTACCTCCACCTGTCTCCTCCCTACCTCCCCTACCTCCCCCTGTCTCCTCCCTACGTCCCCTACCTTCACCTGTCTCCTCCCTACCTCCACCTGTCTCCTCCCTACCTCCCCTACCTCCCCCTGTCTCCTCCCTACCTCCCCCTGTCTCTACCCTCCCCCTGTCTCCTCCCTACGTCCCCCTACCCCTACCTCCACCTGTCTCCTCCCCCCTACCTCCTCCCCCTGTCTCCTCCCTACCTCCACCTGTCTCCCCCCTACCTCCCCTACCTCCACCTGTCTCCTCCCTACCTCCCCTACCTCCCCCTACCTCTCCTCCCTATTGTCTTCCCTACTCCCTACTTCACCTGTCTCCTCCCTACTACCTCCCCTACCTCCACCTGTCTCCTCCCTACCTCCCCTACCTCCACCTGTCTCCCCTACCCCCCTACCTCCCCCTATCTCCTATACTTCCCCCCTCCACCTGTCTCCTCCCCTACCTCCCTACCTTCACCTGTCTCCTCCTACCTCCTACCTCCACCTGTCTCCTCCCTACCTCCACCCCTGTCTCCTCCCTACCTCCCTACCTCCACCTGTCTCCACCTACCTCCCCTATCCCTACCCCTCCACCTCTCCTCCCCCTCCACCTGTCTCCTCCCTACCTCCACCTGTCCTCACCTCCCCCCTACCTCCCCTACCTCCACCTGTCCTACCTCCCCTACCTCCACCTGTCTCCTCCCTACCTCCACCTGTCTCCACCTGTCTCCACCTGTCTCCTTCCGACCTCCCCTACCTCGACCTGTCTCCCCCCTACCTCCACCTGTCTCCTCCCTACCTCCCCTACCTCCACCTGTCTCCCCCCTACCTCCACCTGTCTCCTCCCTACCTCCCCTACCTCCACCTGTCTCCCCCTACCTCCCCTACCTTCACCTGTCTCCTCCCTACCTCCCCTTGTCTCCCCTCTACCTCCCCTATCTCCCCCTGTCTCCCCCTACCTCCCCTGTCTCCCCCTACCTCCCCTACCTCCCCTGTCTCCTCCCTACCTCCCCTACCTCCACCTGTCTCCTCCCTACCTCCCCTACCTCCACCTGTCTCCCCCCTACCTCCCCTATCTCCCCCTGTCTCCCCCTACCTCCCCTACCTCCACCTGTCTCCTCCCTACCTCCCCTACCTCCACCTGTCTCCCCCTACCTCCCCTACCTCCCCTATCTCCCCCTGTCTCCCCCTACCTCCCCTACCTCCCCTATCTCCCCCTGTCTCCCCCTACCTCCCCTATCTCACCCTGTCTCCCCCTACCTCCCCACCTTCACCTGTCTCCTCCCTACCTCCCCTACCTCCCCCTGTCTCCCCCTACCTCCCCTACCTCCACCTGTCTCCCCCCAGTCTCCCCCCTACCTCCACCTGTCTCCTCCCTACCTCCCCTATCTCCCCATAGTCTCCCCCATACCTCCCCTGTCTCCCCCCTACCTCCCCTACCTCACCCTGTCTTCCCCCTACCTACCAGTGTGCATGTCTCGCCCCATCTCCCCCCATCTCCTCCATACCTCCCCTACCTCCCCCTTTCACCCCCTTTCACCCCCTACCCCCCCTCTCTCCCCCTACCTCTCCCTGTATCCCCCCTATCTCTCCCTGTCTCCCCCATACCTTCCCCTGGCTCCCTCTATATCTCTCTGTCTCCCTCCTAACTCTCTGTCTCCCACCTACCTTCCTGTCTCTCCCTTACCTCCCCTGTCTCTCCCCTGTTACTATGTTCCTCTCTCTCTTTCTCTCTCCCTCCTACTATAACTCTCTCTCTCTGCATCCCCCTACCCTCTCTCTCTCTCTCTCTCTCTCTCTGCATCACCCTACCCTCTCTCTCTCTCTCTCTCTCTCTCTCTCTCTCTCTCTCTCTCTCTCTCTCTCTCTCTCTCTCTCTCTCTCTCTCTCTTCTCTCTCTCTACTCTGTCTCTGTCTCTGTCTCTCTCTCTCTCTCTCTCTCTCTCTCTCTCTCTCTCTCTCTCTCTCTCTCTCTATCTATCTTTCTATGCATCCCCCTACCACCCCCCTCTCTCTGCACCCCCTACCCTCTCTCTCTCTCTCTCTCTCTCTCTCTCTCTCTCTCTCTCTCTCTCTCTCTCTCTCTCTCTCTCTCTCTCTCTCTCTCTCTCTATCTTTCTATGCATCCCCCTACCCCCCCCTCTCTCTGCACCCCCTACCTTCTCTCTCTCTCTGCATCCCCCCCCCCCCCCCCCCCCCCTCTCTCTCCTTGCATCCTCCTAGGGACATTCATCAGTCTGTCAGTGCTGCAACAAGACACAGTGAAATTCGAGACATTTATTAGTCTGTCAGTGAAGTGTCTTTCTCACTGTCTTCTCTCCCTCCTCTCCTCTCTCCCAGCCTCTACCACACACCCTCCTCTCCTCTCTCCCAGCCTCTACCACACACCCTCCTCTCCTCTCTCCCAGCCTCTACCACACACCCTCCTCTCCTCTCTCCCAGCCTCTACCACACACCCTCCTCTCCTCTCTCCCAGCCTCTACCACACACCCTCCTCTCCTCTCTCCCAGCCTCTACCACACACCCTCCTCTCCTCTCTCCCAGCCTCTACCACACACACACACACACATACGTGCACGCACACACACACACACATGCACACACACACACACACACACACACACAAACACACACACACGCATACACACAATAAAGAATATGCCCTCATTTGAACCTATTGTTTCAAACCTCCAGGAACAAAAGCACAGTGAGAATCCCCACCTCACGGGTTAAAACAGACTGTTATGGGTTAAAAGGTCACGGATCTCACAAAGGAGATATGGGACTAGTTTTACATTTGTTCACTTCCAAATATAACAGCCTAATTTCAATATCATTAAAAATGGTTTAAAAAGAAATGTGTCATACTTTCTTCCGGCAGGAAAAGGGTCTGAGCCTTTACAGTGCTTTGGTGAAGAGGCAGAAGGAGACCTCGGTCTCCCACATGACCTATCCCTGGAGCATGAAGGCTCAAGATTCTCTGCAGTAAAATATTGGACAACATCATGGTACAGTTAGAATACCTTTCCCAAATACACTCCAATACCAATACCACTCCAGCCGATGCTTGGCATTGCGCATGGTGATCTTAGGCTTGTGTGCGGCTGCTCGGCCATGGAAACCCACTTCATGAAGCTCCCGACGAACAGTTCTTGTGCTGACGTTGCTTCCACAGGCAGTTTGGAACTCGGTAGTGAGTGTTGCAACCGAGGACAGAGGATGTTTACCAGCTACTCGCTTCAGCTTGTGTGGCCTACCACTTTGCGGCTTAGCCGTTGTTGCTTCTAAACATTTCCACTTCACAATAACAGCACTTACAGTTGACCGGGGCAGCTCTGGCAGGGCAGATATCTGACAAACTGACTTTTTGGAAAGGTGACATCCTATGATGGTGCCACGTTGAAAGTCACTGAGCTTTTCAGTGAATTTCAACATACTTTATCAAAGGTATTTTCAAAGTCAGCTATGAATACTAGGCCTGGTTTTGATGTTTCATAGTGTTTCATTGTTTCCAGTACTTATATTATCTCCAATGTATCGTCCATGTAAAAAACCTGTCTGATTAGGATGAATAATATTCAACAATACAGTGGCTTGCGAAAGTATTCACCCCCCTTGGCATTTTTCCTATTTTGTTGCCTTACAACCTGGAATTAAAATGGATTTTTGTGAGGTTTGTATCATTTGATTTACACAACATGCCTACCACTTTGAAGATGCAAAATATTTTTTATTGTGAACAAACAAGAAATAAGACAAAAAAACAGAAAACTTGAGCGTGCATAATTATGCACCCACCCCAAAGTCAATACTTTGTACAGCCACCTTTTGCAGCAATTACAGCTGCAAGTCTCTTGGGGTATGTCTCTATAAGCTTGGCACATCTAGCCACTCGGATTTTTGCCCATTCTTCAAGGCAAAACTGCTCCAGCTCCTTCAAGTTGAATGGGTTACGCTGGTGTACAGCAATCTTTAAGTCATACCATAGATTCTCAATTGGATTGAGGTCTGGGCTTTGACTAGGCCATTCCAAGACATTTAAATGATTCCCCTTAAACCACTCGAGTGTTGCTTTAGTAGTATGCTTAGGGTCATTGTCCTGCTGGAAGGTGAACCTCCGTCCCAGTCTCAAATCTCTGGAAGACTGAAACAGGTTTCCCTCAAGAATTTCCCTGTATTTAGTTTCCCAGTCCCTGCCGATGAAAAACATCCCCACAGCATGATGCTGCCACCACCATGCTTTACTGTGGGAATGGTGTTCTCAGGGTGATTTCTCAGGGTTTGCGCCAGACATAGCGTTTTCCTTGATGGCCAAAAAGCTCAATTTTAGTCTCATCTGACCAGAGTACCTTCTTCCATATGTTTGGGGAGTCTCCCGCATGCCTTTTGGCGAACACCAAATGTGTTTGCTTATTTTTTTCTTTAAGAAATGGCTTTTTCGGACCACTCTTCCATAAAGCCCAGCTCTTTGGAGTGTATGGCTTAAAGTGGTCATATGGACAGATACTCCAATCTCCGCTGTGGAGCTTTGCAGCTCCTTCAGGGTTATCTTTGTTGCCTCTCTGATTAATGCCCTCCTTGCCTGGTCTGTGAGTTTTGGAGGGCAGCCCTCTCTTGGCAGGTTTGTTGTGGTGCCATATTCTTTCCATTTTTTTATAATGGATTTAATGGTGCTCCGTGGGATGTTCAAAGTTTCTGATATTTTTTTCTAACCCAACTCTGATCTGTACTTCTCCACAACTTTGTCCCTGACCTGTTTGGAGAGCTCCTTGGTCTTCATGGTGCCGCTTGCTTGGTGGTGCCCCTTGCTTAGTGGTGTTGCAGACTTTGGGACCTTTCAGAACATGTGTATATGTACTGAGATCATGTGACAGATCATGTGACACTTAGATTGCACACAGGTGGACTTTATTTAACTAATTATGTGACTTCTGAAGGTAATTGGTTGCATCAGATCTTATTTAGGGGCTTCATAGAAAAGGGGGTGAATACATATGCACGCACCACTTTTCTGTTATTTATTTTTTTGTATTTCTTTAAACAAGTTATTTTTTTCATTTCACTTCACCAATTTGGACTATTTCATGTATGTCCATTACATGAAATACAAATACAAATCCATTTAAATTACAGGTTGTAATGCAACTTAATAGAAAAAACGCCAAGGGGATGAATACTTTTGCAACGCACTGTACCTTTTTAATTCTATTCGCATTTTGCTAGAATTTTTATATCACAACACTGAAGTGTAAAGGGCCTCCAGTTTTTAAGTAGACTGGATCTTTATATTTACCCCCTGGATCCTGTTTCAGTAATAGTGAAATCAGACCTTCTTTCTGAATATCTGATAGACTACCATTTTTGTAGGAGTGGTTTAAACATGTTAATAACCGACCTCTGAGTACATGGAAAAAAAGTTTGATATACCTCAACTGGTATGCCATCCAGCCCTGGAGTTTTCCCAGACTTAAAGGTTTTAATTGCATCAAGAAGTTCCTCCTCTGTAATATGGTCTTCACATGAGTCTTTCTGTACAGCTGTTAATTTTACACTGTTAATAGAAAATAAATATTTTACAATTAACTTCAGTTAGTGGAGATGGAGGAGACATATGCTTACATTACTTTGATTCATCTTTCAAAATATTGTTGGGTGAATCATGGGTGACTCCATCATCTGTAACAAGTTTCTGTAAATTATTTTTTGTAGCAAAAATATGTTTTATGTTGAAGAAGAAAAATTAAATAATCTGGTCGATTTACCCCCATTTTCCATCTAGTTTGCTTCATTTTTATAATACATTACACTTGTTTATAAGTTCCTCCAGTTGTTTTAGTTTTTCTTCTAACTTATTCTGTGCCTCTATGGTACAGTATCTACGGTATACTGTACTGTTAGTTTCTCTATTTATAGGTATACAGTGGGGAGAACAAATATTTGATACACTGCCGATTTTGCAGGTTTTCCTACTTACAAAGCATGTAGAGGTCTGTAATTTTTATCATAGGTACACTTCAACTGTGAGAGACGGAATCTAAAACAAAAATCCAGAAAATCACATTGTATGATTTTTAAGTAAATAATTTGCATTTTATTGCATGACATAAGTATTTGATACATCAGAAAAGCAGAACTTAATATTTGGTACAGAAACCTTTGTTTGCAATTACAGAGATCATACGTTTCCTGTAGGTCTTGACCAGGTTTGCACACACTGCAGCAGGCCCACTCTTCCATACAGACCTTCTCCAGATCCTTCAGGTTTCGGGGCTGTCGCTGGGCAATACGGACATTCAGCTCCCTCCAAAGTATTTGATCTCCTCACTATAGTTATATGTATAGGTATAGCTTGTTGGTTTATTCTCTTTGAAGAGTGGGTATTTTGCACCATTCTGCAATTTCCTTCGGTAACTGATCTATTTTCATGCCGGCGAGTCTTTTGCCCATTATTTTTGTCTTTAAAGGATGCACATTTTGCAACAATTGGGCGCTGGTATCGCTGTCTTTTCTGTCCGAAACGGTGTATGCCTTCGAGTTTGATTTTGTCAACCATATCGGCATGGATTTGTAACACTTTAATCAGGAATTATTTTACCACGCTCTCTGGATCTTCACCCTCATCCTCTTTAATTCCAGTAGTCACCAGATTTTCTCGCACAGATTTAGTCTGTATATTAAGTAAAGATACTCTTAAAAACGTTTTAAGTACATTAAGTCAGTTTCGATTGTATTGACAGTACCTTGTGCTGCGTTTTAGCCTTTTGCTTCTTGGTAGCAGTGGCACAGGTTTTCTGGCGCTTCGGGACATATTTTGGTAGGGGCTTGGGTAGACCTTTGCCTGAAAATAAACATGCAAGTGTAAAATAACATCCACCTTTTTTTTACACACATTTGTCATGTGTTTAAGTTTTATTGAAGTGGAAGAAGACTTTAAAAACATTCAACCTAAACACATCACCAAACTTTAAACCAACATTCTACAACGTGCCAAAGTTAAACTCCCAAGCCCCTACACCCTAGCCTGGAAAACCAAACAGATTTCAGCTCAGTATCACATTTTATTCACTACACTAACAATTGGTGAATAACAGTGAATTCTGTCTGGGTTGAGGGTACCTTCCCACTAGCCACATGCTTGTAGATTTGAAACGATCAGTTAAAGTAATACGGTAAAAAGTCCTCCCAGTCTATCAAAAGGCAAGGTGGTTGTTCAGTGGCTAGGGTTTAGGGACAAGGGGTCGATTAGAAAATCAGCCTTGCAGGCTACCATACTTCCCTAACTTGGAGACAGTAGTGGCTGGAGGTGGGAGATTACATTTCTCATGGATTCTAAACACACAACAATATACAGAATAAACCAGTAAATTCAATGTACACAAACTGTCAATGTGTTTAAAGATACCAGTTATAAATTATTTCAATGTTGTTTTCTTTCGGTTTCTCTTGGAGATCTCCTCCACTTTACTGGCTTCTGTGATTTCAACATCTTCACATTGCTGTTTTGATTCTGAATGGTGGGGTGAGGGTTCGGACGATTCAACAGTCATTTTTAACAGCCAGCTGTTTTTATGTATTGCATTTTCAAGTATAATGTATCTGCTGTTTACCTGATGTCAGTTTTATCCTCAGAAGCTGAAATGACTTCCATTTCAGAGAGTGTGTGGATCAATCCTTTATTGCTTTATCATATTTTGGGGGGCCACCACACAGTTTGGGTTTTGATACCTACTTCCTTCTTATTTTCCATCCACACTGCTCTGGCCCACATCCTCTGAGATTAGTAAGGGAAAAAGTACAAAAATGTATCCACTCACTACTGTAAGTCACTCTGGCTAAGAGCATAAATTAGTATGTTCTTCTAGATTTAACAATACGAAACGCTCCTGTCTGGTTTTAGACCCCATCACTGTATAAAGGTGGTAAATGACCCTTTAGTGGCATCAGATCAAGGCTCTGAATCTGTCCTCGTGCTCCTAGACCTTACGACACCATCGATCACCACATTATTTTGGAGAGATTGGAATCTCTAATTGGTCTATGAGGACAAGTTCTTGCCTGGTTTAGATCGTGTCTGTCAGAACAATATCAGTTCGTCTCTGTGGATGGTTTGTCCTCTGACAAATCAATGGTAAGTTTCGGTGTTCCTCAAGGTTCCGTTTTAGGACCACTATTGTTTTCACTATATATTCTACCTCTTGGTGATGTCATTCGGAAACACAATGTCAACTTTCAATGTTGTTCAGACAACACACAGCTGTACATTTCAATGGAAGCCTGTGTTTCAGACATATGGAAGTTGATGGTGGCAAATGTTTTACTTTTAAACTCAGACAAAACGGAGATGCTAGTTCTAGGTCCCAAGTAACAAAGAGATCTGCTGTTGGATCTGACAATAAATCTCAATGGTTGTGTTGCATTTTAGCATGGCTCTCACTGGTGCATCACAAAGACAAACTTTGATTGTGACATGGTAATGACCATTTGTCAGATTGATACCTGAAACCAGGAGCACCGTCAACTGAGATAGGACATCACTCATATACCTGAAACCAGGAGCACCGTCAACTGAGATAGGACATCACTCATATACCTGAAACTAGGAGCACCGTCAACTGAGATAGGACATCACTCATATACCTGAAACCAGGAGCACCGTCAACTGAGATAGGACATCCCTCATATACCTGAAACCAGGAGCACCGTCAACTGAGATAGGACATCACTCAGATAATCATCCACAGGCTTACTCTCTCCAGAGAATAAGGCAACAACAAATGGATGGAAAGTTGTTCTCAGAGTTGTTCTGTAGAGTTGTTCTCTTAGTTGCTCTCATAGCTGTTCTGAGAGTTGTTCTCAGAGTTGTTCTGAGAGTTGTTTTCAGATTTGTTCTCTGGGTTGTTCTGCAGAGTTGTTCTCAGAGTGTTCTCAGAGTTGTTCTCAGAGTTGTTCTGCAGATTTGTTCTCTGGGTTGTTCTGCAGAGTTGTTCTCTGAGTTGTTCTCAGAGTTGTTCTCAGAGTTGTTCTGCAGATTTGTTCTCTGAGTTTTTCTGCAGAGTTGTTCTCAAAGTTGTTCTCAGAGTTGTTCTCAGAGTTGTTCGCGGAAGGAAATAAAGGAAGGCGCCACACTACTCTCTCACGTCAGTATCTTACATAGTTATTTTCTGCAGAAATCATTTAGCTGTTTTGTAGCTTTGTTAACCATGTGTGTGTTTTCTATACCCATTGGCTCCTCTCCCTGTAGGCTTTACAGACGCTCCCCACCCCTTGGCTAAAAGCCTTCTAATTTAGTGTATCCTGTGCACACAACCCCATGTGGAATTCCGTGTCTCTGGCAATGTTTTGAACTGCCGTTCTGCATTCAAGAACGCCAAATTCATCTCGGTCTATGCTGCCCTTCAGTCCCTTTACTTTTTGGCTCTGACTGAGATATGGATCACCCCAGAGAGCTACTCCAGCTGCTCTTTCTTCATCTGACTGTTTTCTCTCATAGTCTGAGAGCATCTGGTCGTCGTGGTGATGGCACAGGGCTACTCATTTCTCCTAACTAGAGATTTTCTATTTTCTCCCTCTCTCATCTGTCCATCTCCTCATTTGAATTCCATGTTGTCACTGTCACTTGTCCACTCAAGCTTAACATTGTTGTCATCTATCACCGACCAGGTGCCCTTGGAGAGTTCCTCAATGAGCTTGACACCTTGATAAGCTAATTTCCTGACAATGGCTCACCGCTCTTCGTACTGGGCGACTTCAACCTCCCGACTTCTGCCTTCGATTAATTTCTTTCCAACTCTCTCTTTCCCCTCCTTGCCTCTTTTGACCTCACCCTTTCCCAATCCCCTCCCACTCACAAGGCAGGCAATATGCTTGACCTCATCTTTACTAGAGGCTGTTCTCCTACTAAAGCGCCGTAGCAATTTTTGCTCTCTCTCTCCCACTACTCTCTCCTCATCTATCCTATCATCTCTCCCTTGTGCTAAATCCTTCTCCCTCCTGTGTTCTGATTCTGCCTCATCGACCCTACTCTCCACATCCTATGACTCGCACTGTCCCCTTTCCTCCCGGCCGGCTCGGCCCTCCCCTCCTGCAACATGGCTGAGTGACTCATTGCAAGCTTACAGAACAGGGCTGCAGGCAGCTAAGTGAAAATGGAGGAAAGCTAAACTTCCGGAGGAACTATCATCCTTTCACTTTCACCTCTCTACCTTCTCTTCCTCTGTATCTGCTGCTAAAGCCACTTTTATATCACTCTAAATTTCAAGCTTCTTTCTCTAACCCTAGGAAACTCTTTTCCACCTTCTCCTCCCTCCCCCCCTTCTCTGCGGACGACTTTGTGAGCCTCTTTGAAAAGAAGGTTGACTACATCCGCTCCTCATTCCCTCAGGCTATTGAGTCCACTGGTCCCACTCACACAGAACTACCCTACTCCTTGACCTCTTTCTCCCCTCTCTCTCCAGATTAAATCCTGCGACTAAGTGTGGTCTGGCCATCCCCTCCTCCCTTCTCCAGACCATCTCTGGAGACCCTCTCCCTATCCGTACTTCCCTCATCATCCCTGACCACTGTGACTTCAAAATGGCCCAAGTCGCTCCCATCCTCAAGAAACCAACACTCGACTCATCTTTCGTCAAAAACTATAGACCCTTCTTTCTTATCTTTCCAAAACACTTCAGTGTGCTGTCTCTGACCAACTCTCTCATTATCTCTCTCAGAACTATCTTCTTGACCCTAACCAGTCAGGCTTCAAGATGGGTCACTCAGCCGAGACTGCTCTTTTCTGTGTCACAAAGGCTCTCCGCACTGCCAAAGCTGACTCTCTCCTCTGTTCTCATCCTCCTAGATCTATCCGCTGCCTTCGACATCTTGAACCATCAGATCCTCCTCTCCACCCTCTCAGGGCTGGGCGTCTCAGGCTCTGCACACTCTTGGATTACATCCTACCTGGCAGGCCGCTCCTACCAGGTGACGTGGAGAGGATCTGTGTCTGTACCACATACTCTCACTACCAGGGCTCGGTTCTAGGCCCTCTCCTCTTCTCTCTATACACCAAGTCACTCGGCTCCGGCACACGGTCTCTCATATCATTGCTATGCAGATGACCATCACGCTCAAAGACCATCACGGTTGACAACTCCAAAGTGTCGCTGTAGGGGCCGTTTTGGGGCCGTTTTGGGGCCGTTTTTGGTTTATGTGTTGTGTATCTGTTATTTTTGCACATTAGAGGGCCAATATGTTGGGGCCATGGGTCACTGGTCACGTGTGTATATAGGCAGCACAGGTGACCAGGAAGGGTTAGCACAGGTGACCAGGAAGGGTTAGCACAGGTGACCAGGAAGGGTTAGCACAGGTGAGAGGAGAGCACATCTCTTTTTCATTTTGTTCATTTTTTTCATTTTTCTTTTTTCATTTTTTGAGGGGGGGGGTGGATCAGCTTAATATTGCAGATGATTGTAACTTCTATCAATGTAATTGTCTGCATCACTTCCAATCCCCCATGTTTTTTATATATATACTCCCCTTTATTACTTTTCAACCCCGCCATCCTTTCCCTACTTGTTTTTGCTCCTGAACTTCTTCTACTCTCAACCTCTCTGATCATTTTCATGATGTCCATCCGGTTTGCTTCTATATGCCATATCTTTCTAACTGTGCTCTTTCCCAAAAGCTCCCAACATACAACCTATATACTTATTATGGACACAGTATGCTTACATTATTAGTTATTATCAATTCCATTCAACACCTCCCATCTATCTCTTAACACCATCCATATAGGATTTCTATTTGCCATATATATTTCAACCGTACTGTGATGTTTTACAAAAGTTCTGAACCTTTCTATTCTCATTGCTTCTACAGATGGTGAATTTTTTTTATTTTTTTTGCTAAAAGTATTATTATATTATTGATCGATTGACTATATATATTTCAACCGTACTGTGATGTTTTACAAAAGTTCTGAACCTTTCCATTCTCACTACAGATTGTGAATTAAAAATAAACATTTTTGCAAAAAGTATTATTATATTATTGATCGATTGACTATGACTTTTCAGATCACCCAGTAATGCTATCTGCAAGGTTAGCTCCAGGTAAATATTGCAATCCTTTAGCCATTCCTGGAACTGTGTCCAAAAACAAACTACAAATGGACAGAACCAGAACAAATGATCTAATGATTCTGTCTCTTCACAGCAAAATCTGCAGAGCTGGGAAGATTGTATCCCCCATATAAATAACATTCTTTTGGTACCAAGAATTTTATATAATAATTTAAATTGAAAGATTCTAATTTTTGAATCCGCTGTCGTTTTGCGTGTCAGTTCATAAACACTATGCCATGGGATCGGTACGTCAAAAATCTCTTCCCAACTATTTTGCAATCTATATGGGACGGCTGTCAATCCTTAAATGAAACTGGTATACTTTTTTCATTTATCACAATTTTCCTTAACCAATTATGTTCTTTAATACAAGGCCGACAGACAAGTTCCTTACTTTCTCCCCCTTCCACTTTCCTCTTCCACTTTTGCAATATAGCAATATATTATATAATATAATATAATATTGCAAATACAGGATGTGTGTAAATACAGGATGTCGGGAGATGAAGTCAGTTAGACATAAAAAATAGACGTTTTTCTAATCCGTTTTTCCACGTTGATTCAACATCCTCACATTTCATTTTTTGTTGAAATTACATGGAAACAACATTGATTCAAAAAAAAAATCCCAGTGGGAAGAAATGATGAGAGGCTGTAAGATCTTGTTGACTTTTGACCATACGGCATTGGTTAATAGTAGTGGGAACAGGTTGTCATTTGGGATGCAGATTCAGTACAGTACATTCATTAATTCAGTGGAAACCACTTTACTTTTCCCACATGTTGTTACGTTATGGCATTATTCTAAAATTGATTAAATAAATTTTTTCCTCATCAATCTACACACAATACCCCATAATGACAAAGCAAAAACAGGTTTTTAGAATTTTCTGCACATTTATAAAACTGAAAAAACTGAAATACCTTATTCACATAAATATTCAGACCTTTTGCTATGATACTTGAAATTGAGCTCAGGTGCATCCTGTTTCCATTGATCATCCTTGAGATGTTTCTATAACTTGATTGGAGTCCACAATTGATTGGACATGATTTGGAAAGGCACACACCTGTCTATATAAGGTCCCACAGATGACAGTGCATATCAGAGCAAAAACCAAGCCATGAGGTCGAAGGAGTTGTGCGTAGAGCTCAGAGACAGGATTGTGTCGAGGTACAGATCTGGGGAAGGGTACCAAACATTTCTGCAGCATTGAAAGTCCCCAAGAACACAGTGGACTCAATCATTCTTTAATGGAAGAAGTTTGGAACCACCAAGACTCTTCCTGGAGTAGGCCGCCCGGCCAAACTGAGCAATCAGGGGAGAAGAGCCTTGGTCAGGGAGGTGACCAAGAACCCGATGGTCACACTGACAGAGCTCCAGAGTTCCTCTGTGGAGATGGGACAACCTTCCAGAAGGACAACCATCTTTGCAGCACTCCACCAATCAGGCCTTTATGGTAGAGTGGCCAGACGGAAGCTATTCCTCAGTAAAAGGCACATGACAGCCCACTTGGAGTTTGCCAAAAGGCACCTAAAGGACTCTCAGACCATGAGAAACAAGACTCTCTGGTCTGATGGAACCAATATTGAACTCTTTGGCCTCAATGCCAAGTGTCAAGTCTGGAGGAAACCTGGCACCATCTCTACGGTGGTGACAGCATCATGTTGTGGGGATGTTTTTCAGCGGCAGGGAGACTAATCAGGATCGAGGGAAAGATGAACGTAGCAAAGTACAGAGAGACCCTTGATGAAATCCTGCTCCAGAGCGCTCAGGACCTCAGACTGGGGTGAAGGTTCACCTTCCATCAGGACAACGACCCTAAGCACACAGCCACGACAACGCATGAGTGGCTTTGGGACAAGTCTCTGAATGTCCTTGAATGTCCGATCGAAAGTATCTGGAGAGACCTGAAAATAGCTGTGCAGCGACGCTCCCCATCCAACCTGAAAGAGCATGAGAGGATCTGCAGAGAAGAATGGGAGAAACTCCCCAAATACAGGTGTGCCAAGCTTTTAGCATCATACCCATGAAGACTTGAGGCTGTAATCGCTGTCAAAGGTGCTTCAACAAAGTACTGAGTAAAGGGTCTGAATGCTTATGTAAATGTGATATTTCCGTTTTTTTTTGTAATACATTTGCAAAAACATCTAAAAACCAGTTTTTGCTTCGTCATTATGGGGTATTGTGTGTAGATTGATGAGGAAAAAATACAATTTAATCAATTTTAGAATAAGGCTGTAACGTAACAAAATGTGGAACAAGTCAAGAGCTCTGAATACTTTCCGAATGCACTCTATTCATTATCTGAAACTCAATCCAACACCTCCTTCTGTTCATCCAGAATCATAAAACGTGTGTTCATGCCAAAGAATTTACCAATAAACAATAAAATATACAATAATGTATCTTTTCTCACTCTCTGTTTCACAATTTTCCTTCAATTCACAAGAGGCTGAATGTACAGTATCTCACCGGAGAAAGCATCCGAGCAATGAAACAGCGCCCCTCTGTCTCTGTATGTGTAGGCCATCTATATGCTGTCTGGTCCAAAAGAGTATAATATTGTTGTCGCCCGTAGCATTGAATGCAAAGGAAGCCAATCAGCGTTGAGCTAAACTGAGTGAGCTCAGCTGTGAATGGTCCTGGCGCACCATAGAAAAGTGTCAAGGGAAGCCAGTTTGGATTTGGCTTCAGACCAATCACATCACATCAGAAGCCAAACGTCATTGATAGAAAATAACTTTAATTGTTGCATCTCGTTGTGTTGTTGTCGTCCGGTGGCTAGCTAGTCAGCTAAAATTGGTCCTTTCCTAAATCATGGATGGAGATAGGAATTTGGACTTAATTCTCCGTACTGGCCAATGATTAATTCATACATTGTGCCCCTGGCTTGAGACGATAGAAGTTCAATATGTAGCTAGATGTAGAAGGCTAATGTTAACTAGCTAGTGTTGCCCATGAATGGAAGTTAGGATAGTGAGCTATCATTTTAGACAAGTAGCCTAGGACAACAACAAATAAAAGTCTGTTTTGTCAACATGAAAGAAAGGAGGACGGCATTGGTGTTTCTCTAGAAGTATTACAGTCAACATGTTTTTTCTACTTGCACTCACACACACACACACAGAAATCATATTTAACTTGCGTGGATTGGACTACATTTTTGATGGTATCTTTTAGTTGTCTTAGTATTAGACTAGGCATAGGTGATTTTATGATGTTGAAGTTGAAATGGTGCTGGAATAGTGGAGGCAGCTCCTGTTTTTTTTTTTACTTGCGGTAATTCTATGTGGCTCTAAATCAATAGTTGTTTTGTGGTCAGAAAACGTCAGAAACTAACTTGCTTGACCATGCTGTAGGTCATATAACTGTCTGTTACATGCAATATGCTTTGTGGACTCCACCAGACAGAGGTTGCTCTCCGGTTTTGTGATGAAACAAAGGTGTGGTTGAATTTATTCTGTCACTGTGTCTTCTTATTGTCTCGGCCTTAGGCCTATATATCACGGTGTCAAGACATATGAATTAACAGGACTTATAGACCAAACAACGCAATTATCACAACATATAGGTTGTAATATGGCTTTTTTGCTGGCTTCCCCAGCGATTTTACACACGCACTAAGTATGTCTGTGTGCGTCTGTGTGTCAACAGGAAGAAATTAGAGTTCCCTTGTTTCCTTGCTGAGACCCTCCAGCCTAGAGGCCACCAGCCACAGCTGGTTGCCCAGCCACAGGCCCTCTGTCCAGGGGAAGGATCCGGCCATCACCCCTGGTGCCCTGGTGCTCAGCCCTGAGCTGCCGGGGGCCAGATGGCAGACTGGACTCCCTGGGAGACACAACACAACACACGCACACACATGCAGACAGACACACCGACCGGCACACACTCACACACTCAAGCACACACCTCTCAGGCAACCCTCTTCTATCTCTCCTGCCATGTGGTCTACCATGTTAGAACCCACTTTTTTCCACCTTCTGTCTCCCTCCATCCCTCATTCCCTCCATCCCTCCATCTCTCCATCCCTCCTTCCATCCCTCCATCCCTCCGTCCCTCCATCTCTCCATCCCTCCATCCATCCATCCCCCATTCCTCCATCCCTCCATCCTTCCATCCCCCCATCCCTCCATCCCTCCATCCCTCCATCCCTCCATCCCTCCATCCCTCCATCCCCCCATCCCTCCATCCCTCCATCCCCCATCCCCCCATCCCTCCATCCCTCCATCCCCCAATCCCTCCATCTCTCCATCCCTCCATCTCTCCATCCCTCCATCCCCCCATCCCTCCATCCCTCCATCCCTCCATCCCTCCCCTCCATCCCTCCATCCCTCCATCCCCCCATCCCTCCATCCCTCCATCCCTCCATCCCCCCATCCCTCTATCCCTCCATCCCTCCATCCCCCCATCCCTCCATCTCTCCATCTCTCCATCCCTCCATCTCTCCATCCCTCCATCCCTCCATCCCTCCATCCCTCCATCCCCCATCCTTCCATCCCTCCATCCCTCCATCCCCCATCCCTCCATCCCTCCATCCCCCATCCTTCCATCCCTCCATCCCTCCATCTCTCCATCCCTCCATCCCTCCATCCCCCATCCTTCCATCCCCCCATCCCTCCATCCCTCCATCCCTCCATCCCTCCATCCCTCCATCCCTCCAATCCCCCATCCCTCCATCCCTCCATCCCCCATCCCCCATCCCTCCATCCCTCCATCCCCCAATCCCTCCATCTCTCCATCCCATCTCTCCATCCCTCCATCCCCCCATCCCTCCATCCCTCCATCCCCCCATCCCTCCATCCCCCCATCTATCCCTCCATCCCTCCATCCCTCCATCCCTCCATCCCCCATCCCTCCATCTCTCCATCCCCCATCCCTCCATCCCTCCATCCCCCCATCCCTCCACCCCCCCATCCCTCCATCTCTCCATCTCTCCATCCCCCCATCTCTCCATCTCTCCATCTCTCCATCCCCCCATCCCTCCATCTCTCCATCCCTCCATCTCTCCATCCCTCCATCCCTCCATCCCTCCATCCCTCCATCTCTCCATCCCTCCATCTCTCCATCCCTCCATCCCTCCATCTCTCCATCTCTCCATCCCTCCATCTCTCCATCCCTCCATCCCCCCATCCCTCCATCCCTCCATCCCCCCATCCCTCCACCCCCCCATCCCTCCATCTCTCCATCCCTCCATCCCTCCATCTCTCCATCCCTCCATCCCTCCATCTCTCCATCCCTCCATCCCTCCATCTCTCCATCTCTCCATCCCTCCATCTCTCCATCCCTCCATCTGTCATCTCTCCATCCCTCCATCAGGCCAGTGGGATCTGGGGAGAATGATCTGCTCCTCAATCTGCTCCTACTGAGTGATCTGTGTGAAACCATGTCGAACATTATGGTGGAGTCACTTGTAGGTTTGTGTTTAACCACTAAACTAGTCACAGCATCAAGAATGATAGCAGTACCACCCAGCTTTATGAGAGAGAGAGAAAGAGAGAGAGAGAGAGAGAGAGAGAGAGAGAGAGAGAGAGAGAGAGAGAGAGAGAGAGAGAGAGAGAGAGGGGAAGAGAGAGAGAGAGAGAGAGAGAGAGAGAGAGAGAGAGAGAGAGAGAGAGAGAGAGAGAGAGAGAGAGAGACCCAACCAAATCATGAGAAAACAAAAAGAGAATTACTTGACACATTGGAAAGAACAAACAAAAGAACAGAGCAAACTAGAATGCTATTTGGCCCTGAACAGAGAGTACACAGTGGCAGAATACCTGACCACGGTGACTGACCCAAACTTAAGGAAAGCTTTGACTATGTACAGACTCAGTGAGCATAGCCTTGCTATTGAGAAAGGCCGCCGTAGGCAGACCTGGCTCTCAAGAGAAGACAGGCTATGTGCACACTGCCCACAAAATGAGGTGGAAACTGAGCTGCACTTCCTAACCTCCTGCCAAATGTATGACCATATTAGAGACACATATTTTCCTCAGATTACAGCGATCCACAAAGAATTCGAAAACAAACCCAATTTTGATCAACTCCCTTATCTACTGGGTGAAAAACCACAGTGTGCCATCACAGCTGCAAGATTTGTGACCTGTTGCCACAAGAAAAGGGCAACCAGTGAAGAACAAACACCATTGTAAATACAACCCATATTTATGTTTATTTATTTTCCCATTTGTACTTTAACTATTTGCACATTGTTACAACACTGTATATATACATAATATGACATTTGAAATGTCTTTATTCTTTTGGAACTTCTGAGTGTAATGTTTACTGTTAATATTTATTGTTTGTTTCACTTTTGTTTACTATCTACTTCACTTGCTTTGGCAATGTTAACATAAGTTTCCCATGCCAATAAAGCCCTGAAATTGAATTGAATTGAATTGAATTGAGAGAGAGAGAGAGAGAGAGAGAGAGAGAGAGAGAGAGAGAGAGAGAGAGAGAGAGAGAGAGAGAGAGAGAGAGAGAGAGAGAGAGACTGCTCAAGGATTATTTGTGCTACTACAAACTTTGTCCACTCTTTCTATCTGAATAGTCAAAGGAAAGAAATGCTGTATTTGCATTTCTCTTCTCTCCTCTCCTTAGAGAAATAAGATATCTCTTTTTCATAATCTCTCCATCCATCTCTCCAGAGAAATAATCTCTGAATCCCCCTCTCTACTAGATACTGCTATACTATGTCTTCGTATCAGACACACACACACACACACACACACACACACACACACACACACACACACACACACACACACACACACACACACACACACACACCACTCCCTTTTACTCTCTGTCTCTCTCTCTCTTCTCTCTTTTGAATAGTTGAACATGGTAACATATATATACACACTAACAAAAGAGGGTTCCTCAAGGGTTCTTTGGGAAGTGTGATGGTTCTATGTGGACCCATACTGACCCAAAGAACCATTTGAGTCCTTCAAAAAAGTGTTCTTTCCTCTTTTAGTGATCATTAAAAAGGAGGAGGCTAATTAGAATATGTTGGGGCGTGGTTTGCACCTAGTTATTTTTGTGCAACCATGAGCGAGAGTTTCATTCCAGTTGATCTAATCTGTTGTGTTATGCTATTACATATTATGCCCAGTAATGGTTTCTTGTGAAAGGCTCATGTATGGCCCTGTGTCCATTGAGAACAGTTGACTAAGTCAGCTGTTCTCAATTCTCTCCTCAGGGACCCCCAGCCGTTTCAGAGGTTGCACACCTGATTCAACTTGCTATCAAACACAATAATGGAACCTAGGGAATTGTAACAATATAATATGGCAATTAAACCAGAAGGAAATCCATGTATGGCTCTACAAAGAGGGGGGACAGGACTGAGTTTAGGAAACCCTGCTTTAGCACCATAAGGTTCCATTTAGAATCTTATGAGCATTATAGAACCTTCAAAAACAAGGTTCCATATAGCACTATGGTTACAAGCCAAACAACCCTTATATATATATAGAACCATTTGTTTTTAGTGTGTAGAGATTATTTGATCTAGTCGTTACTGATTGAACCCATATTAGAAGTTATGCAAGTGATTTCCTTAAAGGCCTGAGGCTGGAGTCTTAGAATCACTAACTAAAAAACAAAGAGGAGGGTAGAAGTACACACACACACACACACACACACACACACACACACACACACACACACACACACACACACACACACACACACACACACACACACACACACACACACACACACACACACACACACACACACACACACACACACACACACACACACACACACACATTCTTGTAATAATACTATTGTAATTATTTTGCACTATGGCCTATTTATTGCCTTTCCTCCATAACTTGCTACATTTGCACACACTGTATATATATTTTCTGTTGTATTTTTGACTTTATGTTTTGTTTTACCCCCATATCTAACTCTGTGTTGTTGTTTTTATCGCACTGCTTTGCTTTATCTTGGCCAGGTCGCAGTTGTAAATGAGAACTTGTTCTCAACTGGCTTACCTAGTTAAATAAAGGTGAATAAAAAAAAATAAAAAAACAAGATCTCACAGTCTGATTGCAGTATTTGACGTTTGTCCATAAACATTGCGTTTTGACCATAAAGTGTAGGCGTTAATTCTGAATGGTTAACGTAAGGTTTGGGATAGGGTTAAAACAGAAACATGTAAAACGAGTGCCTAGCACTGGGATTAAACCTGTAATCCTCAGAGCCATCCACCATCCCCGTCCACAACGCCCCAGAGCCATCCACCATCCCCGTCCACAACGCCCTAGAGCCATCCACCATCCCCGTCCACAACGCCCCAGAGCCATCCACCATCCCCGTCCACAACGCCCCAGAGCCATCCACCATCCCCGTCCACAACGCCCTAGAGCCATCCCCGTCCACAACGCCCCAGAGCCATCCACCATCCCCGTCCACAACGTCCCAGAGCCATCCACCATCCCCGTCCACAACACCCTAGAGCCATCCACCATCCCCATCCACAACGCCCCAGAGCCATCCACCATCCCCGTCCACAACGCCCCAGAGCCATCCCCGTCCACAACGCCCCAGAGCCATCCACCATCCCCGTCCACAACGCCCCAGAGCCATCCACCAGCCCCGTCCACAACGCCCCAGAGCCATCCACCATCCCCGTCCACAACACCCTAGAGCCATCCACCATCCCCATCCACAACGCCCCAGAGCCATCCACCATCCCCGTCCACAACGCCCCAGAGCCATCCCCGTCCACAACGCCCTAGAGCCATCCACCATCCCCGTCCACAACGCCCCAGAGCCATCCACCATCCCCATCCACAACGCCCCAGAGCCATCAACCATCCCCGTCCACAATGCCCTAGAGCCATCCACCATCCCCGTCCACAACGCCCCAGAGCCATCCACCATCACCGTCCACAACGCCCCAGAGCCATCCACCATCACCGTCCACAACGCCCTAGAGCCATCCCCGTCCAGAACGCCTTAGAGCCATCCACCATCCCCGTCCACAACGCCCTAGAGCCATCCACCATCACCGTCCACAACGCCCTAGAGCCATCCACCATCCCCGTCCACAGCACCCTAGAGCCATCCCCGTCCACAACGCCCTAGAGCCATCCACCATCCCCGTCCACAACGCCCTAGAGCCATCCACCATCCACGTCCACAACGCCCCAGAGCCATCCCCGTCCACAACGCCCTAGAGCCATCCACCATCCCCGTCCACAACGCCCTAGAGCCATCCACCATCCCCGTCCACAACCATGCCCCAGAGCCATCCACCATCCCCGTCCACAACGCCCCAGAGCCATCCACCATCCCCGTCCACAACGCCCCAGAGCCATCCACCATCCCCGTCCACAACGCCCCAGAGCCCACCATCCCCGTCCACCCCTAGAGCCACCAACGTCCACAACGCCCTAGAGCCATCCACCATCCCCGTCCACAACGCCCTAGAGCCATCCACCATCCCCGTCCACAACGCCCTAGAGCCATCCACCATCCCCGTCCACAACGCCCTAGAGCCATCCACCATCCCCGTCCACAACGCCCTAGAGCCATCCACCATCCCCGTCCACAACGCCCTAGAGCCATCCACCATCCCCGTCCACAACGCCCCAGAGCATCCACCATCCCCGTCCACAACGCCCCAGAGCCATCCACCATCCCCGTCCACAACGCCCTAGAGCCATCCACCATCCCCGTCCACAACGCCCCAGAGCCATCCACCATCCCCGTCCACGAACGCCCCCATCCCCGTCCACACGCCCTAGAGCCATCCACCATCCCGTCCACAACGCCCCAGAGCCATCCACCATCCCCCACAACGTCCACAACGCCCCAGAGCCCATCCCCGTCCACAACGCCCCAGAGCCATCCACCATCCCCGTCCACAACGCCCCAGAGCCATCCACCATCCCCGTCCACAACGCCCCAGAGCCATCCACCATCCCCGTCCACAACGCCCCAGAGCCATCCACCATCCACAACGTCCACAACGCCCCAGAGCCATCCACCATCCCCGTCCACAACGCCCTAGAGCCATCCACCCGTCCCCGCCCTAGAGCCATCCACCAACGCCCCTAGAGCCATCCCCATCCCAACGCCTAGAGAGCCATCCACCATCCCCGTCCACAACGCCCTAGAGCCATCCCCCATCCCATCCACACAACGCCCCAGAGCCATCCACCATCCCAGTCCACAACGCCCCAGAGCCCCCATCCACAACGCCCCCGTAGAGCCATCCACCATCCCCGTCCACAACGCCCTAGAGCCATCCACCATCCCCAACGCCCCAGAGCCATCCACCATCCCCGTCCACAACGCGCCCTAGAGCCATCCCCATCCACAACGCCCTAGAGCCATCCACCATCCCAGTCCAACGCCCCAGAGCCATCCACCATCCAGATCCCAACGCCCCAGAGCCATCCCCAGTCCATCAACGCCACACCGTCCACAACGCCCCAGAGCCATCCCATCCCACCACAACGCCCCCCAGAGCCATCCACCATCCCCCCCATTCCACAACCCCCAGAGCCATCCACCATCCACCATCCCCATCCCCAGCCCCAGCCCATCCACCATCCCCGTCCACAACGCCCCAGAGCCATCCACCATCCCCCAGTCCACAACGCCCCCCAGAGCCATCCCCCATCCACAACGCCCCAGAGCCATCCACCATCCCCGTCCACAACGCCCCAGAGCCATCCCCATCCACAACGCCCCAGAGCCATCCACCATCCCCGTCCACAACGCCCCAGAGCCATCCCCATCCACAACGCCCCAGAGCCATCCACCATCCCCGTCCACAACGCCCCAGAGCCATCCACCATCCCAGCCACAACGCCCCAGAGCCATCCACCATCCCCGTCCACAACGCCCCAGAGCCATCCACCATCCCCGTCCACCACGCCCCAGAGCCATCCCCATCCCCAACCACAACGCCCCAGAGCCCTAGAGCCATCCACCATCCATCCCCATCCACAACGCCCCAGAGCCATCCACCATCCCCGTCCACAACGCCCCAGAGCCCCCATCCCCCCATCCACAACGCCCCAGAGCCATCCACCATCCCCGTCCCACAACGCCCCAGAGCCATCCCCATCCCCACCACAACGCCCCAGAGCCATCCACCATCCCCAACGCCACAACGCCCCAGAGCCATCCACCATCCCCGTCCACAACGCCCCAGAGCCATCCACCATCCCCGTCCACAACGCCCCAGCCATCCCCATCCACCATCCCAGTCCACAACAACGCCCCAGAGCCATCCACCCCACAACGCCCCAGAGCCATCCACCATCCCACACAACGCCCTAGAGCCATCCACCATCCCCCAGAGCCACCACGCCCCCCCATCCCCATCCACCATCCCCATCCCGTCCATCCACAACGCCCCAGAGCCATCCAACCCCGTCCACAACGCCCCCAGCCATCCCCGTCCACAACGCCCCAGAGCCATCCACCATCCCCGTCCACAACGCCCACCATCCCCAGCCATCCCCCACCATCCCCAACCCCCAGAGCCCCAGAGCCATCCCCCATCCACAACGCCCCAGAGCCATCCACCATCCCCGTCCACAACGCCCTAGAGCCATCCACGTCCACAACGCCCAGAGCCATCCACCATCCCCGTCCACAACGCCCTAGAGCCATCCACCATCCATCCCCCCCGTCACACGCCCCAGAGCCATCCACCATCCCCGTCCACAACGCCCCAGAGCCATCCCCAATCCACAACGCCCTAGAGCCATCCCCACCACAACGCCCTAGAGCCATCCACCCCGTCCATCCCCATCCACAACGCCCAGAGCCAGAGCCATCCATCCCGTCCACAACGCCCCAGAGCCATCCACCATCCCCGTCCACAACGCCCTAGAGCCATCCCCCATCCACAACAACGCCCTAGAGCCATCCACCATCCCCGTCCACAACGCCCCAGAGCCATCCACCATCCCCATCCACAACGCCCCAGAGCCATCCACCATCCCCGTCCACAACGCCCCAGAGCCATCCCCACCACAACGCCCCAGAGCCATCCACCATCCCCGTCCACAACGCCCCCAGAGCCATCCCCCATCCCCGTCCACAACGCCCCAGAGCCATCCACCATCCCCGTCCACAACGCCCCAGAGCCATCCCCATCCACAACGCCCCAGAGCCATCCACCATCCCCGTCCACAACGCCCCAGAGCCATCCCCATCCACAACGCCCCAGAGCCATCCACCATCCCCGTCCACAACGCCCCAGAGCCATCCACCATCCCCGTCCACAACGCCCCAGAGCCATCCACCATCCCCGTCCACAACGCCCCAGAGCCATCCACCATCCCCGTCCACAACGCCCCAGAGCCATCCATCCCCGTCCACAACGCCCCAGAGCCATCCACCATCCCCGTCCACAACGCCCCACATCCAGAGCCATCCACCATCCCCCGTCCACAAACGCCCCAGAGCCATCCACCATCCCCGTCCACAACGCCCCAGAGCCATCCATCCCACAACGCCCCAGAGCCATCCACAACCACCGCCCCAGAGCCATCCACCATCCCCGTCCACAACGCCCTAGAGCCATCCCCATCCACAACGCCCTAGAGCCATCCACCATCCCCGTCCACAACGCCCTAGAGCCATCCACCATCCCCGTCCACAACGCCCCAGAGCCATCCACCATCCACAACGCCCACAACGCCCCAGAGCCATCCACCATCCCCGTCCACAACGCCCCAGAGCCATCCCCATCCATCCCCGTCCACAACGCCCCAGAGCCATCCACCATCCCCGTCCACAACGCCCCAGAGCCATCCCCCAGCCATCCACCAACGCCCCAGAGCCATCCCCATCCCCCACAACGCCCCAGAGCCATCCACCATCCCCGTCCACAACGCCCCAGAGCCATCCACCATCCCCCCCGTCCACAACGCCCCAGAGCCATCCACCATCCCCGTCCACAACGCCCCAGAGCCATCCACCATCCCCGTCCACAACGCCCCAGAGCCATCCACCCATCCCAACGCGTCCCCCACAACGCCCTAGAGCCATCCCCGTCCACAACGCCCCAGAGCCATCCACCATCCCCGTCCACAACGCACCATCCCCGTCCACAACGCCCTAGAGCCATCCCCATCCCCGTCCACAACGCCCTAGAGCCATCCACCATCCCCGTCCACAACGCCCCAGAGCCATCCACCATCCCCGTCCACAACGCCCCATCCCCGAGCCCACCATCCCCGTCCCAACGCCCCAGAGCCATCCCCCATCCCCGCCCCAGCCCCAGAGCCATCCACCATCCATCCACAACCACAAGCCCCAGAGCCATCCACCATCCCCGCCCCACAACGCCCTAGAGCCATCCCACCCATCCCCGTCCACAACGCCCTAGAGCCATCCACCATCCCCGTCCACAACGCCCGTCTAGAGCCATCCACCATCCCCGTCCACAACGCCCCCCAATCCACAACGAGCCATCCCATCCCCGTCCACAACGCCCTAGAGCCATCCACCATCCCCGTCCACAACGCCCCCACCCCGTCCACACGCCCTAGAGCCATCCACCATCCCCGTCCACAACGCCCCAGAGCCATCCCCCAGAGCCATCCCCGTCCACAACGCCCTAGAGCCATCCCCACCACAACAACGCCCCAGAGCCATCCACCATCCCCCACAACGCCCTAGAGCCATCCCACCATCCCCGTCCACAACGCCCCAGAGCCATCCACCATCCCATCGTCCACAACGCCCTAGAGCCATCCACCATCCCCGTCCACACCACGCCCCAGAGCCATCCACCATCCCCGTCCACAACGCCCTACAACGCCCAGAGCCATCCACCATCCCCGTCCACAACGCCCTAGAGCCATCCACCATCCCCCATCCACAACGCCCCAGAGCCATCCACCATCCCCGTCCACAACGCCCCAGAGCCATCCACCATCCCCGTCCACAACGCCCCAGAGCCATCGCCCTAGAGCCATCCCGTCCAACAACGCCCCAGAGCCCCACCATCCCCGCCACAATCCCAGAGCCACAACCCCCGTCCACAGCCATCCACCATCCCCATCCACCAACGCCCCAACGCCCTAGAGCCATCCCCGTCCAACGTCCCCCATCCACCATCCACAACGCCCTAGAGCCATCCACCATCCCCCACAAACGTCCACAAACGCCCCAGAGCCATCCACCATCCCCGTCCACAACGCCACAACGCCCCAGAGCCATCCACCATCCCCGTCCACAACGCCCCAGAGCCATCCCCATCCCCGTCAAACGCCCCAGAGCCATCCCATCCCATCCCCAGAGCCATCAACGCCCTAGAGCCATCCCCATCCACAACGCCCCAGAGCCATCCACCATCCCCGTCCACAACGCCCCAGAGCCAGAGCCATCCACCATCCCCGTCCACAACGCCCCAGAGCCATCCCCCAGAGCCATCCACCATCCCCCGTCCACAACGCCCCAGAGCCATCCACCATCCCCGTCCACCACAACGCCCCCATCCACCATCCCCATCCAGCCCATCCATCCCCCGTCCATCCCCGTCCACAACGCCCCAGAGCCAGCCATCCCAAGCCATCCCCCCCGTCCACAACGCCCTAGAGCCATCCCCGTCCACAACGCCCCAGAGCCATCCACCATCCCCCACAACGCCCCAGAGCCATCCACCCCGTCCCCCAACAACGCCCCAGAGCCATCCCCGTCCCAACGCCCCAGAGCCACCATCCCCGTCCACAACGCCCCAGAGCCATCCCCGTCCACCATCCAGTCCACAACGCCCTAGAGCCATCCCCGTCCACAACGCCCCAGAGCCATCCACCATCCCCGTCCACAACGCCCCAGAGCCATCCACCATCCCCGTCCACAACGCCCCAGAGCCATCCACCATCCCCGTCCACAACGCCCCAGAGCCATCCACCATCCCCGTCCACAACGCCCAACGCCCCAGAGCCATCCACCATCCCCGTCCACAACGCCCTAGAGCCATCCCCGTCCACAACGTCCCAGAGCCATCCCCATCCCCGTCTACAACGTCCTAGCAAGCCGCGAGCCTAGTTACTTGATGGTAATAGCTGTTGCCTCTAGTAGCCCGGTATTGAAGGCATCTCCCGATGTCCTGGGGACCTGGAAGTACGTCAAGTATTGCATTGGTTCTAGTGGTGACCTGGCTGGCAAACACACACAGTGATATTTCTCTCCTCAGATGTGCTTAAAATATAGAGATGATTGATTAATAAAATGAAACAAATTCTCATTGGATTTTATGCAATTACAGAGTTCAAGGATGCCTACAAGGACACAGTGCTGCATCCCAAATGGGACCCTATTCCCTATATAACGCACTACTTTTGACCAGATTTTTAAAAAAAGGATTAGTGTTATGGTTAGGGCTAGTGCTAGGGTTAGTGTTATGGTTAGGGCTAGTGTTAGGGTTAGTGTTATGGTTAGGGCTAGTGTTAGGTCTAGTTTTATGGTTAGGGCTAGTGTTAGGGTTAGTGTTATGGTTAGGGCTAGTGTTAGGGTTAGTGTTATGGTTAGGGCTAGTGTTAGGGTTAGTGTTATGGTTAGGGCTAGTGTTAGTGTTAGGGTTAGTGTTATGGTTAGGGCTAGTGTTAGGGTTAGTGTTATGGTTAGGGCTAGTGTTATGGTTAGGGCTAGTGCTAGGGTTAGTGTTATGGTTAGGGCTAGTGTTAGGGTTAGGGCTAGTGTTAGGGTTAGTGTTATGGTTAGGGCTAGTGTTAGGGTTAATGTTATGGTTAGGGCTAGTGTTAGGGCTAGTGTTATGGTTAGGGCTAGTGTTAGGGTTAATGTTATGGTTAGGGCTAGTGTTAGGGCTAGTGTTATGGTTAGGGCTAGTGTTAGGGTTAGTGTTATGGTTAGGGCTAGTGTTAGGGCTAGTGTTATGGTTAGGGCTAGTGTTAGGGTTAGTTTTATGGTTAGGGCTAGTGTTAGGGTTAGTGTTATGGTTAGGGCTAGTGTTAGGGTTAGTGTTATGGTTAGGGTTAGTGTTAGGGCTAGTGTTATGGTTAGGGCTAGTGTTAGGGTTAGTGTTATGGTTAGGGCTAGTGTTAGGGTTAGTGTTATGGTTAGGGTTAGTGTTAGGGTTAGTGTTATGGTTAGGGCTAGTGTTAGGGTTAGTGTTATGGTTAGGGCTAGTGTTAGGGCTAGTTTTATGGTTAGGGCTAGTGCTAGGGTTAGTGTTATGGTTAGGGCTAGTGTTAGGGCTAGTTTTATGGTTAGGGCTAGTGCTAGGGTTAGTGTTATGGTTAGGTCTAGTGTTAGGGCTAGTTTTATGGTTAGGGCTAGTGCTAGGGTTAGTGTTATGGTTAGGGTTAGTGTTAGGGCTAGTTTTATGGTTAGGGCTAGTGCTAGGGTTAGTGTTATGGTTAGGGTTAGTGTTAGGGCTAGTGTTATGGTTAGGGCTAGTGCTAGGGTTAGTTTTATGTTTAGGGCTAGTGTTAGGGCTAGTTTTATGGTTAGGGCCAGTGCTAGGGTTAGTGTTATGGTTAGGGTTAGTGTTAGGGCTAGTTTTATGGTTAGGGCTAGTGTTAGGGTTAGTGTAATGGTTAGGGCTAGTGTTAGTGTTAGGGCTAGTGTTATGGTTAGGGCTAGTGTTAGGGCTAGTTTTATGGTTAGGGCTAGTGCTAGGGTTAGTGTTATGGTTAGGGTTGACCCAAACTTAAGGAAAGCTTTGACTATGTACAGAATCAGTGATCATAGCCTTGCTATTGAGAAAGGCCGCCGTAGGCAGACCTGGCTCTCAAGAGAAGACAGGCTATGTGCACACTGCCCACAAAATGAGGTGGAAACTGAGCTGCACTTCCTAACCTCCTGCCAAATGTATGACCATATTAGAGAGACATATTTCCATCAGATTACAGCGATCCACAAAGAATCGTTTGAAAACAAACCCAATTTTGATAAACTCCCTTATCTACTGATTGAAATACCACAGTGTGCCATCACAGCAGCAAGAGTTGTGACCTGTTGCCACAAGAAAAGGGCAACCAGTGAAGAACAAACACCATTGTAAATACAACCCATATTTATGTTTATTTATTTTCCCATTTGTTCTTTAACTATTTGCACATTGTTACAACACTGTATATAGACATAATATGACATTTGAAATGTCTTTATTCTTTTGGAACTTCTGAGTGTAATGTTTACTGTTCATATTTATTGTTTATTTCACTTTTGTTTACTATCTACTTCACTTGCTTTGGCAATGTTAACATACGTTTCCCATGCCAATAAAGCCCTTAAATTGAAAAATTGAAAATTGAGAGAAAGAGAGAGAGAGGGAAAGAGAAAGAGAAAGAGAAAATAAGCTTCTACGTGTGTAGAGACTGTTTCCAATTTCATACATTCCTCTGTGTTGGTGTCCTCACTGTTCTCCGTTAATGAAAGTCTTTGTTTTGACTGTTGTGATTGGGAGGATAGAGGAGATATTATATTAAACAGACAGACTATGCTATGCTCTCAGAACGGATAATACAGGCTACCATTAGACTGGTGGTGAACAACACAGTGAAATAATGTGACTCAGAAAGTGCTATAGAAGGTAAATATCATAAATGGAGAACAATCTTTGGTTGGGGGATGTGAGAGAGGGAGAGAGAAGAGAGGGGATATGAGGGAAAGAGAGGGAGAGAGAAGAGAGGGGATATGAGGGAAAGAGAGGGAGAGAGAAGAGAGGGGATAGAGATGAATTGTAAATTAGACACACATCCAACACCCCCTATCTACAGTAATCACCTTGAACTGCAGGTAGGGCTAGCTGCAACACAAATCATTCCTAAGATGACTAATAGACTCCATGGTTCAGCAAACACGCTCATGTCTTTAGCTGAGGCATGAAGTCAATAATCAGAGTCGTCATAGTTGTAGAAGAAGCATTGGAGCGTCTAGACTGGAGACATTAGTTAGTGATTACTTAGTGATTAGAGCTGAATACACACATTTTGATTACAGATGAAAAAACAATGTGTGTTTTCAGATAAATTTGCCTGCCTCTGACCTGGGTCTGATATGATATGTGATATATATAGCTGGGTCTGATTTAACCTCCCGAGTGGCGCAGTGGTCCTGGTTCGAATCCAGGCTCTGTCGTAGCTGGCCGCGACCGGGAGACCCACGGCGCACAATTGGACCAGCGTCGTCCAGGGTAGGGGAGGGACTGGCCAGCAGGGTTTGTAGCTCAGTTGGTAGAGCATGGCATTTGCAATGCCAGGTTTGTGGGTTCGATTCCCACGGGGGGCCAGTATGAAAAATAAATAAATAAATAATAATGTTAAGTCGCTCTGGAGAAGAGTGTCTGCTAAATGACTACAATGTAATAGCTGGTCTGATATGATATATGATATATAGCTGGTCTGATATGATATATGATATATAGCTGGTCTGATATGATATATGATATATAGCTGGTCTGATATGATATATAGCTGGTCTGATATGATATATGATATATAGCTGGTCTGATATGATATATGATATATAGCTGGGTATGATATGATATATGATATATAGCTGGTCTGATATGATATATAGCTGGTCTGATATGATATATGATATATAGCTGGTCTGATATGATATATGATATATAGCTGGGTATGATATGATATATGATATATAGCTGGGTATGATATGATATATGATATATAGCTGGTCTGATATGATATATGATATATAGCTGGTCTGATATGATATATAGCTGGGTATGATATGATATATGATATATAGCTGGTCTGATATGATATATAGCTGGTCTGATATGATATATGATATATAGCTGGGTATGATATGATATATGATATATAGCTGGGTCTGATATGATATATGATATATAGCTGGGTCTGATATGATATATGATATATAGCTGGTCTGATATGATATATAGCTGGGTCTGATATGATATATGATATATAGCTGGTCTGATATGATATATGATATATAACTGGTCTGATATGATATATGATATATAGCTGGTCTGATATGATATATAGCTGGTCTGATATGATATATAGCTGGTCTGATATGATATATGATATATAGCTGGGTCTGATATGATATATGATATATAGCTGGGTCTAATATGATATATGATATATAGCTGGGTATGATATGATATATAGCTGGGTCTGATATGATATATGATATATAGCTGGGTCTGATATGATATATGATATATAACTGGTCTGATATGATATATGATATATAGCTGGTCTGATATGATATATGATATATAGCTGGGTCTGATATGATATATGATATATAGTTGGGTCTGATTTGATATATGATATATAGCTGGGTCTGATATGATATATAGCTGGTCTGATATGATATATGATATATAGCTGGGTCTGATATGATATATGATATATAGTTGGGTCTGATATGATATATGATATATAGCTGGGTCTGATATGATATATGATATATAGCTGGTCTGATATGATATATGATATATAGTTGGGTCTGATATGATATATGATATATAGCTGGGTCTGATATGATATATGATATATAGCTGGTCTGATATGATATATGATATATAGCTGGGTATGATATGATATATGATATATAGCTGGTCTGATATGATATATGATATATAGTTGGGTCTGATATGATATATGACATATAGCTGGGTCTGATATGATATATAGCTGGTCTGATATGATATATGATATATAGCTGGTCTGATATGATATATGATATATAGTTGGGTCTGATATGATATATAGCTGGGTCTGATATGATATATAGCTGGTCTGATATGATATATGATATATAGCTGGTCTGATATGATATATGATATATAGCTGGGTATGATATGATATATGATATATAGCTGGTCTGATATGATATATGATATATAGTTGGGTCTGATATGATATATAGCTGGGTCTGATATGATATATAGCTGGTCTGATATGATATATGATATATAGCTGGTCTGATATGATATATGATATATAGTTGGGTCTGATATGATATATGACATATAGCTGGGTCTGATATGATATATAGTCTGATATATATAGATATATAGCTGGTCTGATATGATATATGATATATAGTTGGGTCTGATATGATATATAGCTGGGTCTGATATGATATATAGGTGGTCTGATATGATATATGATATATAGCTGGTCTGGTATGATATTGATGATATATAGCTGGGTCTGATATGATATATGATATATAGCTGGGTCTGATATGATATAGCTGGTCTGATATATATATGATATATGCTGGTCTGATATGATATATGATATATAGCTGGTCTGATATGATATATGATATATAGCTGGTCTGATATGATATATGATATATAGCTGGTCTGATATGATATATGATATATAGCTGGTCTGATATGATATATGATATATAGCTGGTCTGATATGATATATAGCTGGTCTGATATGATATATAGCTGGTCTGATATGATATATAGCTGGTCTGATATGATATATAGCTGGTCTGATATGATATATGATAGCTGGTCTGATATGATATATGATATATAGTTGGGTCTGATATGATATATGATATATAGCTCGGTCTGATATGATATATAGCTGGTCTGATATGATATATGATATATAGCTGGTCTGATATGATATATTATATATAGTTGGGTCTGATATGATATATGATATATAGCTGGGTCTGATATGATATATAGCTGGTCTGATATGATATATGATATATAGCTGGTCTGATATGATATATGATATATAGCTGGTCTGATAATATATATGATATATAGCTGGTCTGATATGATATATAGCTGGTCTGATATGATATATAGCTGGTCTGATATGATATATGATATATAGCTGGTCTGATATGATATATGATATATAGCTGGGTCTGATATGATATATGATATATAGCTGGGTCTGATATGATATATGATATATAGCTGGTCTGATATGATATATGATATATAGCTGGGTCTGATATGATATATAGTTCGGTCTGATATGATATATGATATATAGCTGGGTCTGATATGATATATAGTTCAGTCTGATATGATATATGATATATAGCTGGGTCTGATATGATATATAGCTGGTCTGATATGATATATGATATATAGCTGGTCTGAAATGATATATAGCTGGTCTGATATGATATATAGTTCGGTCTGATATGATATATAGCTGGTCTGATATGATATATGATATATAGCTGGTCTGATATGATATATAGTTCGGTCTGATATGATATATAGTTCGGTCTGATATGATATATGATATATAGCTGGTCTGATATGATATATAGTTGGGTCTGATATGATATATAGTTGGGTCTGATATGATATATGATATATAGCTGGTCTGATATGATATATGATATATAGCTGGTCTGATATGATATATAGCTGGTCTGATATGATATATGATATATAGCTGGTCTGATATGATATATAGCTGGTCTGATATGATATATAGCTGGTCTGATATGATATATGATATATAGCTGGTCTGATATGATATATGATATATAGCTGGGTCTGATATGATATATGATATATAGCTGGGTCTGATATGTTATATGATATATAGCTGGTCTGATATGATATATGATATATAGCTGGGTCTGATATGATATATAGTTCGGTCTGATATGATATATGATATGTAGCTGGGTCTGATATGATATATAGTTCAGTCTGATATGATATATGATATATAGCTGGGTCTGATATGATATATAGCTGGTCTGATATGATATATGATATATAGCTGGTCTGAAATGATATATAGCTGGTCTGATATGATATATAGTTCGGTCTGATATGATATATAGCTGGTCTGATATGATATATGATATATAGCTGGTCTGATATGATATATAGTTCGGTCTGATATGATATATAGTTCGGTCTGATATGATATATGATATATAGCTGGTCTGATATGATATATAGCTGAGTATGATATGATATATGATATATAGCTGGGTATGATATGATATATAGCTGGGTATGATATGATATATGATATATAGTTGGGACTGATATAATAATAAATATGATATATAGCTGGGTATGATATGATATATAGCTGGGTATGATATGATATATTATATATAGCTGGGTATGATATGATATATTGCTGGGTATGATATGATATATGATATATAGCTGGGTATGATATGATATATGATATATGGCTGGGTCTGATATGATATATGATATATAGCTGGGTATGATATGATATATGATATATAGCTGGGTATGATATGATATATGATATATAGTTGGGACTGATATAATAATAAATATGATATATAGCTGGGTATGATATGATATATGATATATAGCTGGGTATGATATGATATATGATATATAGCTGGGTATGATATGATATATGATATATAGCTGGGTATGATATGATATATGATATATAGCTGGGTATGATATGATATATGATATATAGCTGGGTCTGATATGATATATGATATATAGCTGGGTATGATATGATATATGATATATAGCTGGGTATGATATGATATATGATATATAGCTGGTCTGATATGATATATGATATATAGCTGGGTATGATATGATATATGATATATAGCTGGGTATGATATGATATATGATATATAGCTGGCCTGATATGATATATGATATATAGCTGGGTCTGATATGATATATGATATATAGCTGGGTATGACATGATATATGATATATAGCTGGGTCTGATATGATATATGATATATAGCTGGGTCTGATATGATATATGATATATAGCTGGGTCTGATATGATATATGATATATAGCTGGGTATGACATGATATATGATATATAGCTGGGTCTTATATGATATATGATATAGTAGCTTGGTATGATTTGATATATGATATATAGCTGGGTATGATATGATATATGATATATATAGCTGGGTCTGATATGATATATGATATATAGCTGGGTATGATATGATATATGATATATAGCTGGGTATGATATGATATATGATATATAGCTGGGTATGATATGATATATGATATATAGCTGGGTATGATATGATATATGATATATAGCTGGGTATGATATGATATATAGCTGGGTATGATATGATATATGATATATAGCTGGGTATGATATGATATATGATATATAGCTGGGTATGATATGATATATGATATATAGTTGGGTCTCTCTCTTCCTCTCCCTGTTCCTCTCTCTCTTCCTCTCTTTGTTAGTCTTTCTGTTACTCTCTCGGTTACTCCCTCTGTTGCTCTCTCTTTCTGCCTCTTTCTGTTACTCTCTCTGTTTCTCTCACTCTTCCTCTCTTCCTCTCTCTCTTCCTCTCTCTCTTCCTCTCTTTGTTAGTCTTTCTGTTACTCTCTCGGTTACTCCCTCTGTTAGTCTCTCTCTCTCTTATTCTCTCTGTTGCTCTCTCTTTCTTACTCTCTGTTACTCTCTCTCTGTATTCTCTCTTACTCTCTATTTCCTCTCTCTGATACTCTCTCTCTTCCTCTCTCTCTTCATCTCTCTCTTCATCTCTCTGATCCTCTGTTTTCCTCTCTCTGTTACTCTCTCTCTTCCTCTCTCTGGTTGTCTCCCTCTTTCTCTCTCTGTCTCATTCTCGTCATCCCACTTCTTTCCCCTCCCTCCCTCCTTCCCTCCCTCCCTCCTTCCCTCCCTCCTTCCCTCCCTCCCTCCTTCCCTCCCTCCTTCCCTCCCTCCCTCCTTCCCTCCCTCCTTCCCTCGCTCCCCAGACTCTTTTCCATCTACAGTTCAGTGTAAAGTTTTTAAGTGTCACAGGGTGAAAGTCTGCAGGGAAAGTTCAAACAAACTTTTCTTTTTCTCTCAGTGTGGTCTCATTAACTGGTGTTTGACCGCTGGGGGGGGCTGAGATGGATATGCATTAGAATCAGGAGTTGTGTGTGTTTGTGTGTTCGCGTGCACGAGCGTGTGTGCATTCATGCATGTTCGAGTGTGAGTGTTTGTGTGTGTATGGTATCATAATGAGGACAGACATTAGGCGTGTGTGTGTGTGAGTGTGTGTGTGTGTGTGTGTGTGGGGGGGGGGGGGGGGGGGGGGGGGGGGGGGGGGTAAAGAAGGGACAGGGAGATCAAAACCCAGAGATGACACTCACACACTTTTAATGATCTGACCTATAACCTCTTTCTGGTTCCTACGGCTCACCACCGGCTCCCCAACCGACTCCCTCAGCGGATGGAGGGAGGGAGGGAGGGAGGGATCAGAGTGAATGGACCTCCCTCTGTGTGTGTGTGAGAGAGAGCAAGATGGACACAGAAGGAAAAGTTCAAGATGTACTTTGAGATGAATTAATGCATATAGGTTGAATACCATGAGCCAGTGTGACATCTCCAATTCCTTTCAGCTTTTATGTTGAATAGTCTCTGTCCATTGGCTGTGTACACTCAGTACATTATAGCATCTAATTTCTCCTCACATGGTATCATATTAAAGAGAATCTGAAGCTGAACTATCAGGGTCACGATATACTAAAGCCTGGTTTTCCATGTACAGTTTCAGTATTTTGCTTTATTTTGACAGGCAGACACAGGCGGCATGAAGGGTGGAGACTGTGATGGTGGTCTACAGTGGATACATCTGCTTGTTGCCGGGGGTGTTGCCCACTCCTCCATGGCTCTCAAACCTATTTATGAGGTTGGGGTCACGGCCAGTCGAAAGAGTAGTCTTTTATACAGTAGTCTTTTCAAACTGCATTGACTAACCCATAAGAGTTTAAGCCCTGTCTAAGCCGGGGGGCATTAATATGGAGTTGGTCCCCCCCACCCCGCTTTGCTGCTATAACAGCCTCCACTCTTCTGGGAAGGCTTTCCACTAGATGTTGGAACATTGCTGCAGGGACTTGCTTCCATTCAGCCACAAGAGCATTAGTGAGGTCGGGCACTGATGTTGGGCGATTAGGCCTGGCTCGCAGTCATCGTTCCAATTCATCCCAAAGGTGTTCGATGGGGTTGAGGTCAGGGCTCTATGCAGGCCAGTCATGTTCTTCCACACTGATCTCGACAAACCATTTCTGTATGGACCACGCTTGGTGCATGGGGGCATTGTCATGCTGAAACAGGAAAGGGCCTTCGCCAAACTGTTACTATAAAGTTGGAAGCACAGAATCATCTAGAATGTAATTGTATACTGTAGCTGTTAAGATTTCCCTTCACTGGAACTAAGGGGCCTAGCCCGAACCATGAAAAACAGTCCCAGACCATTATTCCTCCTCCACCAAACTTTACAGTTGGCACTATGCATTTGGGCAGATAGTGTTCTCCTGGCATCCGCCAAACCCAGATTCGTCCGTCAGACTGCCAGATATTGAAGAGTGATTCATCCCTCCAGAGAAATGTGTTTCCACTCCAATGGCGGCGAGCTTTACACCACTCCAGCCGACGCTTGGCATTGGGCATGGTGATTGTAGGCTTGTGTGCAGCTGCTCAGCCATGGAAACCCATTTCATGAAGCTCCTGATGAACAGTTATTGTGCTGTCGTTGCTTCCAGAGGAAGTTTGGAACTCTGTAGTGAGTGTTGCAACCGATGATAGATGATTTTTAATCGCTACGTGCTTCAGCACTCGGCGGTCCCGTTCTGTGAGCTTGTGTGGCCTACCACTTCGCGGCTGAGCAGTTGTTGCTCCTAGAAGTTTCCACTTCACAATAACAGCACTTACAGTTGACCGGGGCAGCTCTAGCAGGGCAGAAATTTGACAAACTGACTTGTTGGAAAGGTGGCATCCTATGACGGTGCAACGTTGAAAGTCTATGAGCACTTCATTAAGGCCATTCTACTGCCAATTTTTGTCTATGGAGATTGCATGGCTCTGTGCACCTGTCAGCAACGAGTGTGGCTGAAATAGCTGAATCCACAAATTTGAAGGGGTGTCCACATACTTCTGTATATACAGTGCATTCGGAAAGTATTCAGACCCCTTCCCCTTTTCCACATTTTGTTACGCTACAACTTCATTCTAAAATTGATGAAATTATTTTTTCCCTCATCAATTTACACACAATACCCCATAATGACAAAGCAAGTGTTTAGAAATTTTTGCAAATATATTAAAAATAAAAAACAGAAATACCTTATTTACATTAGTATTCAGACTTGTTGCTATGAGACTCGAAATTGAGCTCAGGTGCATCCTGTTTCCATTGATCATCCTTGAGATGTTTCTACAACTTTAGTCCACCTGTGGTAAATTCAATTGATTGGGCATGATTTGGAAAGGCACACACATGTCTATATAAGGTCCCACAGTTGACAGTGCATGTCAGAGCAAAAACCAAGCAATGAGGTCAAAGGAATTGTCCGTAGAGCTCTGAGACAGGATTGTGTCGAGGCATAGATCTGGGGAAGGGTACCAAAACATTTCTGCAGCATTGAAGGACCCAAGAACACAGTGGCCTCCATCATTCTTAAATGGAAGAAGTTTGGAACTACCAAGACTCTTCCTAGAACTGGCCGCCCGGCCAAACTGAGAAATTGGGGGAGAAGGGCCTTGGTCAGGGAGGTGACCAAGAACCCGATGATCACTCTGACAGAGCTCTAGAGTTCCTCTATGGAGATGGGAGGAACTTCCAGAAGGACAACCGTAGATGCAGCACCCCACCAATTAGGCCTTTATGGTAGAGTGGCCAGACGGAAGCCACTCCTCAGTAAAAGGCACATGACAGCCCACTTGGAGTTTGCCAAAAGGCACCTAAAGGACTCAGACAAAGAGAAACAAGATTCTCTGGTCTGATAAAACCAAGTTTGAACTCTTTGGCCTGAATGCCAAGCGTCACGTCTGGAGGAAACCTGGCACCATCCTGACAGCATCATGCTGTGGGGATTTTCTTCAGCGGCAGGGACTGGGAGACTAGTCAGGATCGAGGGAAAGATGAACGGAGCAAAGTAAAGAGAGATCCTTGATGAAAACCTGCTCCAGAGCGCTCAGGACCTCAGACTGGGGCGAAGGTTCACCTTCCAACAGGACAACGACCCTAAGCACACAGCCAAGACAACGCAGGAGTGGCTTCGGGATAAGTCTCTGAATGTCCTTGAGTGACTCAGCCAGAGCCCGGACTTGAACCTGATCAAAAATCTCTGGAGAGACCTGAAAATAGCTGTGCAGCGACACTCCCCATCCAACCTGACAGAGCTTGAGAGGATCTGCAGAGAAGAATGGGATAAATTCCCCAAAAAACAGGTGTGCCAAGCTTTTAGCGTCATACCCAAGAAGACTTGAGGCTGTAATCACTGCCAAAGGTGCTTCAACAAAGTACTGAGTAAAAAGGTCTGGGGAAGCCACAAAAGCGTGTTCATATACATAATGGTTCCGAAATAAAAAACAGTACTGCCAAAAATGTATACATTATGGGGACAGCTAAACAGCTCAATTAAAAGGTCCCCCTTTTTACTGAAAGAGAGGCCCCTACACATTTTTTATGATTTGCTAAAAAATCTAAAAAAACAGTTTTTGCTTTGTCGTTATGGGGTATTGTGTGTAGATTGATGAGGAAAAAACTTTTAAACCGCCACCTACTGTTATGGAGTGTGAGGCCGGTCACGGCCAACCTGCATTAAATTATCTTCATTAGTCCTGTAACTCTAAGACATGGAAATAGAGCCCTAGACTCCTCCCCTTTCCTCCCCCCACCTCTCTAACTCTATCACACAATCTCTCCCCAGGACCTGAGCTAAAGCAATCGGGCTGGCTTTGTAGTGCCTGTCCCAAAATTGCGCGTTCATGTGAATGGGCTTATTTGAAGACACCATGTCATTAGCGATGGGGTTATGTAAATGTGTTATATTGTGTGTTATATTGTGCTATATTGAATTATGATAAACCGAATGCAAAGGTCCTCTGTAGCTCAGCTGGTAGAGCACGGTGCTTGTAACGCCAAGGTAGTGGGTTCGATCCCCGGGGACCACCCATACACAAAAATGTATGCACGCATGACTGTAAGTCGCTTTGGATAAAAGCGTCTGCTAAATGGCATATTATTATTATATTATTATAAGATCATTCATGATATGTTTAGCTGAGTCATGTATGCTTTGGATGTTTGTAATGGCTTGACGAACTTGTATGAGTTTGGTATGTTCTGATGGGAGCATAAGTATAAACACCATGTGACCACGCAGCCGTCAAACCGCTCAGGAAGGAGACGCGTTCTGTCTCCTAGAGATGAATGTACTTTGGTGCAAATCAATCCCAGAACAACAGCAAAGGACCTTGTGAAGATGCTGAAGTAAACAGGTACATAAGTATCTATATCCACAGTAAAATGAGACCTATATCGACATAACCTGAAAGGCCGCTCAGCAAGGAAGAAGCCACTGCTCCAAAACCGCCATTAAAAAGCCAGACTACGGTTTGCAACTGCACATGGGGACAAAGATCGTACTTTTTGGAGAAATGTCCTCTGGTCTGATGAAACAAAATTAGAACTTTTTGGCCAGAATGACCATCGTTATGTTTGGAGGAAAAAGGGGGCTGCTTGCAAGCCGAAGAACACCATCCCAACCTTGAAGCACGGGGGGGTGGCAGCATCATGCTGTGGGGGTGCTTTGCTGCAGGAGGGACTTGTGCACTTCACAGAATAGATGGCATCATGTTGAAGGACAATTATGTGGATATATTGAAGCAACATCTCAAGATATCAGTCAGGAAGTTAAAGCTTGGTCGCAAATGGGTCTTCCAAATGGACAATGACCCCAAGCATACTTCCAAAGTTGTGGCAAAGTCTAATCTTGGAAATTAGACGTTTTCATCTTGTACCTTCTTCTTGTGACTATTAAGCATACCCCACTCTTCTGCTGACAGAGCAGTTGTCCGACAATCCATCTTATAAGGTGGGCCCAGCGATGGCCATTACCTGTTTTAAGGTGATGATTTTGCCCTTCACCAGAATCTTGGAGAAATGTGGAACAGCTGCAGTTGTACAATCCAGTCTTGCCCCATACACCAGAGGTCCCTCCAACAGCTGAAGTGCGTCTGGACACCTTCATTATGCTCCACACCCTAAGAAGGCCTCTGTAAAACGGAGGTACTCCCTCCCTAGAAATCTGGATACTATCAACCAAAAATAAAGCCTTCTTTAAACCTAATCCCCCAACCTGCGGTAATACAAGACCTGCCACCCCTCTCCAAACCACATTTTCCGGTCCATAAAGCAACCTTTGAATAAACTGAAACCGGAAAGCAGCAGCCCTACTAGCAAGATGTACAAGACCTTGTCGCCCCCTCCTCTTTTGACAAATACAAAACACTTTGTGGAACCCAATGATATTTATCCCGAAATAAATCTACAATAATCGCCTGTATCTTAGCCAGAAGGCCAGATGGTGGCTCTAAACTGACAACCGTGTGCACTCACTAACTGTAAGTCGCTCTGGATAAGAGCGTCTGCTAAATGACAAATGTAAATGTAAATGTAAAAATTTGCCCCATCACCTCCCTCAGCCTGTTGGACAAAGCCTTTAACAGGATCTTATAATCAGTGCACAATAAAGGCACCGGCCTCCAGTTCTTCACCTCCCTAGGGTCACCCTTTTTGGGCAGCAGGGTGAGGACAGCCCTTCTGCGGCTTATTGGTAGTAACCCTCCGGTCAAACTATCGTTAACTACTGCTAGCCAATCCTCTCCCAACATAGCCCAAAAATACTTTAAAAAGTCAACGAGAAGCCCATCAATGCCTGGTGCCCTTCCATTTTCCATGCCTTTTAATGCAGTGTATAGCTCCTGCAAAGAAAATGGTTGCTCTAGCTCAACCTGAGGTTCTGCAGCCACCTGTGGGAGCCCATCAAGGAACTGCTGTGTCACTGTTTTATCCTCTTTGTACTCACACTTGTAGAGCTCAGCATAGAACTCTACTGCCCTCTTTCTAATTTCACTAGGGCTAGTGAGCTCCTGTCCAACAGCTGATTTGAGACAATTAATAATTCTTCTTTGTCCATTATTTTTCTCTAAACCAAAGAAAGATTTGGATGAGGCATCCATTTCAGAGATTCCCTGAAACTTACTTCTCACCAATGCCCCCTGTGCTCTGATACCCAGCAGGTCTGCCAATGCAGCTTTTTTCCTCTTGAGGGCCTGAGTATGGCTTCGATCTCCTGTGGTCTCAACCAACGTCAGGAGTTCCACTATTTCAGACTCTAGGGCTTTCATTGATCTGGTGACGTCTTTGGTGACGTTCCTCGTGTATTGATTACAGAATTGTTGAATCTGGATTTTCCCTATATCCCACCACTGTTGAAGGGATACAAAACTGGCCTTTTGAGACCTCCACCTCTCCCAGAAAAAACTAAAACATTTCCTGAAGTGAGCATCACTAAATAAAGTGATATTAAAATTCCAGTATGCGCTTTTGGGTTTTACAGCGTTAACGAACACCACCTCCGTTATTAACAATGATCAGAAAATCCCACTGGGGTTATCACACTTGATTTACAGATCTGAGATTGATGCTCAAAACAATAAAAGCTATCTAACCTGGCCATAGAGATGGTGTTCTCTCTCACATGCGCCCAGGTGTACTGTCTCGTGCATCCATGTTGACTCCGCCAAATATCACACAGTTCATGTGTTACAATGAGGCGTTTAAAAAAAGTCCTTGAGACTATATGAGGTTCTTTGTGATTTCTATCTAAATCACTGACTGTGCAGTTAAAATCCCCAGCAATAAATAAATAGTCTTCAGTATTACATTTCTCAATGGTATTTGATAATGTCTCTAAAAAACATACCCTCTCAACTGCCACCACTGGGGCATATACATTTATCAGACACATAGTGATGTTTTCATACCTCGCTCTAACTTTTAATAACCTCCCCTCAACTACCTCTTCAACCTCATATAAGACAAAGGTAAAAACCCTTTTGAGAACAAGATGGCCACACCCCCACTCCTGTTGCCACATAACATAACTTCATTTTCCATATTACTATGCGTTTCTTGTAGAAAACTTATGTCACTTCCCTTTCCCCTAATTAACTCATACACTATGGCTCTTTTTTTAACGTCTCTTGCCCCATTTACGTTTAAAGAAGAAATCTTAAAACTGCTCATGGATGGAAAAAAAAAATACAGAGGAAGACACAGAAACCACATTTCTTTACAAAGTTAAGGCTGCGACTGAACTCTTTCATTTCCTTTAGAATTTACATCACTTATCACCCACTCTCGTGACCACTTTCTTGAGTCTAGCAATTTCAGGGCTTGTCAAACCTCCCCCTGTTAGTTTTGACATCAGAAGCTTCGCTGATTCAATAAACAATATATATATTACATTATAATCCTGCATATATTTCTTCCCTTTCGTCGACTTCAGAAATTGACGTACCTTCTCAATCCCATACCTCCCTTCCACCCCATTTATCTCACTATTTTGTTGTGACGCATCAGATGACTCACTCTCGCTATCCTCCCCAGAAGAAAACTCCACAATCTTTACAACCTGTTTATCCTCAACTGATTTATCAATCTCTACCTTCCTCTTAGAATTAGACCCTTCACCTCCCCTTAAATTCTTCCTCTTACTCCTCGGTACTTTGAAAACAGCTGCTTCCTTTTCCATTATTTCATTCTCCTCTTGACCTCCAATTTCATTTTCCAGCACCACCTTAGCGACCGCAGTCGCAATCTCACCGACTGTTTCCCCTCCCTCTTTGTTCTGATCTACCACAATTGCCCCCGTATTTTCACTGCTTTCCTTTCCTACTTTTCCAACCACATCTGCCCACCTTCTCCCTTCCCCTGCACCCTTAGCATGTTCATCCCTTCGCGGTGGTGCATTAGCTGCACCAGCACTAGTGCTGCTACCGGGCTCTGCGCGCTCGTTCTCGGGACAATAACGTAACAAATGCCCCTCTCTTCCACAGCCAAAGCATTTCATTGATTCAGTAGAAGCGTAGAAGACATAATCAAATCCATCAATCTTAAAACTGAGAGTTCGTCAGTGTCCTTCTTTAAAATCATATGCACTTGTCTCCTATGAGACACGACATGTTTCAGCAAAGGAGATTTGCATCCAAAAATAACCTTCTTTATTGTAAATACAAGTTGACCATGACGAGATAACTCTCGCTCCAACACTTCATCTCTAACAAATGGTGGCACGTTAGAAAGTATAACTTTCTTCGCCGGATTCATTAGAGGAAATACCAACGTCTGTGTCTCCCGCAACACAACACCACTCTCAACTATCCTATTCACCTTTTCAATGGAATCTAAGAATATCACTACAGCGCTATTCATCCTTGAGGCTGATTTTATGCTATCATACCCAATGATAGCACCCACTGCTAAGCTACATTCTTCCACTGAACACCCGGCCGCAGCAGGAATCTTTACTCCATGTCGCCGACTAAGTTTTTCAAACTCCAAACCTCCGCGAGTGGCCATTGCAACCAGCCTCACCCGCTGGTTGTGCCCTGGAGAAAAACAACCTCAACGATCCCACCACCCCTATCCGTGCTTAGTGATAGTTAGACAAGATAACCTTAAAACAACTAAACTAATCAATTTATATAAATACACACCAAAACCCAGTAGAGTGAAAATAATTCCAGTCACTCTCACAATCACTCCTGCTTCACGACTCACTCCAGAGAGAGGAGGGAGAGAACGAGACAGAGAGAGAGAGAGAGAGAGAGAGAGAGAGAGAGAGAGAGAGAGAGAGAGAGAGAGAGAGAGAGAGAGAGAGAGAGAGAGAGAGAGAGAGAGAGAGAGAGAGAGAGAGAGAGAGAGAGAGAGAGAGAGAGAGAGAGAGAGAGAGAGAGAGAGAGAGATAGAGAGAGAGAGAGAGAAGAGAGAGAGAGAGAGAGAGAGAGAGAGAAGAGAGAGAGAGAGAGAGAGAGATAGAGAGAGAGAAGAGAGAGAGAAGATGAGAGAGAGAGAGATAGAGGGAGAGAGGCAGAGAGAGAGAGAGAGAGGACAGAGAGAGATAGAGAGAGATAGAGGAGAGAGAGAGAGGAGAGAGGAGAGGAGAGAGGTGAGGCGAGAGAGAGAGAAAGAGAGAGAGGAGAGAGAGAGAGCAGAGAGAGAGAGAGGAGAGAGAGAGAAAGAGAAATAGAGGACGGACAGAACGAGACAGAGAGAGAGAGGAGAGAGAGAGAATTAACACTTCACTTGCCACCCAGTGTCATAACACTATTATAACCATGCCATATGTCATAACAGGTAACATAACGTGTCATAACCTGTTATAATGTATGCACTCACTACCTGTAAGTCGCTCTGGATAAGAGCGTCTGCTAAATGACTAAAATGTAAATGTAGAATATGATCATAACACTGTCATGACACATATATTTAGACCTGTTGTGACATATATTGCGTTATTTTATGCCTGGTTATGTCAAAACCCACAAAACCTACCATACAAGGCAAAACATTCCATTACACCATATCCTACTTGTCAACAGTATGTTTATGTTATATAACATATTATGAAATAGACCATTTTAATTATCATTGTAATTACGCACACGTTGATGTCAGACATGCACCTACCCCAATGCTCTGTTGCTGATGACTGGGATGAATCCAGGAGCAGGACAAGACACCCTCTTATTGACTGATGACTGACATAAGGGCCTGTAGGTTATAGGCCTATCTGGATTATATGATTATGATGGTCATGATGCTTCTTGACAGTGTCATAAAGTGTATTTTCTTAGTACAAGTAAAGTGACACAGGATTAAAATATGATGAAAAACAAAACATGTCTGTAAAGAATTCATTACAACAACAACAACAACAAAGGACTTAGGAAACAAACTTTAAAACGAAATCCTAAATTGTCTCCAGAAACCCCCCAATGCAATGAGATCCTAAATTGTCTCCTGAAATCCCCCAATGCAATGAGATCCTAAATTGTCTCCTGAAACCCCCCAATGCAATGAGATCCTAAATTGTCTCCTGAAACCCCCCAATGCAATGAGATCCTAAATGGTCTCCTGGAAACCCCCCAATGCAATGAGATCCTACATTGTCTCCTGAAACCCCCCAATGTAATGAGATCCTACATTGTCTCCTGAACTAGCACACCAAGTCCCTTTTAGAACTGGCCCATCAATTATCTTCATGCCACCCTCCTCCAAAGCTTTCAGATCTTTGATGAGAGGGTAAAATACTTTGCCTAGGCCAAAATATTTAAAACCCTGTCAGAGTAAAGTAAACTGTTTTTCCCGGAACCAAGTGGATTGACAACTTCCTGATAGAGTATCGGACCAACAGAAGACGGCTCAGTTTTAAACAACTCCTTTCCCTTCCCTTTCATCATGAAAAAACATTTACAATGTTTTGTAAAAATATTGCTTCATCTACAGCAAAATACTATTCTAGCTCATCCAAACTATTAGAAGCTCTTCCGGCTCATCCAAACTATCAGACACTCTTCCGGCTCATCCAAACTATCAGGCATAGGCACACTGGCTTGACCCAAAGGTTCAGCAGCAACATGTTGGTCTAGCACAGAGTCATCTAGATGTTCTACACCATATTCTTTGTGTTTCCTAGCAACATGGGATGGAAAACATGACAGTGGACTTGTTGTTACAACCTCTAAATGGGCATTTGATTTCTAATCCTTATAATCTAATATGTGCCGTCGAGTAACGTACAAAAGGTTAATGTGTCACACAAGACTGAACTAACTGCACAAGACTGAAACCACACTAACTGCACAAGACTGAACCACACAAGACTGAAACTAACTGCACAAGACTGCACCACCACAAGACTGAACCACCAACTGGACAAGACTGAACCACACACTGGACTAACTGCACAAGACTGAACCACACCTAACTGCACAAGACTGAACCACACAAGACTGAACCACACCTAACTGCACAAGACTGAACCACACCTAACTGCACAAGACTGAACCACACCTAACTGCACAAGACTGAACCACACCTAACTGCACAAGACTGAACTGAACCTGAACCACACCTAAAGACTGCACAAGACTGAACCACACCTAACTGCACAAGACTGAACCACACCTAACAAAGACTGAACCACACCTAACCACTGCACAAGACTGAACCACACCTAACTGTCACTGAACCACACCTAACTGACAAGGAACCACACAAGGACTGAACCACACCTAACTGCACAAGACTGAACCACACCTAACTGCACAAGACTGAACCACACCTTAACTGCACAAGACTGAAACCACACACCTAACTGGACAAGACTGAACCACACAAGACTGAACCACACCTAACTGCACAAGACTGAACCACACCTAACTGGACAAGACTGAACCACACCTAACTGGACAAGACTGAAACTGAACATTTTAGGGAGTGTCAACCTACATTGTTGTTGACAATCTCTCAGCACAGACCCATCAGCTTTATGATCTCTCTCTCTCTCTCTATATATATATATATATATCTCTCTCTCTCCTGAACCAAACCTCTCTATATATATATATATATATATATATATATATATATCTCTCTCTCTCTCTCTCTCTCTATATATATATATATTTCTTTCTCTCTTTCTCTCTCTCTCTCTATATATATATATCACTATCTCTCTCTCTCTATATATATATATCTCTCTCTCTCTGTATATATATATATATAAATATATATATCTATTATATATATATCTCTATATCTCTCTCTATATATATATCTCTCTCTCTCTCTCTGTGTATATATATATATCTCTCTCTATCTCTCTCTCTCTATATATATATCTCTATATCTCTCTGTATATATATATATATCTCTCTCTCTCTGTATATATATATATATCTCTCTCTCTCTCTATATATCTCCTCTCTCTATATATATATCTATATCTCTCTCTCTATATATATATATATCTCTATCTCTCTCTATATTTACATTTTTTACATTTTAGTCATTTAGCAGACGCTCTTATCCAGAGCGACTTACAGGAGCAAGTAGGGTTAAGTGCCTTGCTCAAGGGCACAGACAGAATTTTCACCTAGTCGGCTCGGGGATTAGAACCAGCGACCTTTCGGTTACTGGCACTACGCTCTTAACCACTAAGCTACCTGCCACCCAAGGAGTTTTGTTGAAAGCTTCTTTTCGTTGGTATTCAGTTTAGATAGATGTGTGCTAACATAATTGCAAAAGGGTTTTCTAATGATCAATTAGCCTTTTAAAATGATAAAACTTGTGTGTTTTGTGTGTGTGTGTGTGTGTTTCTGTGTGTTTCTTTGTGTGTCTGTGTGTTTCTTTGTGTGACTGTGTGTGTCTGTGTGTGTTTTCTGTTTTTCTTTGTGTGTCTGTGTGTGTCTACGTGTGTCTGTGTGTGTCTGTGTGGTGTTTCTGTGTGTTTCCTGTGTGTGTCTTTGTGTGTCTGTGTGTGTCTGTGTGTCTCTGTGTTAGTCTGTGTTAGTCTGTGTGTGTCTGTGTGTTATTGCCTGTGTGTGTGTGTTTTATGACTGCAGCCTTGAAAAGCCCCTCCAATTAAAACACATTAAAGAGAGGAATTATCTTCCTCCTCTCTCCTCTCCTCCTCCCTCCTCCCTCCATCCCTCTCCATCCTCCCTCTCATCCCTCCTCCCTCCCTCCTCCCTCTCTCCTCTCCTCTCCTCCCTCCTCCCTCTCCCTCCTCCCACTCTCCTCCTCCTCCCTCTCCCTCCTCTCCTCCCCTCCTCCCTCCCGTCTCCCTCCTCTCTCCTCCTCTCCCTCTCCTCCCTCTCCTCCCTCCCTCCTCCCTCTCCCTCCCTCTCCCTCCCTCCCTCCTCCCCTCTCTCCTCTCCTCCCTCCCTCCCTCCTCCCTCCCTCCTCCCTCTCCCTCCCTCCTCCCTCTCCCTCCCCCTCCCTCCCTCCTCCCCTCTCTCCTCTCCTCCCTCCCTCCTCCCTCCCTCTCTCTATCTCATCCCTCCCTCCTCTCCCTCTCCCTCCTCCCACTCTTTATCTCCTCCATCCCTTTCTCCTCTCTTCTCTCTCTCCCTCACTCTCCTCTCATCCTCCCTCCTCTGTCTAGTTTCTCTCTCCCTCCTTCCACCCATCTCTCCTCTCCTCTCTCTACCCAGGGTATTAATTACCTGAGATAATGGCTTTCCTCTCTCAACCACGTAATGTCATATCTACAGGGGCTGTGTGTCTGTCTCCAGGGGATGTGGTTGAAGGGGGTGATGGAGGGGGGTTAATTCAGTGAAGGAAAAATACACCACAGGGGTGCAGGAGGTTTTTTTTAGGTCTTTTTTTTAAAACACTTTGAGACCTCATGGGCTCTATTAGTTAAATGAGGCAGGGAAAAAATGGGGGAGAGAGAGAGAGGAGGAGAGAGAGGAAAGGAGAGAGACACAGAGAGGGAGAGAGAGAGAGAGAGAGAGAGAGAGAGAGAGACGAGCGAGAGAGAGAGGAGAGAGAGAGAGAGAGAGAGAGAGAGGAGAGAGACAGAGACACAGAGAGGAGAGAGAGACGAGAGAGCAAGAGAGAGGAGAGAGAGAGAGGAGAGAGAGAGAGGAGAGAGAGAGAGAGAGAAGAAGGGAGAGAGAGAGAGAGGAGAGAGAGAGAGAGGAGAGAGAGAAGAGAGAGAGAGGGAGAGAGAGAGAGAGAGAGAGGAGAGAGAGAGAAGCAGAGCGAGAACTACGCTCAGAAGTAAAGTTTTAGGTTTTGTTCCTAAAGGGTTTTTAAAGGGGTTAGTGTTAAAGGGGTTAGTGTTAAAGGGGTTAGTGTTTAAAGGGGCTTGTATTTTTGAAAATTGTATTTATTATGGATGCCCATTAATTCCTGCCAAGGCAGCAGCTACTCTTCCTGGGGTTATTATGGATCCCCATTAGTTCCTGCCAAGGCAGCAGCTACTCTTCCTGGGGTTTATTATGGATCCCCCATTAGTTCCTGCCAAGGCAGCAGCTACTCTTCCTGGGGTTTATTATGGATCCCCCATTAGTTCCTGCCAAGGCAGCAGCTACTCTTCCTGGGGTTTATTATGGATCCCCATTAGTTCCTGCCAAGGCAGCAGCTACTCTTCCTGGGGTTTATTATGGATCCCCATTATTTCCTGCCAAGGCAGCAGCTTACTCTTCCTGGGGTTTATTATGGATCCCCATTAGTTCCTGCCCAAGGCAGCAGCTACTCTTCCTGGGGTTCAGCAAAATCAAGGCAGTTTTACAATTGTAATAACATTTCAATACATTCACAACAGATTTTTACAAAACACATTAATTTTAATGCTTAGTCCAGGTGCAACAAAAACTAGGGCCTGTAGGGACCTGCCTTGTTGATAGTGTTGTTAAGAAGGCACAGAGTTGCATTATTATGGACAGACTTCTCCCCCATCTTAGCTACTGTTGTTCAATATGTTTTGACGATGACAGTTTACAATCTAGGGTTACTCCAAGCAGTTTAGTCCCCTCAACTTGCTCAAATTTCTACATTATTTATTACTAGATTTAGTTGAGGTTTAGGGTTTACTGAATGATTTGTCCCAAATACAATGCTTTTAGTTTTTGAAATATTTAGGACTAACTTATTCCTTTCCACCCACTCTGAAACTAACTGCAGCTCTTTGTTAAGTGTTGCAGTCATTTCAGTTGCTGTAGTAGCTGACGTGTATAGTGTTGAGCCATCCACATACATAGACACACTGGCTTTACTCAAAGCCAGTGGGCATGTCGTTAGAGTAAAGACTGAAAAGAAGTAATGGGCCTAGACAGCTGCCCTGGGGGAATTCCTGATTCTACCTGGATTTTGTTTGAGAGGCTTCCATTAAAGAACACCCACCCTCTGTGTTGTGTTCGACAGGTAACTCTTTATCCACAATATAGCAGGGGGTGTAAAGCCATAACACATACGTTTGTCCAGCAGCAGACTATGATCGATAATGTCAAAAGCCAGACTGAAGTCTAACAAAACAGCCCCCCACAATATTTTTTATATTATCAATTTCTCTTAGCCAATCATCAGTCACTTGTGTAAGTGCTTGTTGCATGTCCTTCCCTATAAAGCATGCTGAAAGTCTGTGTCAATTGGTTTACTGTAAAATAGCGTTTGTATCTGGTCAAACACAATTTTTTCCAATAGTTTACTAAGGGTTGGTAAACAGGCTAATTGGTCGGCTATCTGAGCCAGTAAAGGGGGCTTTACTATTCTTAGGTAGCGGAATTACTTTTGCTTCCCTCCAGGCCTGAGGGCACACACTTTCTAGTAGGCTTAAAATGAAGATATGGCAAATAGGAGTGGCAATTATCGTCCGCTATTATCCTCAGTAATTTTCCGTCCAAGGTAGCACTTCGAGATATTAGCTAATGTATGAAGGGCTATATAAAAATAAAATTGATTGATTGATTGATTGTAAGACCCCGGTGGCTTGTCATTGTTGATAGACAATACTTTTTTCACCTCTTCCACACTTAATTTGACCCCACCCCCACACTTTACCCCCTACATGTACAAAGTACCTGGACTAACCTGTACCCCCGCACATTGACTCGGTACCGGTACCCCTATATATTGTTATTTTATTGTGTTTCTTTTTTTCTTATTTTTTTGTACTTTCATTTATTTAGTAAATGTTTTATCTTTTACTCTTTTTCTTGAACTGCATTGTTGGTTAAGGGCTTGTAAGTAAGCATTCACGGCAAGGTCTACACTGTTGTATTCGGCGCATGTGACAAATAAAATTAGATATGATTTGATTTGATTTTACATTTCTGAAGAGACCTGAAAATAGCTGTGCAGCGATGCTCCCCATCCAACATGACAGAGCTTGAGAGGATCTGCAGAGAAGAAATGAGAGAAATTCCCCAAATACAGGTGTGCCAAGCTTGTAGCGTCATACCCAAGAAGACTAGAGGCTGTAATCACTGACAAAGGTGCGTCAACAAAATACTGAGTAAAGGGTCTGAATGCTTATGTAAATGTGATATTTCAGTTTTTTATTTTTTATACATTTGTACAAAAAACAATTGTTTTTGCTTTGTCATTATGGGGGTATTGTGTGTAAATTGACGAGGGAAAAAAACAATTAATCCGTTTTCGAGTAAGGTTGTAGAGCTATCTATCCAAAATGGAGATGTATGGATAAACCACTTCTCAATCTTTTTGGCCCTACAACAAAGAACAAAACACAGCAAAACATAGACATGATCAATATTAAAGATCCTCTAGATTATCCAATTACACTGAATGAACTACAGGACAAAATACAAACGTTCAACACAAAAAGGCCTGTGGTGTTGATGGTATCCTCAATTAAATGATAAAATATACAGACCACAAATTCCAATTGACTATACTTTAACTCTTTAAACATCATCCTTAGCTCTGGCATCTTCCCCAATATTTGGAAACCAAGGACTGACCACCCAATCCACAAAAGTGGAGACAAATTGGACCCCAATAACTACCGTGGGATATGAGTCAACAGCAACCTTTGGAAAATCCTCTGCATTATCATTAACAGCAGACTAGTTCATTTTCACAGTGAAAACAATGTACTGAGCAAATGTCAAATTGGCTTTTTAACCAAATTACCGTACGACAGACCACGTATTCACCCTGCACACCCTAACTGACAAACAAACAAACCAAAACAAAGGCAAAGTCTTCTCATGCTTTGTTGATTTATAATAAGCTTTTAACTCAATTTGGCATGAGGGTCTGTTATACAAATTGATGGAAACCGGTGTTGGGGGGGAAAACATACGACATTATAAAATCCATGTAAACAAACAACAAGTGTGTGGTTTAAAATTGGCATTTTTTTCCCTCAGGACTGGGGAGTGAGACACCTGTTCAACATTTATATCAACAAATTGGCGAGGGCTCTAAAACAAACTGAAGCACAAGGCCTCACCCTACTAGACTCTGAAGTCAAATGTCTACTGTTTGCTGATGATCTGGTGCTTCTGTCACCAACCAAGGAGGGCCTACAGCGGGCACCAAGATCTTCTGCACAGATTCTGTCAGACCTGGGCCCTAACAGTAAATCTCAGTAAGACAAAAATAAATGGTGTTCCAAAAAAGGTCCAGTTTCCAGTGAAAAAAATTAAAACATAAATATGGGTTGTATTTACAATGGTGTTTGTTCTTCACTGGTTGCCCTTTTCTTGTGGCAACAGGTCACACATATTGCTGCTGTGATTGCACACTGTGGTATTTTACCCAATAGATCTGGGAGTTATCAAAATCTGATTTGTTTTTCAAATTCTTTGTGGGTCTGTGTAATCTGAGGGAAATATGTGTCTCTAATATGGTCATACATTTGGCAGGAAGTTAGGAAGTGCAGCTCAGCTTCCACCTCATTTTGTGGGCAGTGTGCAATATAGCCTGTCTTCTCTTGAGAGCCAGGTCTGCCTACAGCGGGCCTTTTTCTCAATAGCAAGGCTATGCTCATTGAGTCTGTACATAGTCAAAGCTTTCCTTAAGTTTGGGTCAGTCACAGTGGTCAGGTATTCTGCCACTGTGTACTCTCTTTTCAGGGCCAAATAGCATTCTAGTTGGCTCAGTTTTTTTGTAAAATCTTTCCTATGTGTCAAGTAATTATCTTTTTTGTTTTCTCATGATTTGGTTGGGTCTAATTGTGTTGCTGTCCTGGGGCTCTGTGGGGGTCTGTTTGTGTTTGTGAACAGAGCCCCAGGACCAGCTTGCTTAGGGGGCTCTTCCCCAGGGTTCATTTTTTCTGTAGGTGATGGCTGTGTTATGGAAGGTTTGGGAATCACTTCCTTTTAGGTGATGGTAGAATTTAACGGCTCTTTTCTGGATTTTAATAATTAGCGGGTATCAGCCTAATTCTCTGCTCTGCATGCATTATTTGGTGTTTTTCATTGTACACTAGGATATGTTGCAGAATTCTGCATGCAGAGTCTCAATTTGGTGTTTGTCCATTTTGTGAATTCCTGGTTGGTGACCCCAGACCTCACAACCATAAAGGGCAATGGGTTCTACAACTGATTCAAGTATTTTTAGCCAGATCCTAATTGGTATATTGAATTATATGTTATTTTTGATGGCATAGAAGGCCGTTCTTGCCTTGTCTCTCAGATCATTCACAGCTTTGTGGAAGTTACCTGTGTCGCTGATGTTTAGGCCGAGGTATGTATAGTTTTTACTGTGCTCTAGGGCAACGGTGTCTAGATGGAATTTGTATTTGTGGTCCTGGCAAACTGGACCTCTTTTGGAACACCATTATTTTTTGTCTTTCTGAGATTTACTGTCAGGGCCCAGGTCTGACAGAATCTGTGCAGAAGATCTAGGTGCTGCTGTAGGCCCTCCTTGGTTGGTGACAGAAGCACCAGATCATCAGCAAACAGTAGACATTTGACTTCAGATTCTAGTAGGGTGAGGCCGGGTGCTGCAGACTGTTCTAGTGCCCTCGCCAATTTGTTGCTATATATTTTGAAGAGGGTGGGGCTTAAACTGCATCCCTGTCTCACCCCACGGCCCTGTGGAAAGAAATGTGTGTTTTTTGCCTATTTTAACTGCACACTTGTTGTTTGTTTACAGGGATTTTATAATGTCGTATGTTTTCCCCCCAAACCACTTTCCATCAATTTGTATAGCAGACCCTCATGCCAAATTGAGTCAAAAGCTTTTTTGAAATCAACAAAGCATGAGAAGACATTGCCTTTGTTTTGGTTGGTTTGTTTGACAGTTAGGGCGTGCATGGTGAATACGTGGTCTGTCGTACGGTAATTTGGTAAAACGCCAATCTGACATTTGCTCAGTACATTGTTTTCGCTGAAGAAATGTACGAGTCTGCCGTTAATGATAATGCGGAGGATTTTCCCAAGGTTGCTGTTGACGTATATCCCACGGTAGTTATTGGGGTCAAATTTGTCTCCACTTTTGTGGATTGGGGTGATCAGTCCTTGGTTTCATTAATCATACCATCAATCAGTCTTTTTTGAAAGTTTGTATTTTGTCCTGTAGTTCTTTCAATTAATTGGAGAATCCTGTGGGTTCTGGTAG
>CM072227.1:58225819-58235819 GCA_036851935.1 Coregonus suidteri | reverse complement strand
TGTATTTGGGGAGTTTCTCCCATTCTTCTCTGCAGATCCTCTCAAGCTCTGTCAGGTTGGATGGGGAGCGTCACTGCACAGCTATTTTCAGGTCTCTCCAGAGATTGTCGATCGGGGCAGGGGAAAAGAAAGGGGCAGAGGGGGGAGGAAGAGAGAAGGAAGGGGGAAGAGAAAGGGGGAACAGGAGAGGGAGAACAAGAGGGGAGGGGACGGAGAGGGGGGGAAGGGGGGAGAAAAAAAGGGGAGGGGGGGCAGGGAAAGATTCAAGTCCGGGCTCTGGCTGGGCCACTCAAGGACATTCAGAGACTTTTCCAGAAGCCACTCCTGCGTTGTCTTGGCTGTGTGCTTAGGGTCGTGTCCTGTTGGAAGGTGAACCGCCGCCCCAGTCTTGTGTGCTTAGGGTCATTGCCAAGTTTGTTGCATCAAACCCATGAAGATCGAGGCTGTAATCACTGCCAAAGGTGTTTCAACAAAGTACTGAGTAAAAGGTTTGCAAAAAAATTTGCTAAAAAAAATCTATTTTTTTGCTTTGTCGTTATGGGTTATTGAGTGTAGATTGATGAGAGGAAAAAAACTATTTAATCAATTTTAGAATAAGGCTGTTACGTAACAAAATGTGAAAAGTCAAGGGGTCTGAATACTTTCCGCATGCACTGTATAAGGGTTGGCATTTGACCATCAGGTATTCCAAGACCGGTGAACAGTGGGTGGAGACTTCCACTGCACTAGAGTCAGCACATCATTAATTATGGATGAGGCATACCCCTCCCCTCTGGCTGGGGTTTCAGTGCTGAGTAGTACTGAAGCAGGACTTTCATTCCATAGCAGTTTGACTGCTGCTTTTCATTCACTCAGTCATTACCAGTGGAAGCATTGTCATTGTTGTTTCAATATTTCATCAAAACTGACTGTCATCAGTGTTTCAGTCTTTCATCATAAACTGACTGTCATCAGTGTTTCAGTCTTTCATCATAAACGGACTGTCATCAGTGTTTTCAGTCTTTCATCATAAACTGACTGTCATCAGTGTTTTCAGTCTTTCATCATAAACCGACTGTCATGAGTGTTTGTATATCATTGTGAACTGAACTGTCCTCACAGTCTTTTAGTCTTTCATTTTAAATTGACTGTCATCAGTGTTTCAGTCTTTCATTATAAACTGACTGTCATCCAGTGTTTTTCTTTCTTTCATCATAAACTGACTGTCATCAGAGTGTTTCAGTCTTTCATCATAAATTGACTGTCATCAGTGTTTCAGTCTTTCATTATAAACTGACTGTCATCAGTGTTTCAGTCTTTAATTATAAAACTAACCTTTGTTTAACTAGGCAAGTCAGTTAAGAACAAAAATCTTATTTACAGTGATGGCCTAACTGAAGGCAAAAGGCCTCCTCGGGGACGAGGGCTGGGATAAAATTAATTTAATAAAGATATAGGACAAAAATCACACATGACGATAAGAGAGAGGCCTCAACACTACATAAAGAGAGACCTAAGACAACAACACAGCATGGCAGCAACACAAAACATGGCAGCAGCACAAAACATGTACCAAACATTATTGGGCACAGACAACAGCACAAAGGGCAAGAAGGTTAGAGACAACAATTACATCACGTGAAGCAGCCACAACTGTCATAAAACTGACTGTCATCAGTTTCTCAGTCTTTCATCATTAATTGATCGTCATCACAGTATTTCAGCCTTTCATCATAAACTGACTGTCATCAGTCTTTTCAGTCTGTCATCATAAACTGACTGTCCTCAGTCTTTCAGTCTGTCATCATAAACTGACTGTCATCAGAGTATTTCAGTCTGTCATCATAAACTGACTGTCATTATTGTGTTTAAGTCTTTAATCATAAACTGACTGTCATCATTGTGTTTCAGTATTTAATCAAAAAACTGACTGTCATCATAGTGTTTCAGTCTTTCATCATAAATTGACTGTCCATCAGTGTTTCAGTCTTTAATCATAAACTGACTCTCATCAGAGTGTTTTAGTCTTTAATAATCATAAACTGACTGTCATCAGTGTTTCAGTCTTTAATCATAAACTGACTGTCATCAGTGTTTCAGTCTTTAATCAAGAACTGACTCTCATCAGAGTGTTTCAGTCTTTAATCATAAACTTCACTGTCATCAGTGGTTTTCAGCCTTTAATCAGGAACTGACTCTCATCAGAGTGAGTTTCAGTCTGTTCATCATAAAATGGACTGTCATCAGTGTTTCAGTCTTTAATCATAATCTGACTCTCTCATCAGAGTGTTTCAGTCCTTTTTCATAATAAACTGATTCTCATCAGAGTGTTTCAGTCTTTAATCAGAAACTGACTCTCATCAGAGTGTTTCAGTCTGTTTGCATCATAAACTGACTGTCATCAGTGTTTCAGTCTTTAAATCATAACTGACTCTCATCAGAGTGTTTCAGTCTTTGGCACATAAACTGACTGTCATCAGAGTGTTTTCAGTCTTTAATCATAAAACAGACTGTCATCAGTGTTTCAGTCTTTAATCATATAAATGACTCTCAATCATAGTGTTTCAGTCCTTTAATCATAATCTGACTCTCATCAAGAATGTTTCAGTCTGTCATCATAAACTGACTGTCATTCAGTGTTTTCAGTCCTTTAATCATAAAACTGACTCTCATCAGAATGTTTTTCAGTCTGTCATCATAATCTGGACTCTCATCAGAGTGTTTCAGTCTTTTAATCATAAACTGACTGTCATCAGTGTTTCAGTCTTTAATCATAAACTGACTCTCATCAGAGTGTTCAGTCTGTCATCATAAACTGACTGTCAATCAGTGTTTCAGTCTTTAATCATAATCTGACTCTCATCAGAGTGTTTCAGTCTTTAATCATAAAACTGACTGTCATCAGTGTTTCAGTCTTTAATCATAAACTGAACTGTCATCAGTGTTTCAGTCTTTAATCATAAACTGACTGTCATCAGTGTTTCAGTCTTTAATCATAAAACTGACTGTCATCAGTGTTTCAGTGTTTAATCATAATCTGACTCTCATCAGAGTGTTTCAGTCTTTAATCATAAACTGACTGTCATCAGTGTTCAGTCTTTAATCATAAAACGTGACTCTCATCAGAATGTTTCAGTTTTCATAATAAACTGACTGTCATCACGTGTTTCAGTTCAAATCATTTCTTCATAGCCATATACATGGAGTATACCAAAACATTAGGAACACTTTTCCTAATATTGAGTTGCACCCCCTTTTACCCCAGAACAGCCTCAATTCCATCGGTGCATGGACTCAACAAGGTGTCGAAAGTATTCCACAGGGATTGCTGGTCCATAATGACCCTAATGCCTCCCACAGTTGTAAATGTTTGCTAGATGTCCTTTGGGTGGTGGACAATTCTTGATACACAGGGAAACTGTTGAGCATAAAAAAACCCAGCAGCGTTGCAGTTCTTGACATAAAACCAGTGTTCCTGGCACCTACTACCATAACCCGTTCAAAAGGCACTTCAATATTTTGTCTTGCCCATTCACCCCTCTGAATGGCACAAATACACACTCCATGTCTCAATTGTCTCAAGGCTTAAAAATCCTTCTTTCACCTGGATTCACCTGGTCAGTCTATGTCATGGAAAGCGCAGTGTTCTTAATGTTTGCGTATACTCAGGGTATATTGAATGATTTTTGCGGGGTAACTTTCAGACAGAATGCACGCACAAGCACTTACACATGGACACATGTGTGAATGCGTGTGTGAATACGTGTGTGTGAATGCGTGTGTGTGTTGAATGCGTTGTGTGTGCGTGAATGCGTGTGTGTGTGAATGCGTGTGTGTTGAATGCGATCGTGTGTGTGAATACGTGTGTGAATTAAAAAAAAAATAATAATCTTTCACCTTTATTTAACCAGGTAAGCCTGTTGAGAACAAGTTCTAATTTACAACTGCGACCTGGCAAGATAAAGCAAAGCAGTACGATAAAAAACAACAACAACACAGAGTTACATATGGAATAAACAAAACGTACAGTCAATAACACAATAGAAAATATCTATATACAGTGGTGTGCAAATGTAGTAAGTTATGGAGGTAAGGCATAAATAGGCCATAAGGCTAAATAATTACAATTATAATTTAGTATTAACACTGGAGTGATAGATGTGCAGAAGATGATGTGCAAATAGAGATACTGGGGTGCAAATGAGCAAAATAAATAACAATATAGGGATGAGGTAGTTGGGTGGGCTAATTTCAGATGGGCTGTGTACAGGTGCAGTGATCGGTAAGGTGCTCTGACAACTGATGCTTAAAGTTTAGTGAGGGAGATAAGAGTCTCCAGCTTCAGAGATTTTTGCAATTCGTTCCAGTCATTGGCAGCAGAGAACTGGAAGGAATGGCGGCCCAAAGGAGGGTGTTGGCTTTGGGGATGACCAGTGAGATATACCTGCTGGAGCGGCATACTACGGGTGGGTGTTGCTATGGTGACCAATTAGCTAAGATAAGGCGGGGATTTGAATAGCAGTGGATTTATAGATGGCCTGGAGCCAGTGGGTTTGGCGACGAACATGTAGTGAGGGCCAGCCAACGAGAGCGTACAGGTCACAATGGTGGGTATTATATGGGGCTTTGGTGACAAAACGGATGGCACTGTGATAGACTACATCCAATTTGCTGAGTAGAGTGTTGGAGGCTATTTTTGTAAATGACATCGCCGAAGTCAAGGATCGGTAGGATAGTCAGTTTTACGAGGGCATGTTTGGCAGCATGAGTGAAGGAGGCTTTGTTGCGAAATAGGAAGCCGATTCTAGATTTAAACTTTGGATTGGAGATTCTTAATGTGAGTCTGGAAGGAGAGTGTTTACAGGTCTAACCAGACACCTAGGTATTTGTAAGTTTGGTCCACATACTCTAGGTCCAGACCCCGTCGAGAGTAGTGATTCTAGGTCGGGTGGGCGGGTGCCAGCCAGCGTTCGATTGAAGAGCATGCATTTAGTTTTACTAGTGTTTAAGAGCAGTTGGAGGCTACTGAAGGAGTGTTGTGTGGCATTGAAGCTTGTTTGGAGGTTTGTTAACACAGTGTCCAATGAAGGGCCAGATGTATACAAAATGTGGTCGTCTGCGTAAGAGGTGGATCTGAGAGTCACCAGCAGCAAGAGCAACATCATTGATATACACGGAGAAAAGAGTCGGCCCAAGAATTGAAACCCTGTGGCACCCCCCATAGAGACTGCCATAGGTCCACACAACAGGCCCTCCGATTTGACACATTGAACTCTATCTGAGTAGTAGTTGGTGAACCAGGCGAGGCCCAGTCATTTGAGAAATCAAAGGTATTTAGTCTGCCAATAAGAATGCGGGGTGGTTGCAGAGTCGAGAGCCTTGGCCAGGTCGATGAAGACGGCTGCACAGTACTGTCTATTATCGATCGGGGCGGTTATCATATCGTTTAGGACCTTGAGCGTGGCCTGAAGTGCACCATGACCAGCTCGGAAACTGGATTGCATAGCGGAGAAGGTACGGTGGGATTCGAAATGGTCAATGATCTGTTTGTTAACTTTCAAAAAACTTTAGAAAGGCAGGGCAGGATGGATATAGGTCTGTAACAGTTTGGATACTAGAGTGTCACCCCCTTTGAAGAGGGGGATGAACGCGGCAGCTTTCCAATCTCTGGGGATCTCAGACATTACGAAAGAAAGGTTGAACAGGCTAGTAATAGGGGTTGCGACAATTTCGGCGACTAGTTTTAGAAAGAAAGGGTCCCAGATTGTCCTAGCCCAGATGATTTGTAGGGGTCCAGATTTTGCAGCTCTTTCAGAACATCAGCTGTCTGAATTTGTGTGAAGGAGAAGCGGGGGGGGGGGGGGGGGGGGGGGAGGGGGGGGGGGGGGGGGGGTGGGGGGGGGGGGGGGGGGCATGGGCAAGTTGCAGCGGAGGGTGCAGAGCTGGTGGCCGGGGTTAGTGGTAGCCAGGTGGAAAGCATGGCCAGCCATAGCAAAATGCTTGTTGAAATTCTCGATTATTGTAGATTTATCGGTGGTGATAGTGTTTTCCTAGCCTCAGTGCAACATGGGCAGCTGGGAGGAAGTGCTCTTATTCTCCATGGACTTTTACAGTGTCCCAAAACTTTTGGGAGTTAGTGCTACAGGATGCAAATTTCTGTTTGAAAAAGTTAGCCTTTTTACTTTCCTAACTGCTTGTGTATATTGGTTCCTAAACTTCCCTGAAAAAGTTGCATATTCGCGGGGGCTATTTGATGCTAGTGCAGTACGCCACAGGATGTTTTTGTGCTGGTCAAGGGCAGTCAAGTCTGAGGAGAACCAGGGGCTATTATCTGTTCTTAGTTCTGTATTTTTTGAATGGGGCATGTTTTATTTAAGATTTGAGAGGAAATTACTTTTAAAAGAACAACCAGGCATCCTTTACTGACGGAATGAGATCTATATCCATCCAGGATAACGTGGGCCAGGTCAATTAGGAAGGCCTGCTCACTAAAGTGTTTTAGGGAGCATTTGACTGTGATAAGGGGTGGTCTGTTTGACCGCGGACCCGTTACGGACGGACGCAGGCAATAAGGCAGTGATCCCACTGAGATCCTGGTTGAAGACAGCGGAGGTGTATTTATAGGGTAAGTTAGTCAGGATGATATCTATGAGGGTACCCATGTTTATGGATTTCTAGGGTTGTACCGGTACGTTCGTTGATAATTTGTGTGAGATTGAGGGCATCTAGGTTTGGATTGTAGGATGGCCGGGGTGTTAAGCATATCCCAATTTAGGTCACCAAGCAGTACAAACTCTGAGGTATAAAAAATCAATTCACATATGGGTGTCCAGGGCACAGCTGGGGGGCTGAGGGGGGTCTGTAAAGCAAGCGGCAACAGTGAGAGAGGGACTTATTTCTAGAAAGCTGGATTTTTTAGAAGTAGAAGCTCAAACTGTTTGGGCACAGACCTGGATAATATGATAGAGCTCTGCAGGCTATCTCTGCAGTAGATTGCAACTCCACCCCCCATTTGGCAGTTCTATCTAGATGGAAAAATGTTTTTATAGTTGGGGGATGGACATTTCAGAATATTTGGTGGCCTTCCTAAGCCAGGATTCAGACACTGCTAGAACATCAGGGTTGGCGGAGTTTTGCTAACGCAGTGAATAACTCAAACTTAGGAAGGAGGCTTCTGATATTAACATGCCAAGAAACCAAGGCTTTTTATGGTTACAGAAGTCAACAAATGATAGCACCTGAGGAGTAGGAGTGATACTGGGGGCTACAGGGTCTGGGTTAACCCTCTACATCACCAGAGGAACAGAGGAGGAGTAGAATAAGGATACGGCTAAAAGGCTTTAAGAAACCTGGTGTTTCTAGTGCATTGGGTACAGAGAATAAAGGGGGCCAGATTTTTCGGGCGTTGTAGAAAAGATTCAGGGCATTATGTACAGAAAATGATATTGAAGGATATGAGTACAGTTGAGGTAACCTAAGCATTGGGTAACAATGAAAGAGATAGCATCACTGGAGGCACCGATTGAGCCGGTCTCCGCGTGTATGGGGGGTGGAACAAAGGAAGCTATTTTGAGGCAGTTTGAGAATGACTTGGGGTTCTACAGTGAAATTGTATGATAAGAACTAACTGGAACAGCAATAGGCAAGGCATATTGGAACATAGGAGAGAGGCATAAAGCAATCACAGGTGTTATTTTTAGAGAGAGCTAAGACAACAACTGGTAATGGCGATAAAAGTTTGGGCTGAGGCTAAACAGGATAACAGGAGATGGGTACGGTATAAAGGACCACTGTCCCAGCAGGCAATCAGCTGTGCAGCTGAGTGATCAATAAGGTCCAGTGAACAGCAATAAGTGAGTCCGGGAGCAGTTTCAAAGTTGGTGCTTCAGCACAGCGAGCAAGGAAGCACGGGCTGTAGTTGCGTGTAACTAGCGCGGGCGGGGCCAAGCAGATGGATCTTCGTGGTCAACGTTCGTAACGGGAAGGCCTGTGAAACCACATCAGACGATTTCGTCGGCAAACCAGTCGTGTTGTTGGATCGGCGGGGCTCTCAGGTGTCGACACTAGGAGGTCACGTCCGGTTGACAGAGAGGTAGATAGCCGGGAGATGGGCCTGGCTCAAGGCTAGCTCAAGGCTAACTGGTGCTTGCGAAGTGGCAATGGTAATTTAGCCAACAACAGGTTGTAGCTAGCTGGTTTTTGCGATGATCCGGCGCTAGGGTCCAGTGATTCTGGCAGAAAATCCGATATGCTCTGGGTCGATAGCATGCCCTGTGGCAGACTGGCCGACGAAATTGTCCAGGCTACAGCTAGAGTTGGCTGGGTGGGTAGTGCAGGACACGGACAATGGTGAAGACGCTACGGTGGATAATCGCAAGTAGCCATTTCGGTTGCAGCTTAGACTAGTTTCAGCTTAAGCTAAGTCTCTTGATAAAAGTGAATGCGTGTGTGAATTTACGTGTGTGTGAATGCGTGTGTGTGATTATGTATGTGTGGAATGGTGTGTGTGAATGCGTGTGTGTGCGAATGCGTGTTGTGAATGCGTGTGTGTGTGAATGACTGTTGTGTGTGAATGCGTGTGTGGTGTGAATGGTGTGTGTGTGAATGCGGTATGTGTGTGTGAATGCGTTTGTGTGAATGCGTGTGTGCGTGAATGCGTGTGTATTTGAATGTGGTGTGTGCGTGAATTGCGTGTGTTTGTGTGTGTGAATGCATGTGTGGTGAATGCGTGTGTTTGTGTGTGTGAATGCATGTGTAAATGAATGCGTGTGTGTGTTAGAATGCGTGTGTGTGAATGCGTTTGTGTGTGTGAATGCGTGTGTGTGTGGGAATGCGTGGTGTGTGTGAATGCGTATGTGTGAATGCGTGTGTGTTGTGAATGTGTTGTGGTGAATGCGTGTGTGTGTGTGAATGCGTGTGTGGTGTGAATGCGTGTGTGTGTGAATGCGTGTGTGCATGAAATGCGTGGTGTGGTGAATGCGTGTGTGTTTGAATGTGTGTGTGCGTTGAATGCGTATGTTTGTGTGTGTGAATGCATGTGTGTGAATGCGGTGTTTGTGTGTTGTGAATGCATTGTATGAATGCGTGGTGTGTTGAATGCGTGTTGTGTGAATGCGTGTGTGTTTGAATGCGTGTGTGGTGTGAATGCGTGGTGTGGTTGAATGCGTGTGGTGTGTGAATGCGTGTGTGTGAATGCATGTGTGTGTGAATGCGTGTGTGTGAATGCGTGTGATGTTGTGTGAAAGCGTGTGTGGTGGATGCGTGTGTAGGTGTGAATTGCGTGGTGTGTGTGAAAGTGCGTGTTGTGCATGGAATGCGTGTGTGGTGTGAATGCGTTTGTGTGAATAAACGCGTGTGTGTGTGAAATTGCGTGTGTGTGGATTATGTATGTGTTGAATGCGTGTGTGAATGAGTGTGCGTGAATTGCGTGTGTGTGAATGTGTGTGTGTTGTGAATGGCGTGTGGGAATGCGTGTGTGTGAAATGCGTGTGTGTGAATGTGTGTGGTGGTGTGAATGCGTGTGTGTGTGAATGCGTTTGTGGTGAATGCGCGTGTGTGCGTGGAATGCGTGTGGTGTTTGAATGTGTGTGTGGGGGTTGAATGCATGTGTGTGAAATGCGGTGTGTTTGTGTGTGTGTGAATGGCATGTGGTATGGAATGCGTGTGTGTGAATGCGTGGGTGTGTGGAATAACGTGGTTGTGTGAAATGTGTGTGGGTGTGTGAATGTGTTTGTGTGTGTGAATGCGTGTGTGGTTGTGAATGCTGGTGGTGTGAATGCGTTGTGTGTGTGTGTGAATGCGTTGTGGTGTGTGTGGGAAATGTGTGTGGTGTGTGTGAATGCGTTGTGTGCGTGAAATGCGTTGTGGTGTGTGAATGCGTGTGTGTGAATGCGTGTTGTGTTTGAATGCGTGCAGAAAGCAGCTCTCACTTCAGCTATTCTCCTTCACTTTAAAGTCTGTTTTCATCTCACTGTAATGTCTATACAATCTATTACACAACCTGTATATGAAGATCCAGGAG
>CM072227.1:58189947-58225319 GCA_036851935.1 Coregonus suidteri | reverse complement strand
ACTGATCTATAGTCATTTTTAAAAAAACTAACCCTACCGGGAAACCCGGTATGATCCTTTTATTTTATAGTCATTATTAAACATAAAAACAGGAAGCCAGGATGTCCTTTCCATAGTCATTATTTAAAAAAACAAACCCGGAAGCATGGTATGGGTCCTTTTTATCTATATTTTATTAAAACACTAACCTCCGGAAGCCATGGTATGGGTCCTTTCAAACTATAGTCATTTTTTAAACAAATAAAATAAAGGGAAACCAAAGGTATTACCTTTCATCTTTTAGTATTATTAAACAATAACATCAGGAAGCCATGGTTTTATCCTTTCATCTATAACATTATTTAAACTTTAAAATACCGGGAAACCTGGGGATGATCCGTAGTTTAACCCAATTGGGAAAAAATGTTTCTAAAGTCCAAAATGTATTTGGGTTTTGTGTGTGGGTTGAAGGTCCCCTTTTGAAGGGGTTGGCATTGGGAAAAAACTGTTGTTGAAAAAGCTGAATGATTCCTCACGTTGTCTCTCTCTCTCTCTCTCTCTCTCTCCTCTCTCCACCAGGCCTCTCTCTCTCTCTCTCTCTCTCTCTCTCCTCTCTCTCCCTCTTCTCTCTCTCTCTCTCCTCTCTCTCTCTCTTCTCTCTCTCTCTCTCCCGTCCCTCTCTCTCTCCTCTCTCTCTCTCTCTCTCTCTCTCTCTCTCTCTGTCTCTCTCTCTCTCTCTCTCTCTCTCTCTCTCTCTCTCTCTCTCTCTCTCTCTCTCTCTCTCAATTCAATTCAATTCAATTTAAGGGCTTTATTTGTCATGGGAAACATATGTTAACATTGCCAAAGCATGTGAAGTAGATAATAAACAAAAGTGAAAAATAAACAATAAATATTAACAGTAAACATTACACTCAGGAGTTACAAAATGAATAAAGACATTTCAAATGTCATATTATGTATATATACAGTGTTTGTAACGATGTGCAAATAGTTAAAGTACAAATGGGAAAATAAATAAACATAAATATGGGTTTTATTTACAATGGTGTTTGTTCTTCACACTGGTTGCCCTTTTGTGGCAACAGGTCACAAATATTGCAGCTGTGATGGCACACTGTGGTTTTTTTCAACAGTAGATAAGGGAGTTTATCAAAATTGGGTTTGTTTTCGAAATTCTTTGTGGATCTCTGTAATCTGAGGGAAGTATGTGTCTCTAATATGGTCATACATTTGGCAGGATGTTAGGAAGTGCAGCTTAGTTTCCACCTCATTTTGTGGGCAGTGTGCACATAATAATAATATGCCATTTAGCAGACGCTTTTATCCAAATTGACTTACAGTCATGTGTGCATACATTTTTACGTATGGGTGGTCCCGGGGATCGAACCCACTATCCTGGCGTTACAAGCGCCACGCTATACCAATTGAGCTACAGAGGACCACACATAGCCTGTCTTCTCTTGAGAGCCAGGTCTGCCTACGGTGGCCTTTCTCAATAGCAAGGCTATGCTCACTGAGTCTGTACATATTCAAAAGCTTCCTTAAGTTTGGGTCAGTCCACAATGGTTCGGGATTATGCCACTGTCTACTCTCTGTTTTAGGGCCAAATAGCATTCTAGTTTGCTCTGTTTTTTTGATAATTCTTTCCAATGTGTCAAATAATTTCTCTTTTTTGTTTTTCTCATGATTTTGTTGGGTCTAATTGTGTTGCTTTCCTGGGGCTCTGTGGGGTCTGTTTGTGTTTGTGAACAGAGTCCCAGGACCAGCTTGCTTAGGGGACTCTTCTCCAGGTTCATCTCTCTGTAGGTGACGGCTTTGTTATGGAAGGTTTGGGAATCACTTCCTTTTAAGTGGTGATGTTACGTATTTTATACAGGATAATAATAGTTAATGTTTGAAATATTGTGAGCTGCATAAGGATTTGGAGGATGAGGACATTCCATGTATTTATTTATGTCACTGGTGGGTGCCAGAAGGTATGCGGGCCAAGATAGCTGGGGGGCCACTGGTGCTAATCTTAGAAGGAGTACGTGATGGAATATCCTGACTAGGGTGCAACACGATACCATATAGGGTGATACTATTCTGGTGAGGAGTGACACTCAATAATGATTGGCAACTGTTGGATAGAATTAGCTTGCAAACAAGTATATAAGCTAAGCGATTTCCTTTGTTCAGTGAGTTCAGATAGCAGTGGGCCACCCACGTGCCGTTTGCTATGTGAACACGGTACCGCAATATTAAATACTTTGCATCAACTCTCCATGTAAGTGGTTTAAGTATCTTCTTGCATACTGCATTACTTGATGCCAGAGAACTCATCATTGGCTTTGAACGAACAGGATGCAGTTTACAGCCGAACTAACAGTTAAGCAGACTTTCATTTTGTTTTATTACGTCAAATTCTGCTTATCTGTGGTAAATCTGAGCTGTAACGAACGCTTAAAATTCAATATTTTTTTGAGGGGAATAGATGAGTGGTATTCAAGTACATAAACAGATGTAAGGAGAAATATCAAATGAGACAATGACATGGTGCTATGATTCTGAACAGGGTTTGTTCAGAATAATGAGTTTAAAAGACAACAACAGAAGAAGGAAAGCGGGTTTAACAAGACTGGGTCTTTTAATGTGTATGACTTTATAAAGATAGCGAGTAGTGAGGTTTGAGTCCTTTGGTGTTGAATCATCATAACGTGTGATAAAGAGGTTTGAGTCCTTTGGTGTTGAATCATCATAAAGTGTGATAAAGAGGTTTTGAGTCCTTTAGGTGTTGAATCATCATAAAGTGTGATAAAGAGGTTTGAGTCCTTTGGTGTTGAATCATCATAAAGTGTGATAAAGAGGTTTGAGTCCTTTGGTGTTGAATCATCATAAAGTGTGATAAAGAGGTTTGAGTCCTTTGGTGTTGAATCATCATAAAGTGTGATAAAGAGGTTTGAGTCCTTTGGTGTTGAATGGAATCATCATAAAGTGTGATAAAGAGGTTTGAGTCCTTTGGCGTTGAATCATCATAAAGTGTGATAAAGAGGTTTGAGTCCTTTGGCGTTGAATCATCATAAAGTGTGATAAAGAGGTTTGAGTCCTTTGGTGTTGAATCATCATAAAGTGTGATAAAGAGGTTTGAGTCCTTTGGCGTTGAATCGTCATAAAGTGTGATAAAGAGGTTTGAGTCCTTTGGCGTTGAATCATCATAAAGTGTGATAAAGAGGTTTGAGTCCTTTGGTGTTGAATCATCATAAAGTGTGATAAAGAGGTTTGAGTCCTTTGGCGTTGAATCATCATAAAGTGTGATAAAGAGGTTTGAGTCCTTTGGTGTTGAATCGTCATAAAGTGTGATAAAGAGGTTTGAGTCCTTTTGTGTTGAATCATCATAAAGTGTCATAAAGAGGTTTCAGTCCTTTGGAGTGTAAGAATCATCATGAAGTGCTAGTTTTGAGTAAAGTTTAGAGTCCTTTGTAAAAGCCCTATGAGAAAATTAGTCCTTTGTGAAATTACTCAAAACGGTCAGGAAAGAAGGAGAACAATAACTCATACGGCATAAAGAATCAGAGCAGATACAGTTGAAGTCGGAGGTTTACATACACCTTAGCCAAATACATTTAAACTCAGTTTTTCACAATTCCTGACATTTAATCCTAGTAAGAATTCCCTGTCGTAGGTCAGTTAGGATCACCACTTTATTTTAAAATGTCCGAATAATAGTAGAGAGAATGATTTATTTCAGTTTTTATTTCTTTCATCACATTCCCAGTGGGTCAGAAGTTTACATACACTCAATTAGTATTTGGAAGCATTGCCATTCAATTGTTTAACATTGGTCAAACGTTTCGGGTAGCCTTCCACAAGCTTCCCACAATAAGTTGGGTGAATTTTGGCCCATTCCTCCTGACAGAGCTGGTGTAACTGAGTCAGGTTTGTAGGCCTCCTTGCTCGCACATGCTTTTTAAGTTCTGCCCACAAATGTTCTATAGGATTGAGGTCAGAGCTTTGTGATGGCCACTCCAATACCTTGACTTTGTTGTCCTTAAGCCATTTTGCCACAACTTTGGAAGTATGATTGGGTTCACTGTCCGTTTGGAAGACCCATTTACGACCAAGCTTTAACTTCCTGACTGATGTCTTGAGATGTTGCTTCAATATATCCACATACATTTCCTTCCTCATGATGCCATTTATTTTGTGAAGTGCATCAGTGCACTTTGTCCCCATGTGCAGTTGAAAACCGTAGTCTGGCTTTTTTATGGCAGTTTTGGAGCAGTGGCTTCTTCCTTGCTGAGCGGCCTTTCAGGTTATGTCGATATAGGACTTGTTTTACTGTGGATATAGATACCTTTGTACCTGTTTCCTCCAGCATCTTCACAAGGTCCTTTGCTGTTGTTCTGGGGTTGATTTGCACTTTTTGCACCAAAGTACGTTAATCTCTAGGAGACAGAACGCGTCTCCTTCCTGAGCGGTATGACATCTGCGTGGTCCCATGGTGTTTATACTTGCGTACTATTGTTTGTACAGATTAACATGGTACCTTCAGGCGTTTGGAAATTGCCCAAGGATGAACCAGACTTGTGGAGGTCTACAATCTTTTTTCTGAGGTCTTGGCTGATTTATTTTGATTTTCCCTTGATGTCAAGCAAAGAGGCACTGAGTTTGAAGGTAGTCCTTGAAATACATCCACAGGTACACCTCCAATTGACTCAACTGCTGTCAATTAGTCTATCAGAAGCTTCTAAAGCCATGACATAATTTTCTGGAATTTTCCAAGCTGTTTAAAGACACAGTCAACTTAGTGTATGTAAACTTCTGACCCACTGGAATTGTGATACAGTGAATTATAAGTGAAATAATCTGTCTGTAAACAATTGTTGGAAAAACACGACTTGCCAAAACTATAGATTGTTAACAAGAAATGTGTGGAGTGGTTGAAAAACAAGTTTTAATGACTCCAACCTAAGTGTATGTAAACTTCCGACTTCAACTGTATGAACTGGTTGTCTTAGAAGATCAAAATCTTGATTGGCTTACACATGTCTCAGATCAGTTTAACAATATCTATCTTGAGTTCAACTTGACTCAGCTGATAACGAAACTCACGCGGATTAATGTAAAAAACCTAGCAAACTCCTCATTGATTGACCTTATCCTGACTAACCGTCCCCTTAAGTATTTGGCTAGTGGTGTTTTTTCAAATGATATCAGCGACCACTGCCCTATTTCTTGCATTAGAGATACCAACTTGAAAATCTCTGACCCTCGTATAATTGTGAAGAGAAATGTTAAGAAATTCTCATCCCAGGCGTTCCTTCATGATCTATAATATTCAGTCCCAGGCGTTCCTTCATGATCTATATTATTCAGTCCTGTTGTCTACTAGCTGCATACTAGACCCTGTTTTGGAGCTTGAATTATTCTCATCCATTTTTACCTCTCTGGCTGATAAACATGCCCCTTTCAAGTGACTCAGATTACAAAACCCAAACTAATCCATGGCACTCTCCTGTACTCTCAGAACTCCTCTTGTTAAGAACCCAAGCCTGGGCTGAGGCTAGACGAACTGGCTCGTTAGTTGTTTGGCAGCTATTTAGTTAATTGAGAAATAGGTCCACTGCCTCGGTTAAACAGGCCAAATCAAACTGCTTCCTTAGTGCTACGACAGACTCTGTTAGTGATCCCTCAAAATTCTGGAAAACCGTTAATTCACTGATGCGGTGTAATTCCTCTACTTCAGCCTCCAGTTGACTGTTCTTCCCACATACAGCCTCCGGCTGACTGTTCTTCCCACATACAGCAAACCAGTTGACTGTTCTTCATACAGCCTCCAGTTTGACTGTTCTTCCCACATACAGCCTCCAGTTGACTGTTCTTCCCACATACAGCCTCCAGTTGACTGTTCTTCATACAGCCTCCAGTTGACTGTTCTTCCCACATACAGCCTCCAGTTGACTGTTCTTCCCACATACAGCCTCCAGTTGACTGTTCTTCCCACATACAGCCTCCTGTTGACTGTTCTTCATACAGCCTCCAGTTGACTGTTCTTCATACAGCCTCCAGTTGACTGTTCTTCCCACATACAGCCTCCTGTTGACTGTTCTTCCCACATACAGCCTCCGGCTGACTGTTCTTCCCACATACAGCCTCCAGTTGACTGTTCTTCATACAGCCTCCAGTTGACTGTTCTTCCCACATACAGCCTCCTGTTGACTGTTCTTCATACAGCCTCCAGTTGACTGTTCTTCATACAGCCTCCAGCTGACTGTTCTTCCCACATACAGCCTCCGGCTGACTGTTCTTCCCACATACAGCCTCTAGTTGACTGTTCTTCATTCAGCCTCCAGTTGACTGTTCTTCCCACATACAGCCTCCGGCTGACTGTTCTTCCCACACACAGCCTCCAGTTGACTGTTCTTCCCACATACAGCCTCCGGCTGACTGTTCTTCCCACATACAGCCTCTAGTTGACTGTTCTTCCCACATACAGCCTCCAGTTGACTGTTCTTCATACAGCCTCCAGTTGACTGTTCTTCCTACATACAGCCTCCAGTTGACTGTTCTTCCCACAAACAGCCTCCAGCTGACTGTTCTTCCCACATACAGCCTCCTGTTGACTGTTCTTCCCACATACAGCCTCCAGTTGACTGTTCTTCCCACATACAGCCTCCAGTTGACTGTTCTTCCCACATACAGCCTCCTGTTGACTGTTCTTCCCACATACAGCCTCCGGCTGACTGTTCTTCCCCACATACAGCCTCCAGTTGACTGTTCTTCTCACATACAGCCTCCTGTTGACTGTTCTTCTTCCCACATACAGCCTCCGGCTGACTGTTCTTCCCACATACAGCCTCCAGTTGACTGTTCTTCCCACATACAGCCTCCAGTTGACTGTTCTTCCCACATACAGCCTCCAGTTGACTGTTCTTCCCACATACAGCCTCCAGTTGACTGTTCTTCTCACATACAGCCTCCAGTTGACCGTTCTTCCCACATACTGCCTCCAGTTGCCTCGATGGATGATCAGTCAACCTCATGTGACTTGGGCTTTTCTTTTTGGCAACTCATAGGAACAGAAGTTCTTGCTGCCTTATTAGCTATTGATACCAAGAAGTCATTAGGGGCTGACAATTTAGATCTGTCTTTGCTTAAGTATGCAGCGCCCCTCATTGCTGGCTCAGTAACACACATTCTTTATTTAACTTTAGTGTCATGAAATATTCCAAAAGTGGAAAGCAGCTTTTGTGCTGCCACTCCATAAGGGTGGGGATAGTAGTGATCTTGATAATTATTGACGCATTTCCAGGCTCCCTTGTCTTGCAGCAATCCTAGAATCATTGGTCAACAAACAGCTACGTTATTTTCCATCTGTAAATGGTATTCTTAATGTTAATCAATGTGGATTCAGACTTAAACATAGTACCACTACGTCTACCATGTTGCAAAGGCCTTGATGATAGAAAGAATTGTGCTGCAATGTTTGTAGACTCGCCAAAAGCTTTTGATAATTTTTAGATGTATATTTTGAATCGCCCATAAGTTTGAAAAAAATCATGATGATTTTTAGGCCATATCGCCCAGCCCTAGGATGAGTGAGGGGATGGATGGAGGGGTGAGGAGGGTGTTGACAGGATGGAGAATGACGGGGGAGGGGGGGGGGGGGGGGGGGTCATTGAGAGTGACAACATGGGGTGAGGAGAGGAGGGGGGTCTTATATCACAGCTGTTCCACTGTCAGAGAGAATGCACAGCAGAGACAGAATGAACAAGGGAAATAAAGAGGAAACAGAAAAAGGAGAATGCGTGAGACATTCAGGAAATGAGGCACTTGCACACGCACTTGCACACAGAGGTTAAGCTTGATTACAATGGCGCCGGAGGGGATGGCTGCCGTTTTACAGGCTCCTAACCAATTGTGCTATTTTGTGTGTTTTTTCGCATTGTTTGTAACTTATTTTGTACATAATGTTGCTGCTACCGTCTCTTATGACCGAAAAGAGCTTCTGGACATCAGAACAGCGATTACTCACCTCGAACTGGACAAAGATGTTTTATTTAATGAGTCTGACGCGAAGGACATACTGCTTCTCCGAGACCAGGCCCAAATCCCAGTCATTCACATGAAGAAAAGACGGAAAAGAGACACAGAGAGAGAGAGAGAGAGAGAGAGAGAGAGAGAGAGAGAGAGAGAGAGAGAGAGAGAGAGAGAGAGAGAGAGAGAGAGAGAGAGAGAGAGAGAGAGAGAGAGAGAGAGAGAGAGAGAGAGAGAGAGAGAGAGAGAGCCTCAAGAGAGAGAGAGTAGAGAGAGAGAGAGAGAGAGAGAGAGAGAGAGGGAGAGATTGATTTCTCTGAGGGCAGTCAGTGACCAACAACCGTTTCTCTCACACCCTGTTATGGTTACGTCCTTTCTCACTGCCTCAAATACACTAACATACAGGATGCCATGGTATGATCCTTTCATCTATAGTCATTATTAAACACTAACATACAGGAAGCCATGGTATGATCCTTTCATCTATAGTCATTATTAAACACTAACATACAGGAAGCCATGGTATGATCCTTTCATCTATAGTCATTATTAAACACTAACATACAGGAAGCCATGGTATGATCCTTTCATCTATAGTCATTATTAAACACTAACATACAGGAAGCCATGGTATGATCCTTTCAGACTGCTCAAGGATTATTTGTGCTACTACAAACTTTGTCCACTCTTTCTATCTGACTAGTCAAAGAAATAGTCATATATGGTCATACATAGTTATATATAGTTATACACTGCTCAAAAAAATAAAGGGAACACTAAAATAACACATCCTAGATCTGAATGAATGAAATAATCTTATTAAATACTTTTTTCTTTACATAGTTGAATGTGCTGACAACAAGGTCTGGATTTGGAGTCACCCTCAAAATTAAAGTGGAAAACCACACTACAGGCTGATCCATCTTTGATGTAATGTCCTTAAAACAAGTCAAAATGAGGCTCAGTAGTGTGTTTGGCCTCCACGTGCCTGTATGACCTCCCTACAACGCCTGGGCATCCGCCAACTCCTGGACAGTCTGTGGTGCAACGTGGCGTTGTTGGATGGAGCGAGACATGATGTCCCAGATGTTGCTCAATTGGATTCAGGTCTGGGGAACGGGCGGGCCAGTCCATAGCATCAATGCCCTTCCTCTTGCAGGAACTGCTGACACACTCCAGCCACATGAGGTCTAGCATTGTCTTGCATTAGGAGGAACCCAGGGCCAACCGCACCAGCATATGGTCTCACAAGGGGTCTGAGGATCTCATCGCGGTACCTAATGGCAGTCAGGCTACCTCTGGCGAGCACATGGAGGGCTGTGCGGCCCCCCAAAGAAATGCCACCCACACCATGACTGACCTACCGCCAAACCGGTCATGCTGGAGGATGTTGCAGGCAGCAGAACATTCTCCACGGCGTCTCCAGACTCTGTCACATCTGTCACGTGCTCAGTGTGAACCTGCTTTCATCTGTGAAGAGCACAGGGTGCCAGTGGCGAATTTGCCAATCTTTGGTGTTCTCTGGCAAATGCCAAACGTCCTGCACGGTGTTGGACTGTAAGCACAACCCCCACCTGTGGACGTCGGGCCCTCATACCACCCTCATGGAGTCTGTTTCTGACCGTTTGAGCAGACACATGCACATTTGTGGCCTGCTGGAGGTCATTTTGCAGGGCTCTGGCAGTGCTCCTCCTGCTCCTCCTTGCACAAAGGCGGAGGTAGCGGTCCTGCTGCTGGGTTGTTGCCCTCCTACGGCCTCCTCCACATCTCCTGATGTACTGGCCTGTCCTCTCCTGGTAGCGCCTCCTTGCTCTGGACACTACGCTGACAGACACAGCAAACCTTCTTGCCACAGCTCGCATTGATGTGCAATCCTGGATGAGCTGCACTACCTGAGCTACTTGTGTGGGTTGTAGACTCCGTCTCATGCTACCACTAGAGTGAAAGCACCGCCAGCATTCAAAAGTGACCAAAACATCAGCCAGGAAGCATAGGAACTGTGAAGTGGTCTATGGTCACCACCTGCAAAACCACTCCTTTATTGGGGGTGTCTTGCTAATTGCCTATAATTTCCACCTGTTGTCTATCCCATTTGCACAACAGCATGTGAAATGTATTGTCTAGAGTGTGTTGCTTCCTAAGTGGACAGTTTGATTTCACAGAAGTGTGATTGACTTGGAGTTACATTGTGTTGTTTAAGTTTTCCCTTTTTTTTTTGAGCAGTGTACATAGTTATACCTAGTCATACACAGTCATACACAGTCATACACACACCCTCCCCCCATCATTACACACACCTGCTCTCCCTCATTACACACACCTGGTCCCCATGATTAGACACACCTGGTCCCCATGATTAGACACACCTGGTCCCCATGATTAGACACACCTGGTCCCCATGATTAGACACACCTGGTCCCTATGATTAGACACACCTGGTCCCCATGATTAGACACACCTGGTCCCCATGATTACACACACCTGGTCCCCATGATTACACACACCTGGTCCCCATGATTAGACACACCTGGTCCCCATGATTAGACACAACCTGGACACACCTGGTCCCCATGATTAGACACACCTGGTGTCCCCATGATTAGACACATCTGGGTCCCCATGATTAGACACACCTGGTCCCCATGATTAGACACATCTGGTCCCCATGATTAGACACATCTGGTCCCCATGATTAGACACATCTGGTCCCCATGATTAGACACATCTGGTCCCCATGATTAGACACACACCTGGTCCCCATAATTAGACACATCTGGTCCCCATGATTAGACACACCTGGTCCCCATGATTAGACACACCTGGTCCCCATGATTAGACACACCTGGTCCCCATGATTAGACACATCTGGTCATCATTATGTCCTTGATTACTCCCCCATTATTTATCCCTCAGTCACTAGCTAGTTGTTTTCTCTCACACTATGTACACTTCTCATGTTAGGGCTGGGCGATATATTGAATTCATTCAAATGTATGTTTTGCGTGGTATTCCAAAGACCTGTATTTCAAGAATCAAGGTTTTTGTTATTTTTTGTTTTTATGAGCGTTTATGGCTCTTATTTACTTGTTCTCATGTTGTCTTTTTGGTCTCATCTCCTTCGCTCCTTCCGTGCTGTGTGCACACACAGACACAGCCCCTCCCCCTGCCACTCACAACAACAAAGATGAGAGATCACTTCTTCCTCTCTGACAAGCGGTTTTGCATTTAGTAAGCTGCTTGTTGGTAAGCAAATGCTGTTGCTAGCTGTCTCAATTTACTGCTGGTTTCTACAGCACCAACTTGTGAGTTGGTCATCTCCCGCTCGTATCCTGGATCCTCCTCTTTCTCTCCGTTGGCCGTGCTGGTGTGTGACTCAAGTGTGTGTTGCTTGTGTGTTTGCCATTTCATTGGCTGTGCTTTTTTCGGGAGGCTGGGTGAAGGCTGAATTTGCGAACCCACTGTAGCTCATAGCAAACCTTTAGTAAATTCCTGTCAAGAAGAGATACACAGAAGCACAGCTAGGCTAGCTAGCCTGTGTTTTCAAATGGAGGACGCTAACAAACATTTTCAATGCTGCAGGAGCTGAATTTATGCTCTATTCTGGGACAATGTGGACCGTCCAGACTTTCAATGTAGCAACTGTTTGCTGGCAAAGGACTACAGGGGCGAAGTGGATACTCTTAGCAAACAAGTAGTGAACTTACACAAGGTACTGGGGAATCCACACCCGCCAACTTTCTCTTCTATTCCAGTAGCTGGAGGCTGCTCTGGCCTGGTGGGAGCGTCGCTGCCGTGTCGTCTCACCACAGTCGACTGGCCAGTGCTCTGCAGGGATCCCTCCCCGAAGGGTCTCCCCCCTTCCCTGGGGAATGCCGTTAGTAGGATGCTTCTAGATTACTTAGTGGATGTTCCTAGTTTACCAACCAGCCATGGAGGCACGTCACTTGCCATGGAAGTCGAAATCAGCTGCCTTTGGCAATTGGGAAGCCTCCTTGGCGGTGGGAAGCCCGGACCGGATAAAGACTTTAAACAGCTTTCCCACCCTGGATCCAGAGGTTCCGGCGCATTCATCCCTGGGGCCTTCCACTTCGAGATCGGATCCGGATCCTGCGCCTTAGTCCCCTGTTCTGTCTCCCTCTCCAGTGGCTTCTACGTTGAATGAGGCTTCGTTGGTTATGGGAGGCTCGAACCGGGTGGCTCAAGAGTTGCGATCGTGCGAGATTACACCTCTCGCAAGTCTTCGACGGGTTTCTTGAATAATATGAGGCATAGGAATAGGCAGATTTCCTCTCCCATCTCGCCGGCTGTTGATTTAGGAAGCTCTATGGTAAGAAATGTCTCAGTTCCTGGAGCAAAAACCCTGGGCTAACCCGGGGCTCGATTAGAGGAGATTACTAGGCTGCTTGCCACCGTTCTACATAAGCACACAGAGATTGATGCTGTTGTAGTCTATGTGGGATTTAATGACATTAGGAATGGTAGTTCGGAATGGCTGAAACAGGATTTTGAAGAACTGATTGGGACTCTGCTGGACACCAAAAAACGTGATATAATTTCTATCCCTGTGCCCTCGCTGGGTAGAGGTAGTGAACGTTTTAGCAGGCTAATAGCACTTCACAACTGGCTACGTGACTACTGCAGCTCCTTGGGTGTAACTTTTGTAGACAGCTTTGACACCTTTTGGAAGAAGAGGATGCTTTTATAAGGAGGATGGGATCCACCCTAATCATTTGGGTGCCTGGATCCTATCCAAACACTACAAGGCAGCGCTGAGGCATGTCCAGCTTCAAGCCACACCCGGCACACCCACCGTGTATAATGTTTTGGGAAAACCGTTCCACAAACGTTCAAGCGAACTGAACGCACCCCTGGTGTGGTGCCTAGTTGGAACAAAATCCTGAAGTACCTGCAGCACTCCAGGAACAGGGTTACCTACCGCTGCTCTAGGGTCCTGCAGCACTCCAGGAACAGGGTTGCCTACCCCTGCTATAGGGTCCTGTGGCACTTCAGGAACAGGGTTGCCTACCCCTGCTCTAGGGTCATGTGGTGAAATGACTGCTGTGCAAGGTATTGGGCAACCCATTTCTTCCAGGGCCCATATTCTGTGTCTCGGAGTAGGGATAGTGATCTAGGATAACCTCCCAATTGTCAAAGCTACTGAGGATGGTAACTGACTCTATAGCCACTCCTATCTGTCAGATCTTTAATCTGAGCCTAGAGGAAAGTATTTTTCCTCAGGCCTGGAGGGAAGCCAAAGTAATTCCGCTACCCAAGAGTGGTAAAGTGGCCTTCACTGGTTCTAACAGCAGACCTATCAGCTTGCTTCCAGCTCTTAGAAAACTGTTGGTAAAAATGGTGTTTGACCAAATACAATGCTATTTTTCTGTAAGCAAATTAACAACAGACTTTCAGCATGCTTATAGAGAAGGGCACTCAACATGACTGATGATTGGTTGAAAGAAATTGTTAATACGATTATTGTGGGAGCTGTTCTGTTAGATTTCAGTGCAGCCTTTGATATTATTGACCATAACCTGTTGTTGAAAATACGAATGTGTTATTGCTTTTCAACGTAGGCCATATCATGGATTCAGAGCTATCTATCTAATATAACTCAAAGTGTTTTCTTTAATGGAAGCTTCTCTAATGTCAAACATATAAAGTGTGGTGTACTGCAGGGCAGCTCTCTAGGCCCAATACTCTTTTCTATGTTTACCAATGACCTGCCACTGGCATTAAACAAAGCATGTGTGCCCATGTATGCGATATATATGATGTTTCATCCATATACACTTCAGCATCCACAGCTAATGAAGTCACTGAAACCCTTAACAAAGAGTTGCAGTCTGTTTTGGAATGGGGTGACCAGTAATAAACTGGTCCTGAACATCTCTAAAACTAAGAGCATTGTATTTGGTACAAATCATTCCCTAAGTTCTAGACCTCAGCTGAATCTGGTAATGAATGGTGTGGCTGTTGACCAAGTTGAGGAGACTAAATTACTTGGCGTTACCTTAGATTGTAAACTGTCATGGTCAGAACATATAGATTCAATGGTTGTAAAGATGGGGAGAGGTCTGTCTGTAATAAAGAGATGCTCTGCTTTTTTGACACCACACTCCACAAAGCAAGTCCTGCAGTCTCTAGTTTTGTCTAATGTTGATTATTGTCCAGTCATGTGGTCCAGTGCTGCAAGGAAAGACCTAGTTAAGCTGCAGCTGGCCCAGAACAGAGCGGCACGTCTTGCTCTTCATTGTAATCAGAGGGCTGATATAAATACTATGCATGCCAGTCTCTCTTGGCTAAGAGTTGAGGAGAGACTGACTGCATCACTTCTTTTTATAAGAAACATTGTGTTGAAAATTCCTAATTGTTTGCATAGTCAACTTACACAGAGCTCTGACACACACACTTACCCCACCAGACATGCCACCAGGGGTCTTTTCACAGTCCCCAGGTCCACAACAAATTCAAGAAAGCGTCCAGTATTATATAGAGCCATTATTGCATGGAACTCCGTTCCATCTCATACTGCTCAAATAAACAGCAAACCTGGTTTCAAAAACAGAAAAAACAGATAAAACAACACCTCACGGCACAACGCCTCTCCCCTATTTGACCTAGATAGTTTGAGTGTATGTATTGATATGTAGGCTACGTGTGCCTTTAGAAAAAATGTATGTAGTTCTGTCATTGAGCTGTTCTAAAACAATTAATGTTCTGTATTATATCATGTTTCATGTTTTGTGTGGACCCCAGGAAGAATAGCTGCTGCTTTTGCAACAGCTAATGGGGATCCTAATAAAATACCAAATACCAATCCTTGGTGGAAACCTGCTGCAGAGAGCTCAGGACCTCAGAATGGGGCGAAGGTTCACCTTCCAACATGACAATGACCCTAGGCACACAGCGAAGACAATGCAGGAGTGGCTTTGGGACAAGTCTCTGAATGTCCTTGAGTGGCCCAGCCAGAGCCCGGACTTCTCTGGAGAGACCTGAAAATAGATGTGCTGCAACGCTCCCCATCCAACCTGACAGAGCTTGAGAGGATCTGCAGATCTGCCAAAGGTGCTTCAACAAAGTCTTTTTTTTTTACCTTTATTTAAGAGCTCATTGTACTAAACTGCACAAACCGAAAGAAAAGGTCCAGGTATTAGACATAGTTTATTTTTCATTTTATTTAACCTTTATTGAACCAGGTAAGTCAGTTGAGAACAAGTTCTAATTTACAACTGCGACCTGGCCAAGATAAAGCAACGCAGGGTGGTAAAAACAACAACAACACAGAGTTACATATGGAATAAACAACATGTACAGTCAATAACACAATAGAAAATCTATATACAGTGTGTGCAAATGTAGTAAGTTATGGAGGTAAGGCAATAAATAGGCCATAGTGCAAAATAATTACAATTATAATTTAGTATTAACACTGGAGTGATAGATGTGCAGAAGATGATGTGCAAATAGAGATACTGGGGTGCAAATGAGCAAAATAAATAACAATGTAAATAACAATATGGGGATGAGGTAGTTGGGTGGGCTAATTACAGATGGGCTGTGTACAGGTGCAGTGATCGGTAAGCTGCTCTGACAACTGATGCTTAAAGATAGTGAGGGAGATAAGTGTCTCCAGCTTCAGAGATTTTTGCAGTTCGTTCCAGTCATTTGCAGCAGAGAACTGGAAGGAATGGCGACCAAAGGAGGTGTTGGCTTTGGGGATGACCAGTGAGATATACCTGCTGGCACGCATACTACGGGTGGGTGTTGTGTCAGGGTTGAGTGTAGAGGAAACGTGGAATCACACGCAGGACACAGAGATTCAAAAACAGATGTCTTTAGTGAAGTCCGTAGTACAAGCCAACACGGCAACAGGCCACAGGCGAAACATACGCACACCGGACTGTCCAAAGTAAGTACGCACAACGTGCAGGACTCTCTTAAACAAAACGAATACAGAGAGCACAAAACAGAGGACCAACAACAACACGTGACATCGAACAATTACACACAACACCTGACCAAACACAAGAGAACTAAATAGGGTGCCTAATGAACACTTAACAATAAACAGGTGTAACAAACAGACAAAACCAATCAAACATGAAACATCGAACGGTGGCAGCTAGTACTCCGGAGACGACGACCGCCGAAGCCTGCCCGAACAAGGAGAAGGAGCCGCCTCGGCCGAAACCGTGACAGTACCCCCCCCTTGACGCGCCGCTCCAGCCGTGCGCCGCCCCCGGCCTCGGGGACGACCAGGAGGACGCGGAGCAGGGCGCATAGGATGACCACGATGGAACTCGGTCAGAAGAGACGGGTCTAGGATGTCCCTCCTCGGCACCCAGCACCGCTCCTCCGGGCCGTACCCCTCCCACTCCACGAGATATTGGAGACCCCCCATCCGGCGTCTCGAATCTAGGATGGCCCGAACAGTGTACGCCGGAGCCCCCTCGATGTCCAACGGGGGTGCGGAGGAGTCTCTTCTATCTCAAAGTCCTGGAGTGGACCAGCTACCACCGGCCTGAGGAGAGACACATGGGAACGAGGGGTTAATATTTTTGTAATCAATGGGCAGTTGTAACCTATAACACACCTTGTTCAATCTCCTCAGGACTTTAAAAGGCCCCACAAACCGCCGACCCAGCTTCCGGCAGGGCAGGCGGAGGGGCAGGTTTCTGGTTGAGAGCCAGACTCGATCTCCAGGTGCGTACACTGGCCCCTCACTGCGGTGGAGGTCGGCGCTCATCTTCTGTCGATGGATGGCTCGCTGCAGATGGACGTGTGCAGCGTTCCACGTCTCCTCCGAGCGCCGCACCCACTCATCCACCGCAGGGGCCTCGATCTGGCGCTCATGCCAAGGTGCCAGAACCGGCTGGTACCCTAACACACACTGGAAAGGGGTTAGTTTAGTGGAGGAGTGGCGGAGAGAGTTCTGTGCCATCTCGGCCCAGGGCACATATCTTGCCCACTCCTCCGGCCGGCCCTGGCAATATGACCTCAGAAACCTACCCACATCCTGGTTGACACGTTCGACCTGCCATTTCTCTCCGGGTGGTAACCCGAGGTAAGGCTCACCGAAACCCCCAACCGTTCCATAAACGCTCTCCAGACTCTGGAGGTAAACTGGGGGCCTCGATCAGACACTATATCCTCGGGTACCCCGTAATGCCGGCAGACGTGAGTAAATAGAGCCTCAGCGGTCTGTAGGGCAGTAGGAAGACCCGGCATGGGAAGGAGACGACAGGCCTTCGAGAACCGATCCACAACGACCAGGATGGTGGTATTCCCCTGTGAGGAGGGAAGGTCGGTAACAAAATCCACCGAGAGGTGAGACCAGGGTCGTTGTGGAACGGGCAGGGGTTGTAACTTACCCCTGGGCAAGTGTCTGGGCGCCTTACACTGGGCACACACTGAGCAGGAGGAGACATAAATCCTCACATCCCTGGCTAATGTTGGCCACCAGTACTTTGTACTAAGGCAGTGCACCGTCCGGCCAATACCTGGATGTCCAGAGGAGGGTGACGTGTGAGCCCAAAAAAATAAGCCGATCCCGGACCTCGAGCGGGACGTACGTCCGACCCACCGGACACTGTGGAGGGCTAGGGTCGGTGCGTAATGCCCGCTCGATCTCCGCATCGACCTCCCATACCACCGGTGCAACCAGACAAGACTTAGGTAGTATTGGAGTGGGCTCCACGCACCTCTCCTCTGTGTCATACCGCCAAGACAGGGCATCTGCCTTCCCGTTCTGGAACCCAGGGATGTAAGTGATCTTAAAACACGAACCGGGCTAGAAACATAGTCCACCGAGCCTGGCGAGGATTCAGTCTCCTAGCTGCCCGAATGTATTCCAGGTTACGGTGGTCAGTCAGAATGAGAAAAAGGGTGTTGAGCCCCCTTAAGCCAATGCCTCCACACCTTTAGGGCCTGTACCACGGCTAACAGCTCCCTGTCCCCTACGTCATAATTACGCTCCGCCGGACTGAGCTTTTTCGAATAAAAAGCACAGGGGCGGAGTTTAGGTGGTGTGCCGGACCGTTGTGAAAGAACAGCCCCGATACCGGCTTCAGACGCGTCCACCCTCCACTTGGAATGGTAAAGTGGGATCCGGGTGCGCCAGCACTGGAGCCGAGGTAAACAGGTCCTTCAGTTTCCCAAAAGCCCTGTCCGCCTCAGCTGACCACCGCAAGCGCACTGGACCCCCCTTCAGAAGGGACGTTATGGGAGCTGCCACCTGTCCAAAACCCCGGATAAACCTCCGGTAGTAATTCGCAAAACCCAAGAACTGCTGCACCTCTTTAACCGTGGTTGGGGTTTGCCAATTACGCACGGCTGACACACGGTCAACCTCCATCCTCACCCCTGACGCAGACAACTGATAACCCAAAAAGGAGACCGACTCCTGGAAGAACAGACATTTCTCGGCTTTGACATACAGGTCATGCTCCAACAATCTCCTCAATACTCTGCGCACCAGGGCTACATGCTCGACCCGGGTAGAACTGTACACCAGAATATCGTCTATGTACACCACTTCTCCCTGCGCCTGCATGTCCCGGAAAATCTCATCTACAAAGGAATGGAAGACTGATGGAGCATTCATTAACCCGTATGGCATGACGAGATACTCGTAATGACCGGAGGTAGTACTAAATGCTGTCTTCCATTCATCGCCCTCTCTAATGCGCACCAAGTTATATGCGCTCCTGAGGTCCAATTTTGTGAAGAACCGTGCCCCGTGTAATGACTCCGTCATAGTCGCAATCAGTGGGAGTGGATAACTATATTTCACAGTCACCTGATTTAGACCGCGGTAATCAATACACGGGCGCAAACCTCCATCCTTTTTCTTCACAAAAAAGAAGCTCGAGGACGCGGGTGAAGTGGAGGGCCGTATGTATCCCTGTCTCAGAGACTCGGCAATGTATGTCTCCATTGCCCTCTTCTCCTCCTGTGACAACGGATACACATGGCTCCGCGGGGAGCGCAGCTCCTGCCTGGAGGTCTATCGCACAATCCCCCTGTCTATGAGGCGGAAAACCCGTGCCGCTCTTGTCTTGCTAAACACGAGTGCCAAATCCTCATACTCAGGTGGAATGTGCAATGCGGGTATCTGGTTCGGACTCTCCACCGAGGTCGCGCCCCTACGGAAACACCCAGACATAGCCCCTCACACTGAGCAGACCACCCTTTAAGAGCCTTTCTCTCGCCACGAAATAGTAGGATCATGGGTAATCAACCAGGGAAGCCCAGTACCACCGGATACGCAGGAGAGTCGATCAGATAGAGCTGTATCGTCTCCTCATGACCCCCCTGCGTCTCCATCCTAAGTGGCGCTGTGACCTCCCTAATCAACCCGGATCCTAACGGACGACTATCTAGGGCATGTACAGGGAAAGGATTATTAACCGGAAGGAGGGGAATCCCTAACTCTACACAGAATTTGCGATCTACAAAATTCCCAGCTGCGCCTGAATCTACTAGCGCCTTATGCTGGGAACGAGGTGCAACCTGTGGAAAACAAACAGGTATGGTTATGTGTACGACAGAAAGCTCTGGGTAAGTGGGGCGCCTACTCACCTGGGAGGACTCCCCAATGTGTGGTCTGCCGTCTCCTCCACCAGGGGACCCTCCCCAGCACCTAGCCGCGGTGTGCCCTCCACGGCCCCCCTCGGGCTCCTTCTTCTCTTTCCTCTAGCGCCAGCACCTCCGAGCTCCATCGGGCTCGGCTCGGAGGCGCTGGAGGGTGGAATGGGCGACCCCCACCTGGGACGTCCGCGGGTAGCGAGCAGGGTGTCCAGCCGAATGGCCATGTCAACCAACTGGTCAAATGAAAGTGTAGTATCCCTGCACGCCAACTCTCTGCGGACGTCCTCCCGGAGGCTGCAGCGGAAGTGGTCTATGAGTGCCCGCTCATTCCACCCTGCATCTGCCGCTAGAGTCCGGAACTCCAGTGCAAACTCCTGAGCGCTCCTCATCCCCTGCCGGAGGTAGAATAGACGCTCTCCCGCCGCCTTCCCCTCTGGTGGATGGTCGAACACTGCACGGAAGCGGCGGAAGAACTCCGCATAGGTGATAGTAGCGGCGTCTATTCTCCTCCATTCGGCGTTGGCCCACTCCAACGCCTTGCCGGTGAGACAGGAGATGAGGGCGGAAACGCTCTCGTGTCCCGAGGGCGCCGGGTGTAAGGTGGCAAGGTAGAGTTCAACTTGTAACAGGAACCCCTGACACCCGGCAGCGGTGCCGTCGTACGCCCTCGGGAGCGAGAGCCGAATCCCACTGGTTTCCGATAGTTGGACGGGCGGGCTGACCTATGGTGATGGTGCGGTAGGTGGGGGTGTGGGTACCCCGCTGGTCTCCCATCGATGGAGGGTGTTCATCACTCGGTCCAGGGCGTGCCCGATTTGGTTGATTCTATCCTCCTGACCACGAAGGCGCTCCTCCATGATCTCGGTGGGTGCGGGTGCTCCTGCTGATTCCATATAGATGGTGTGTAATTCTGTCAGGGTTGAGTGTAGAGGAAACGTGGAATCACACGCAGGACACAGAGATTCAAAAACAGATGTCTTTAGTGAAGTCCGTAGTACAAGCCAACACGGCAACAGGCCACAGGCAAAACATACGCACACCGGACTGTCCAAAGTAAGTACGCACAACGTGTAGGACTCTCTTAAACAAAACGAATACAGAGAGCACAAAACAGAGGACCAACAACAACACGTGACATCGAACAATTACACACAACACCTGACCAAACACAAGAGAACTAAATAGGGTGCCTAATGAACACTTAACAATAAACAGGTGTAACAAACAGACAAAACCAATCAAACATGAAACATCGAACGGTGGCAGCTAGTACTCCGGAGACGACGACCGCCGAAGCCTGCCCGAACAAGGAGAAGGAGCCGCCTCGGCCGAAACCGTGACATGTTGCTATGGTGACCAATGAGCTAAGATAAGGCGGGGATTGCCTAGAAGTGATTTATAGATGACCTGGAGCCAGTGGGTTTGGCGACGAATATGTAGTGAGGGCCAGCCAACGAGAGCGTACAGGTCACAATGGTGGGTAGTATATGGGGCATTGGTGACAAAACGGATGGCACTGTGATAGACTACATCCAATTTGCTGAGTAGAGTGTTGGAGGCTATTTTGTAAATGACATCGCCGAAGTCAAGGATCGGTAGGATAGTCAGTTTTACGAGGGCATGTTTAGCAGCCTGAGTGAAGGAGGCTTTGTTGCGAAATAGGAAGCCAATTCTAGATTTAACTTTGGATTGGAGATGCTTAATGTGAGTCTGGAAGGAGAGTTTACGGTCTAACCAGACACCTAGGTATTTGTAGTTGTCCACATATTCTAAGTCAGACCTGCCAAGAGTAGTGATTCTAGTCGGGCAGGCGGGTGCAAGCAACGTTCGATTGAAGAGCATGTATTTCGTTTTACTAGCATTTAAGAGCAGTTGGAGGCCACGGAAGGAGTGTTGTATGGCATTGAAGCTCGTTTGGAGGTTTGTTAACACAGTGTCCAATGAAGGGCCAGATGTATACAAAATGGTGTCGTCTGCATAGAGGTGGATCTGAGAGTCACCAGCAGCAAGAGCGACATCATTGATATACACAGAGAATAGAGTCGGCCCGAGAATTGAACCCTGTGGCACCCCCATAGAGACTGCCAGAGGTCCAGACAACAGGCCCTCCGATTTGACACATTTAACTCTATCTGAGAAGTAGTTGGTGAACCAGGCGAGGCAGTCATTTGAGAAACCAAGGCTAATTAGTCTGCCAATAAGAATGTGGGGATTGACAGAGTCAAAAGCCTTGGCCAGGTCAATGAAGACGGCTGCACAGTACTGTCTTTTATCAATCGCGGTGATTATATCGTTTAGGACCTTGAGCGTGGCTGAGGTACACCCATGACCAGCTCAGAAACCAGATTGCATAGCGGAGAAGGTAAGGTGGGATTTGAAATGGTCGGTGATCTGTTTGTTAACTTGGCTTTCAAATACTTTCGAAAGGCAGGGCAGGATGGATATAGGTCTGTAACAGTTTGGATCTAGAATGTCACCCCCTTTGAAGATGGGGATGACCGCGGCAGCTTTCCAATCTCTGGGGATCTCAGACGATACGAAAGAGAGGTTGAACAGGCTGGTAATAGGGGTTGTGACATTTTCAGTGGCTAATTTTTTTAATGAAAGGGTCCAGATTGTCTAGCCCAGCCAGGGGGGGGGGGGGGGGGGGGGGGGGGGGCATGGGCAAGTTGCAGCGGAGGGTGCAGAGCTGGTGGCCGGGGTAGTGGTAGCCAGGTGGAAAGCATGGCCAGCCGTAGCAAAATGCTTGTTGAAATTCTTGATTATTGTATATTTATCGGTGGTTAAAGTGTTTCCTAGCCTCAGTGCAGTGGGCAGCTGGGAGGAGGTGCTCTTATTCTCCATGGACTTTACAGTGTCCCAAAACTTTTTGAAGTTAGTGCTACAGAATGCAAATTTCTGTTTGAAAAAGTTAGCCTTTGCTTTCCTAACTGATTGTGTATATTGGTTCCTGACTTCCCTGAAAAGTTGCATATCGCGGGGACTGTTCGATGCTAATGCAGTGCGCCACAGGATGTTTTTGTGCTGGTCAAGGGCAGTCAAGTCTGGGATGAAACAGGGGCTATATCTGTTCTTAGTTCTGAATTTTTTGAATGGGGCATGCTTATTTAAAATGGAGAGGAAAGCACTTTTAAAGAACAACCAGGCATCATCTACTGACAGAATGAGGTCAATATCCATCCAGGATACCCGGGCCAGGTCAATTAGAAAGGCCTGCTCGCTGAAGTGTTTTAGGGAGCGTTTGACAGTGATGAGGGGTGGTCATTTGACCGCGGACCCATTAAGGACGCAGGCAATGAGGCAGTGATCACTGAGATCCTGGTTGAAGACAGCGGAGGTGTATTTAGAGGGTAAATTAGTCAGGATGATATCTATGTGTGTTTCGTGCCGTGGGAGGAGGGGTTGGTTCATTGGCAGAGAGCAATGGCTAGCTAGTATGCTAACTATTCTAGCTAGCTAACTAACTGGCTGAATAAGTTGACAACGTACTCACTCAAACTGTCAAAACTAACCCAAAACTTTACACAACGTTAGACACGGACACGAATGATCTGTTTGGCGTGTTAACACACTGTTGGTGGTTTGTTGTAACCGAGTATTGGTGCTAAACCGTGTTATTGGAGGCTGGCATGCTAGTTGGCTATGGCGTCCTAGGATTCGGTGCCCTGGGTGGTTTTCACTGAAGAATACTGTACCAAGTTAGCTAGCTGAATAAACTAAGTTGGAGTCTGTTCCCAGAAAACATTGAACCGCTGTAGTTTACAACAATTATAATTTCTAAAGTGGAAGTTGGGAGAGTTATATTTGAGTGAAACGTAAGTGAGAGAGGCCCCGCTGTCTCGCTTTCCCAGATGTTTAGTTAATTTCATTCCAATCAGCCATTTTCTGTAGCCTGTCAACTATGCGTCTGTCTATCCCTGTTCTCTCCTCTCTGCACAGGCCATACAAACGCCTCACACCGCGTGGCTGCTGCCTCTCTAACCTGGTGGTCCCTGCACGCACAACCCACGTGGAGTTCCAGGTCTCCGGCAGCCTCTGGAACTGCCGTTCTACGGGCAACAAGGCAGAGTTAATCTCAGCCTATGCTACCCTCCAGTCCCTCGACTTCTTGGCGCTGACGGAAACATGGATTACCACAGAAAACACTGCTACTCCTACTGCTCTTTCCTCGTCTGATCATGTGTTCTCGCATACCCCGAGAGCATCTGGTCAGCGCGCGTCGGTGGCACAGGAATGCTCATCTCTCCCAAGTGGACATTCTCTCTTTTTCCCCTGACCCATCTGTCTATCTCCTCATTTGAATTCCATGCTGTCACAGTCACTACCCCATTCAAGCGTAACATCCTTGTCATTTATCGCCCTCCAGGTTCCCTTGGAGAGTTCATCAATGAGCTTGACGCCTTGATAAGTTCCTTTCCTGAGGATGGCTCACCCCTCACAGTTCTGGGTGACTTTAACCTCCCTACGTCTGCCTTTGACTCATTTCTCTCTCTCCTGCCTCCTTCTTTCCACTCCTTTCCTCTTTTGACCTCACCCCTCTCACCGTCCCCCCTACTCACAAGGCAGGCAAAACGCTTGACCTCATATTTACTAGATGCTGTTGTTCTACTAATCTCACTGCAACTCCCCTCCAAGTCTCCGACCACTACTTTGTATCCTTTTCTCTCTCGCTCTCCTCCAACACTACTCACTCTGCCCCTACTCAGATGGTATTGCGCCGTCGCAACCTTCGCTCTCTCTCTCCCGCTACTCTATCCTCTTCCATCCTTTCATCTCGTCCCTCTGCTAAATCCTTCTCCCTCCGATCTCTGCCTCCTCAACCCTCCTCTCCTCCCTTTCTGCATCTTTTGACTCTCTATGTCCCCTATCCTCCCAGCCGGCTCGGTCCTCCCTTCCTGCTCCGTGGCTTGACGACTCATTACGAGCTCACAGAAGAGGGCTCCGGGTAGCCGAGCAGAAATGGAGGAAAACTAGATTCCTTTCGGACCTGTCATCTTTTCACTCCCTCCTCTCTACATTCTCTTCCTCTGTTTCCGCTGCTAAAGCCACTTTCTACCACTCTAAATTTCAAGCCTCTGCCTCTAACCCTAGGAAGCTCTTTGCCACCTTCTCCTCCCTGCTGAATCCTCCTCCTCCTCCCCCTCCCTCCTCCCTCTCTGTGGATGACTTCGTCAACCATTTTGAAAAGAAGGTTGACGACATCCGATCCTAATTTATTAAGTCAAATGACACCGCTGGTCCTGCTCACACAGCCCTACCCTATGCTTTGACTTCTTTCTCCCCTCTCTCTCCAGACCATTTCCGGAGACCTTATCCCTTACCTCACCTCGCTCATCAACACATCCTTGACCACTGGCCATGTCTCTTCCGTCTTCAAGACCCTCCTCAAAAAACCTACACTCGATCCCTCCGATGTCAACAACTACAGACCAGTATCCCTTCTTTATTTTCTCTCCAAAACTCTTGAGCGTGCCATCTCTAGCCAACTCTCCTGCTATCTCTCTCAGAATGACCTTCTTGATCCAAACTAGTCAGGTTTCAAGACTGGTCATTCAACTGAGACTGCTCTTCTCTGTGTCACGAAGGCTCTCCACACTGCTAAAGCTAATTCTCTCTCTTCTGCTCTTATCCTTCTAGACCTATCCGCTGCCTTTGATACTGTGAACCATCAGATCCTCCTCTCCACCCTCTCCGAGTTAGGCATCTCCGGCGCTGCTCACTCTTGGATTGCGTCCTACTTGACAGGTCGCTTCTACCAGGTGGCATGGCGAGCATCTGTTTCCGCACCACGTGCTCTCACCACTGGTGTCCCCCAGGGCTCAGTTCTAGACCCTCTCCTATTTTCTCTATACACCAAGTCACTTGGCTCTGTCATATCCTCACATGGTCTCTCCTATCATTGCTACGCAGATGACACACAATTAATTTTCTCCTTTCCCCCTTCTGATAACCAGGTGGCGAATCGCATCTCTGCATGTCTGGCAGACATATCAGTGTGGATGTCGGATCACCACCTCAATCTGAACCTCGGCAAGATGGAGCTGCTCTTCCTCCCAGGGAAGGACTGCCCGCTCCATGATCTCGCCATAACAGTTGACAACTCCATTGTGTCCTCCTCCCAGAGTGCAAAGAACCTTGGCGTGACCCTGGACAACACCCTGTCGTTCTTTGCTAACATCAAAGCGGTGACCCGATCCTGCAGGTTCATGCTCTACAACATTCGCAGAGTACGACCCTACCTTACACAGAAGCGGCACAGGTCCTAATCCAGGCACTTGTCAACTCCCGTCTGGATTACTGCAACTCGCTGTTGGCTGGGCTCCCTGCCTGTGCCAATAAACCCCTACAACTTATCCAGAACGCTGCAGCCCGTCTGGTGTTCAACCTTCCCAAGTTCTCTCACGTCACCCCGCTCCTCCGCACACTCCACTGGCTTCCAGTTGAGGCTCATATCTACTACAAGACCATGGTGCTTGCCTACGGAGCTGTGAGGGGAACGGCACCTCCTTACCTTCAGGCTCTGATAAGTCCCTACACCCAAACGAGGGCACTACGTTCATCCACCTCTGGCCTGCTAGCCCCCCTACCTCTACGGAAGCACAGTTCCCGCTCAGCCCAGTCAAAGCTATTCGCTGCTCTGGCACCCCAATGGTGGAACAAGCTCCCCCACGCCGCCAGGACAGCGGAGTCACTGACCACCTACCGGAGACACTTGAAACCCTACCTCTTTAAGGAATACCTGGAATAGTATAAAAGAAATCATTCTACCCCCCCCCCCCCCCCCCCCCCCCATTAAAAAAAAGAAAAAAAAGTGATTGTCCCACTGGCTATCATAAGTTGAATGCACCAATTTGTAAGTCTTCTGGATAAGAGCGTCTGCTAAATGATGTAAATGTAAATGTAAATGTATGAGGGTGCCCATGTTAACGGATTTAGGGTTGTACCTGGTAGGTTCCTTGATAATTTGTGTGAGATTGAGGGCATCTAGTTTAGTTTGTTGGACTGCCAGTGTGTTAAGCATATCCCAGTTCAGGTCACCAAGCAGTACGAACTCTGAGGATAGATGGGTGGCAATCAATTCACATATGGTGTCCAGGGCACAGCTGGGGGCTGAGGGGCGTCTGTAGCAAGCAGCAACAGTGAGAGACTTATTTCTGGAAAGGTGGAAAGGTATTCTCCCGAGTGGCGCACAATTAGCCAGCGTTGTCCAGGGTAGGGGAGGGAATGCCGGCAGGGATGTAGCTCAGTTGGTAGAGCATGGCGTTTGCAACGCCAGGGTTGTGGGTTTGATTCCCACCGGGGGGCCAGTATGAAAATGTATGCACTCACTTAACTGTAAGTCGCTCTGGATAAGAGCGTCTGCTAAATGACTAAAAATGTAAAAATGTGGATTTTTAGAAGTAGAAGGTCAAACTGTTTGGGCACAGATCTGCATAGTATGATAGAGCTCTGCAGGCTATCTCTACAGTAGATTGCAACTCCGCACCCTTTGGCAGTTCTATCTAGACGGAAAATTTTGTAGTTGGGAATGGAAATGTCAGAATCTTTGGTGGCCTTCCTAAGCCAGGATTCAGACACTGCTAGAATATCAGGGTTGGCGGAGTGTGCTAACGCAGTGAATAACTCAAACTTAGGGAGGAGACTTCTGCTGTTAACATGCAAGAAACCAAGGCTTTTGCGGTTATAGAGGTCAACAAATGATAGCACCTGTATTATGTCTTGTTTCATATTTTGTGTAGAAATCATTCTACCCCCCTACCTCTTATCAATGTTTCAGTAGACCTACTACCTCTTATCAATGTTTCAGTAGACCTACTCCCTCTTATCAATGTTTCAGTAGACCTACTACCTCTTATCAATGTTTCAGTAGACCTACTACCTCTTATCAATGTTTCAGTAGACCTACTACCTCTTATCAATGTTTCAGTAGACCTACTCCCTCTTATCAATGTTTCAGTAGACCTACTCCCTCTTATCAATGTTTCAGTAGACCTACTACCTCTTATCAATGTTTCAGTAGACCTACTACCTCTTATCAATGTTTCAGTAGACCTACTACCTCTTATCAATGTTTCAGTAGGTCTACTCCCTCTTATTACATTTACATTTTAGTCATTTAGCAGACGCTCTTATCCAGAGCGACTTACAGTTAGTGAATACACATATATATATTTATACTGGCCCCCCGTGGGAATCAAACCCACAACCCTGGCGTTGCAAACACCATGCTCTATCAACTGAGCTACATCCCTGCCGGCCATTTCCCTCCCCCTACCCTGGACGACGCTGGGCCAATTGTGCGCCGCCCATGAGTCTCCCGGTCGCGGCCGGCTGCGACAGAGCCTGGATTCGAACCAGGATCTCTAGTGGCACAGTTAGCACTGCGATGCAGTGCCTTAGACCACTGCGCCACTCAGGAGACTAGAGTTATATACAATGTTTCGGTATACCTACTCCCTCTTATCAATGTTTCAGTAGACCTACTACCTCTTATCAATGTTTCAGTAGACCTACTACCTCTTATCAATGTTTCAGTAGACCTACTCCCTCTTATCAATGTTTCAGTAGACCTACTACCTCTTATCAATGTTTCAGTAGACCTACTACCTCTTATCAATGTTTCAGTAGGTCTACTCCCTCTTATTACATTTACATTTTAGTCATTTAGCAGACGCTCTTATCCAGAGCGACTTACAGTTAGTGAATACATATATATATTTATACTGGCCCCCCGTGGGAATCAAACCCACAACCCTGGCGTTGCAAACACCATGCTCTATCAACTGAGCTACATCCCTGCCGGCCATTCCCTCCCCTACCCTGGACGACGCTGGGCCAATTGTGCGCCGCCCATGAGTCTCCCGGTCGCGGCCGGCTGCGACAGAGCCTGGATTCGAACCAGGATCTCTAGTGGCACAGTTAGCACTGCGATGCAGTGCCTTAGACCACTGCGCCACTCAGGAGACTAGAGTTATATACAATGTTTCAGTATACCTACTCCCTCTTATCAATGTTTCAGTAGACCTACTACCTCTTATCAATGTTTCAGTAGACCTACTACCTCTTATCAATGTTTCAGTAGACCTACTACCTCTTATCAATGTTTCAGTAGACCTACTCCCTCTTATCAATGTTTCAGTAGACCTACTACCTCTTATTAATGTTTCAGTAGACCTACTCCCTCTTATCAATGTTTCAGTAGACCTACTACCTCTTATCAATGTTTCAGTAGACCCTACTCCCTCTTATCAATGTTTCAGTAGACCTACTACCTCTTATTAATGTTTCAGTAGACCTACTCCCTCTTATCAATGTTTCAGTAGACCTACTACCTCTTATCAATGTTTCAGTAGACCTACTCCCTCTTATCAATGTTTCAGTAGACCTACTACCTCTTATCAATGTTTCAGTAGACCTACTACCTCTTATCAATGTTTCAGTAAACCTACTCCCTCTTATCAATGTTTCAGTAGACCTACTACCTCTTATCAATGTTTCAGTAGACCTACTACCTCTTATCAATGTTTCAGTTGACCTACTCCCTCTTATCAATGTTTCAGTAGACCTACTCCCTCTTATCAATGTTTCAGTAGACCTACTACCCCTTATCAATGTTTCAGTTGACCTACTACCCCTTATCAATGTTTCAGTATACCTACTCCCTCTTATCAATGTTTCAGTAGACCTACTCCCTCTTATCAATGTTTCAGTAGACCTACTCCCTCTTATCAATGTTTCAGTAGACCTACTACCTCTTATCAATGTTTCAGTAGACCTACTACCTCTTATCAATGTTTCAGTAGACCTACTACCTCTTATCAATGTTTCAGTAGACCTACTACCCCTTATCAATGTTTCAGTTGACCTACTCCCTCTTATCAATGTTTCAGTAGACCTACTCCCTCTTATCAATGTTTCAGTAGACCTACTACCTCTTTTCAATGTTTCAGTAGACCTACTACCTCTTATCAATGTTTCAGTAGACCTACTACCTCTTATCAATGTTTCAGTAGACCTACTACCCCTTATCAATGTTTCAGTAGACCTACTCCCTCTTATCAATGTTTCAGTAGACCTACTCCCTCTTATCAATGTTTCAGTATACCTACTCCCTCTTATCAATGTTTCAGTAGACCTACTACCTCTTATCAATGTTTCAGTAGACCTACTACCTCTTATCAATGTTTCAGTAGACCTACTACCTCTTATCAATGTTTCAGTAGACGTACTCCCAGATAGAAATAAAAAACAGAGAGACCGATAGAGAAAACGGGGCCTTTCAAGCTAGTCCATGAAAAATATTTAATTGATCTCCTGTTCCTCACTACAACATTCATCTCTGAGTATATGTGAGTGTGTAGAAAGAAGAGAGAGAGAGAGAGAGAGAGAGAGAGAGAGAGAGAGAGAGAGAGAGAGAGAGAGAGAGAGAGAGAGAGAGAGAGAGAGAGAGAGAGAGAGAGAGAGAGAGAGACATAGAGATAGAGAGACAGAGACAGAGAGAGAGAGAGAGAGAGAGAGAGACAGAGAGAGAGAGAGAGACGGAGCGAGACAGAGAGAGAGAGAGAGAGGAGAGAGAGAGGAGAGAGACAGAGAGAGAGAGAGAGAGAGAGAGAGAGAGAGAGAGAGAGAGAGAGAGAGAGAGAGAGAGAGAGAGAGAGAGAGAGAGAGAGAGAGAGAGAGAGAGAGAGAGAGAGAGAGAGAGAGAGAGAGAGAGAGAGAGAGAGAGAGAGAGAGAGAGAGAGAGAGAGAGAGAGAGAGAGAGAGAGAGAGAGAGAGAGAGCTCTTACAACAGCAGAGAACTTCAGTTGTTGTAATGGTCAGATCCAGTCATCGGCAGCTTGACAAAGACACGGTAGAAACCCAGCCTATCTCTGTGTAACCCCACCTCTCTCTACGTAACCCCAGCCTATCTCTGTGTAACCCCACCTCTCTCTACGTAACCCCAGCCTTTCTCTATGTAACCCCAGCCTCTCTCTATGTAACCCCACCTCTCTCTATGTAACCCCAGCCTCTCTCCGTGTCACCCCACCTCTCTCTATGTAACCCCAGCCTCTCTCTATGTAACCCCAGCCTATCTCTGTGTAACCCCAACTCTCTCTACGTAACCCCAGCCTTTCTCTACGTAACCCCAGCCTTTCTCTATGTAACCCCAGCCTCTCTCTATGTAACCCCAGCCTCTCTCCGTGTCACCCCACCTCTCTCTGTGTCACCCCACCTCTCTCTGTGTCACCCCACCTCTCTCTGTGTCACCCCACCTCTCTCTGTGTCACCCCAGTCTCTCTCTGTGTAACACCTCTCTCTGTGTAACCCCCTTCAATCAAATTTCAATCAAATGTATTAATGAAGCCCTTTTTACATAAGCAGATGTCACAAAGTGCTATACAGAAACCCAGCCTTAAACCCCAAACAGCAAACAATGCAGATGTAGAAGCATCTCTCTTTGTGTAACCCCATCCTCTTGCTCTCTCTCTCTGTTTCCCTCTCACCCTCTCTCGCTCTCTCTGTTTCCCTCTCACCACCATCTCTCTCTCTCTCTCTCTCTCTCAATTCAATTCAATTCAATTTAATTTAAGGGCTTTTATTGGCATGGGAAACATATGTTAACATTGCATAAGCAAGTGAAGTACTGTAGATAGTAAACAAAAGTGAAATAAACTATAAATATTAACAGTAAACATTACACTCAGAAGTTCCAAAAGAATAAAGACATTTCAAATGTCATATTATGTCTATATACAGTGTTGTAACAATGTGCAAATAGTTAAAGTACAAATGGGAAAACAAATTAACATAAATATGGGTTTTATTTACAATGGTGTTTGTTCTTCACTGGTTGCCCTTTTGTGGCAACAGGTCACAAATCTTGCTGCTGTGATGGCACACTGTGATTTTTCACCCAGAAGATAAGGGGGTTTATCAAAATTGGATTTGTTTTCAAATAATTTGTGGATCTCTGTAATCTGAGGGAAATATGTGTCTCTAATATGGTCATACATTTGGCAGGAGGTTAGGAAGTGCAGCTCAGTTTCCACCTCATTTTGTGGGCAGTGTGCACATAGCCTGTCTTCTCTTGAGATTCAGGTCTGCCTACGGCGGCCTTTCTCAATAGCAAGGCTATGCTCACTGAGTCTGTATATAGTCAAAGCTTTCCTTCACATTGGTCAGGTATTCTGCCACTGTGTACTCTCTGTTTAGGGCCAAATAGCATTCTAGTTTGCTCTGTTTTTTTGTTAATTCTTTCCAATGTGTCAAGTAATTATCTTTTTGTTTTCTCATGATTTGGTTGGGTCTAATTGTGTTGATGTCCTGGGGCTCTGTGGGGTCTGTTTGTGTTTGTGAACAGAGCCCCAGGACCAGCTTACTTAGGGGACTCTTCTCCAAGTTCATCTCTCTGTAGGTGATGGCTTTGTTATGGAAGGTTTGGGAATCGCTTCCTTTTAGGTGGTTGTAGAATTTAACAGCTCTTTTCTGGATTTTGATCATTAGCGGTATCGGCCTAATTCTGCTCTGCGTGCATTATTTGGTGTTTTTCGTTGCATGCAGAGTCTCAATTTGGTGTTTGTCCCATTTTGTGAATTATTGTTTGGTGAGCGGACCCCAGACCTCATAACCATAAAGGGCAATGGGTTCTATAACTGATTCAAGTATTTTTAGCCAGATCCTAATTGGTATGTCAAATCTTATGTTCCTTTTGATGGCATAGAAGGCCCTTCTAGCCTTGTCTCTCAGATCGTTCACTGCTTTGGTGAAGTTATCTGTGGCGCTGATGTTTATGCCGAGGTATGTATAGTTTTTTGTGTGATCTAGGGCATCAGTGTCTAGATGGAATTTGTATTTGTGGTCCTGGCAACTGGACCTTTTTTGGAACACCATTATTTTTGTCTTACTGAGATTTACTGTCAGGGCCCAGGTCTGACAGAATCTGTGCAGAAGATCTAGGTGCTGCTGTAGGCCCTCCTTGGTTGGGGACAGAAGCACCAGATCATCAGCAAACAGTAGACATTTTAATTCAGATTCTAGTAGGGTGAGGCCGGGTGCTGCAGACTGTTCTAGTGCCCTCACCAATTCGTTGATATATATGTTGAAGAGGGTGGGGATTAAACTGCACCCCACGGCCCTGTGGAAAGAAATGTTTTTGTTTTTTCCCAGTTTTAAAAAACTCTCCCTCTCCCTCTCTGTTTCCCTCTCTCCCGTTCTCCACCATATCTATCTCTCTCTCTCTCTCTCTCTCTCTCTCTCTCTCTCTCTCTCTCTCTCTCTCTCTCTCTCTCTCTCTCTCTCTCTCTCTCTCTCTCTCTCTCTCTCTCTCTCTCTCTCTCTCTCTCTCTCTCTCTCTCTCTCTCTCTCTCTCTCTCTCTCTCTCTCTCTCTCTCTCTCTCTCTCTCTCTCTCTCTCTCTCTCTCTCTCTCTCTCTCTCTCTCTCTCTCTCTCTCTCTCTCTCTCTCTCTCTCTCTCTCTCTCTCTCTCTCTCTCTCTCCCTCTTTCTCACTCTCTCCATCCCTTTCTCTCTCTAGAAGTTAATAGTATAAAAACAGACAAACAAACGTGATGATGGCTGGTGGAAAGCTAATTTGCATACTGTGGCATACTCAGCCAACCACACAGCCCCTGACATTCTGACCCCAGTCAGGTTGCCCTGGCAACATTCCTCTTTTACTCCCTGTCTGTCCTTTCAAATAAGACAGGCAAAGTCACAACACAAAAGTTTAACACATCTTAAATGGAACCCTATTCCCCATCAGTACATACTTAAATGGATCCCTATTCCCCAAATGATGCAATGGGAATGTGGTTGAAAAGTAGTTAGTGTCATCAAACGCAGTGTTCTATATAGACAAGAGGATGTCCCCTAGTAGTGCAGGACATACAACAGTCTGTCACCCAAGTAATTCACAATAGACCTACACACTACACAGGACCAGCCATGCTACAGTGCCTTGCCGAAGTATTCATTCCACTTGGCGTTTTTTCCTATTTTGCTGCATTATAACCTGTAATTTAAATGGATTTTGATTTGGATTACATGTAATGGACATACATAAAATAGTCCAAATTGGTGAAGTGAAATGAAAAAGATTACTTGTTTAAAATAATTCTAAAAAATAAATAATGGAAAAGTGGTGCGTGCATACGTATTCACCCCCTTTGCTATGAAGCCCCTAAATAAGATCTGGTGCAACCAATTACCTTCAGAAGTCACATACTTAGTTAAATAAAGTCCACCTGTGTGCAATCTAAGTGTCACATGATCTGTCACATGATCTCAGTATATATACACCTGTTCTGAAAGGCCCCAGAGTCTGCAACACCACTATGCAAGGGGCACCACCAAGCAACCAGCACCATGAAGACCAAGGAGCTCTCCAAACAGGTCAGGGACAAAGTTGTGGAGAAGTACAGATCAGGGTTGGGTTATAAAAAAATATCAGAAACTTTGAACATCCCACAGAGCACCATTAAATCCATTATAAAAAAATGGAAAGAACATGGCACCACAACAAACCTGCCAAGAGAGGGCCGCCCACCAAAACTCACGGACCAGGCAAGGAGGGCATTAATCAGAGAGGAAACAAAGAGACCAAAGATAACCATAAAGGTGCTGCAAAGCTCCACAGCGGAGATTGGAGTATCTGTCCAAAGGACCACTTTTGTCACGACTTCCGCCGAGGCTGCCTCCCTTCCTTGTTCGGGCAGGCTTCGGCGTTCGTTGTCACCAGCTTACTAGCCACTGCCGCTCCATATATCATCATTCCATTTGTCTTGTCTTGTCAATTACACACACCTGGTTCATATCCCCTCATTAGTTTGTGTATAAGTGTTCCCTCTGCCCCCTTGTCCTTGTGGGTGATTGTTTAATGTGAGTTGAGTGTAGCTCGGTGGAGCTACTCATACCTTGTATTGCCGGGGTAGATATTTCCCCTGTGCCTGTATTTTGTTGGAGCTACCCAGCGCAACTGTGTACGACGGAATAAACTCTGTATTCAGTGATTTAACCTCCTGCGCCTGACTCCTTCTAATCACACTCAACACAGAATCATGGACTATGGAGTCAGCGGGAGAGGAGCACATGCCTGGAGTCGTGGCACGGGTCCAGGAGCATTCCACGATGCTGGCCAGCTTGGGGGAAGCGATGGATCGGGATCTTCATGTCGTCCAACGCCTGGAGAGGAGAGGACCCGTTCTGTCGAGACCAGTTTGCCAACCGGATCCAGCCACCCACACCCCAGCACCCGGAGGGATCCAGATATCCCGACCACGGGAGTTCGACGGGACGGCGGCGCTCTGCCAAGGATTCCTCCTCCAACTGGAGCTCTACTTCTCCAGCATCAGGCCGGCCCCATCGGAGCGGGAGAAGGTGTCCGTCCTCGTTTACTGCCTCTCGGGGAAAGCCCTGGAGTGGGCCAACGCGGTTTGGAACGAAGGAGGAGCCGCATTGGAGAACTACGGGGAGTTTGCTCGCCTCTTTCGGGCGGCTAGCAGGACAAGTTTTCATATTTCTTGTTTGTTTCAAAAGAAAAAATATTTTGCATCTTCATGTTGTGTAAATCAAATGATACAAACACCCCCAAAATCCATTTTAATTCCAGGTTGTAAGGCAACAAAATAGGAAAAATGCCAAGGGGGGTGAATACTTTCGCAAGCCACTGTATATGGACCAGCCATGGTATATGGACCAGCCACGGTATATGGAGCAGCCACGGTATATGGACCAGCCACGGTATATGGAGCAGCCACGGTATATGGACCAGCCACTGTATATGGACCAGCCATGGTATATGGTA
>CM072227.1:58129947-58182447 GCA_036851935.1 Coregonus suidteri | reverse complement strand
CCAAACTTTTGAACGGTTGTGTAGTGTATTAGCAACAATCTCTGTCTTACTGCAAAAATAGACAATTTAGACCACCGTGAAACACTATTATAAACCGTGGAACATTATTATAAACTGTGAAACACTATTAAAACAGTATTATAGTCCGTGAAACACAATTAAAACACTATTATAGTCCGTGAAACACAATTAAAACACTATTATAGTCAGTGAAACACAATTAAAACACTATTATAGTCCGTGAAACACAATTAAAACACTATTATAGTCCGTGAAACACAATTAAAACACTATTATAGTCCGTGAAACACAATTAAAACACAATTGTAATCCGTGAAACACTATTATAACACTATTGTAATCCGTGAAACACTATTATAACACTATTATAGTCCGTGAAACACAATTATAAACTGTGAAACACTCATAATCCGTGAAACACTAATATAAACCGAGATGGTGTGTTAATAGTGTGTGTGTGTGTGCGTCTGTGTTTGTGTCTGTATGTGTGTGTCTGTGCGTGTGTGAGGGAGTGAGAGAGGGAGAGAGAGAGGCAACATCATCTTTCTGAGAGAGAGAGAGAGAGAGAGAGAGAGAGAGAGAGAGAGAGAGAGAGAGAGAGAGAGAGAGAGAGAGAGGTGTAGAAAGGCTAATATGTATAATAGAAAGGGACTAATGTTGGGTTTCAGTTCTGGTTTCAGTGTCTCTGTGTCAGTCTGCTCCCTGGGCAGGCTATTGTCAGGGATCACTCATGCATGCTAATTCATTAATACACACCCTGCCCTCCTCTCTCCTCCCCTCTCTCTCTCTCTCTCTCTCTCTCTCTCTCTCTCTCTCTCTCTCTCTCTCTCTCTCTCTCTCTCTCTCTCTCTCTCTCTCTCTCTCTCTCTCTCTCTCTCTCTCTCTCTCTCTCTCTCTCTCTCTCTCTCTCCTCTCTCTCTCCTCTCCTTCTCTCCTTCTCTCCTTCTCTCCTCTCCTCTTATCCTTCTCTCCTCTCCTTCTCTCCTCTCCTTCTCTCCTCTCCTTCTCGCCTTCTCTCCTTCTCTCCTTCTCTCCTCTCCTTCTCTCCTTCTCTCCTTCTCTCCTCTCCTCTTATCCTTCTCTCCTCTCCTTCTCTCCTCTCCTTATCTCCTCTCCTTCTCTCCTCCTCTCCTCTCTCCTCTCCTTCTCTCCTCTCCTTCTCTCCTCTCCTTCACTCCTTCTCTCCTCCTCTCCTTCTCTCCTCTCCTTCTCTCCTCTCCTTCTCTCCTCTCCTCCTTCTCTCTTCTCCTTCTCTCCTCTCCTTCTCTCCTCTCTCCTCCCCTCTCTCCTCTCTCCTCTCTCCTCTCTCCTCCCCTCTCTCCTCTCTCCTCCCCTCTCTCATCTCTCCTCTCTCTCCGGCACTGTTGAAGACTGTTGTAACACTGAGCCACATTGACTGGCGTTCCACAAGGTTCGATTTTCGGTCCGGTACTGTTTAGTTTATACAGTGCATTCGGAAAGTATTCAGACCCCTTCTCTTTTTTAAATTTTATTACGTTATAGCCTTATTCTAAATGGATTTTAAAAAATCCCTCATCAATCTACACACAATACCCCATAATGACAAAGTCAAAAACAGGTTTTAGACATTTTTGGAAATGTATAAAAATAAATAAAATATTCAGAGAAAGGATTGTGTCGAGAAACAGATCTGGGGAAGGGTACCAAAACATGTCTGCAGCATTGAAGGTCCCCAAGAACACAGTGGCCTCCATCGTTCTTAAATGGAAGAAGTTTGCAACCACCAAGACTCTTCCTAGAGCTGGCCGCCCAGCCAAACTGAGCAATCGGGGGAGAAGGGCCTTGGTCAGGGAGGTGACAAAGATCCTGATGGTCACTCTGACAGAGCTCCAGAGTTCCTCTGTGGAGATGGGAGAACCTCCCAAAAGGACAACCATCTCTTCAGCACTCCTTCAATCAGGCCTTTATGGTAGTGGCCAGACGGAAGCCACTCTTCAGTAAAAGGCAGCCCACTTGGAGTTTGCCAAAAGGCACCTAAAGGACTCTTAGACAATGATAAACAAGATTCTCCGGTCTGATGAAACCAAGATTGAACTCTTTGTCCTGAATGCCAAACGTCACATCTGGAGGAAACATGACACCATCCCTATGGTGAAGCATAATGCTGTGGGGAAGTTTTTCAGCGGCAGGGACTGGGAGACTAGTCAGGATAAAGGGAAAGATTAACGGAGCAAAGTACAGAGAGATCCTTGATGAAAACCTGCTCCAGAGTGCTCAGGACCTCAGACTGGGGCGAAGGTTCAACTTCCAGCAGGACAACGACCCTAAGCACACAGCCAGACAATGCAGGAGTGGCTTCAGGACAAAGTCTCTGAATATCCTTGAGTGGCCCATCCAGATCCCGGACATGAACCCAATCGAACATCTCTGGAGAGACCTGAAAATAGCTGTGCAGCGACACTCCCCATCCAACCTGACAGAGCTTGAGAGGATCTGTTGAGAAGAATGGGAGAAACTCCCCAAATACAGCTTGTAGCGTCATACCCAAGAAGACTCAATGCTGTAATCGCTGCCAAAGGTGCGTCAACAAAGTACTGAGTAAAGGGTCTGAATACTTATGTAAATGTAATATGTCCGTTTTTTATTTTGTATACATTTGCAAAAATGTGGATGGCTCACAACTTTCTCCAGCTAAATCAAGACAAGACCGAGGTACTTATTGTTGTAACCAAAGCACAGAGAGAGAATCTGGCCGCACATTTTAATTCACAGGCAATAAAGATAAAACACCAGGTAAAAAACCTAGTTGTTATTTTAGATTCTGAACTCAATTTCGAATCACACATTAGGAACGTGACCAAAATAGCTTTTTACCATTTGAGGAACAATGCCAAGGTGAGGCCGTTTCTCTTTCAGGCTGATACAGAGAGACTCATCCCTGCTTTTATCTATGCTGGTCTACCCAAGAAAGACATTGGTCAACTGCAAAACATACAGAATGCTGTAGCACGGGTACTGACCAAAATCAGACAAAGAGCAAACATTGCATCAGTTTTAAGGTCTCTGCACTAACTGCCTGTGAGTTTTAGAATTAATTTTAAGATTATTCTATTGGTTTTTAAATAAATCCATGATTGTGCACCCCAATAAATGTCAGACATGCTTTTACGTTATGTACCCAGTAGGTTCCTCAGGTCCTCTGGCACAGGCCTTTTAACTATCCCAAAGCCATGGACCAAGAGGCATGGAGAGGCAGCCTTTAGTTACTATGCCCCCAGCCTCTGGAATAGCCTGCCAGAGAACCTGAGGGCGGGGGGTAAAAACTGTGGACATATTTAAAAGAGATCTTAAAACACACCTTCTTAGCTTTGCTTTTCCTCGGGAGGCTTTTTAGTCCTTCAGTTTTTATTGTTCTTCTTTTGTGTTTTATCTTATGTTTGTTGTAGTAAATATTTCATTGTTTTTTATTAGTTTCTTCCTCTAAAGCACATTGCGTTGCATTCCATGTCTGAAATGTGCTGTATAAATAAAGCTTGATTTGATTTGATTTCACTGTTCTTTTTGATTTATTAGGATCCCCATTCGCCAATGGCGACAGCTAGTCTTACTGGAATCCGACACATAAAGAAAAATATATTACAGACAAAATACTTTACAACTTACCGACATTTAAAAAACATTTTTAGTGTGTGTGTGTGTGTATATCAGGGCTGCTGAGGGGAGGACGGCTCATAATAATTGCTGGAACGGAGCGAATGGAATGTGGAACTATGTGTTTGATGTATTTGATACCATTCCACTGATTCGCTCCAGCTGTTACCATGTGCCCGTGCTCCCCAATTAAGGTGTCACCAACCCCCTGTGATGTGTGTGAATCTATCAGTCATATCTAACTGACAGTCCATCTATATCAATGGGTCATTTTCTTCCTTCCCCTCATGCTTGAGACTATGGAATACCGCAGGGCAGCTGCCTTGGGCCACTTCTTTACTTCATATATACAGTGAGGGAAAAACGTATTTGATCCCCTGCTGATTTTGTACGTTTGCCCACTGACAAAGAAATGATCAGTCTATAATTTTAATGGTAGGTTTATTTGAACAGTGAGAGACAGAATAACAATAAAATAATCCAGAAAAATGCATGTAAAAAATGTTATAAATTGATTTGCATTTTAATGAGGGAAATAAGTATTTGACCCCCTCTCAATCAGAAAGATTTCTGGCTCCCAGGTGTCTTTTATACAGGTAACGAGCTGAGATTAGGAGCACACTCTTAAAGGGAGTGCTCCTAATCTCAGCTTGTTACCTGTATAAAAGACACCTGTCCACAGAAGCAATCAATCAATCAGATTCCAAACTCTCCACCATGGCCAAGACCAAAGAGCTCTCCAAGGATGTCAGGGACAAGATTGTAGACCTACACAAGGCTGGAATGGGCTACAAGACCATTGCCAAGCAGCTTGGTGAGAAGGTGACAACAGTTGGTGTGATTATTCGCAAATGGAAGAAACACAAAATGTCAGTCTTCCTCGGCCTGGGGCTCCATGCAAGATCTCACCTCGTGGAGTTGCAATGATCATGAGAACGGTGAGGAATCAGCCCAGAACTACACGGGAGGATCTTGTCAATGATCTCAAGGCAGCTGGGACCATAGTCACCAAGAAAACAATTGGTAACACACTACGCCGTGAAGGACTGAAATCCTGCAGCGCCCGCAAGGTCCCCCTGCTCAAGAAAGCACATATACAGGCCAATGAACATCTGAATGATTCAGAGGAGAACTGGGTGAAAGTGTTGTGGTCAGATGAGACCAAAATCGAGCTCTTTGGCATCAACTCAACTCGCCGTGTTTGGAGGAGGAGGAATGCTGCCTATGACCCCAAGAACACCATCCCCACCGTCAAATATGGAGGTGGAAACATTATGCTTTGGGGGTGTTCTTCTGCTAAGGGGACAGGACAACTTCACTGCATCAAAGGGACGATGGGCGGGGCCATGTACCGTCAAATCTTGGGTGAGAACCTCCTTCCCTCAGCCAGGGCATTGAAAATGGGTCGTGGATGGGTATTCCAGCATGACAATGACCCAAAACACACGGCCAAGGCAACAAAGGAGTGGCTCAAGAAGAGGCACATTACTGTCCTGGAGTGGCCTAACCAGTCTCCAGACCGTAATCCCATAGAAAATATGTGGAGGGAGCTGAAGGTTCGAGTTGCCAAACGTCAGCCTCGAAACCTTAATGACTTGGAGAAGATCTGCAATGAGGAGTGGGACAAAATCCCTCCAGAGATGTGTGCAAACCTGGTGGCCAACTACAAGAAACGTCTGACCTCTGTGATTGCCAACAAGGGTTTTGCCACCAAGTACCAAATCATGTTTTGCAGAGGGGTCAAATACTTATTTCCCTCATTAAAATGCTAATAAATTCATAACATTTTTGACATGCGTTTTTCTGGATTTCTTTGTAGTTATTCTGTCTCTCACTGTTCAAATAAACCTACCATTAAAATTATAGACTGATCATGTCTTTGTCAGCGGGCAAACGTACAAAATCAGCAGGGGATCAAATACTTTTTTCCCTCACTGTACCGACCACCTTCCTTATGCCTTATCTGAAACTCAAGCTGCTATATTTGCAGATGATACTACAATTTATACAGCAAGACAGTTGGTTCAACAGGTACAGCAAGCTCTACAAGTAAATCTGGGAAATATCAGGGAGTGGGTTTGCCGGAACAAGGTTATGTTGGTCTGTTCCACCAGGAAAAGGCCAACACAGCATGGGATACAATTAAGTATGGGGGGAAGTATGAGGAAGTTTCAGAAACCAAACTACTGGGGCTGCAGCTAGACAACTGCTTATCATGGTCGTCTCAAATAACTCATCTATGTAAAAATAATATTAAAACTGCATGCATGATCAGAAAGATAGTTAAATATTTACCAGGAAAGATTCTTAAGCAAACAACCCAAGCATTAATTGGGTGTCAGGTGAACTACTGTGCTGTGGTCTGGGGAAATGCATGAGCAAGTGAAATTAGGAGGCTGCAGATTGCACAGAACAAAGCAGCAAGGATTATTCTGTTGTAGTCATGCACAATGTTCTTGCTTGGTCATCAATCAACAAGAAAAAAAAGAAAAACATGCTTATTTTATTTCACAATGTACACCATTTAAAACAGCCAAACTCCATTCACAACAGTATTCAGTTGGTAAGAGACAGACATTCAGTCAATACTAGGAATAGATTGTCCTCCATCTATGTGTTATCCAGAGAGAAAAGAGAAATAGGCAAAATAACATTTAGATTCAGAGTAATAAAGTAATTGAATAATTTATCTGAGCAAACCAGAAACCTTTCAATATATAAATTCAAACAATACTTTAGAACCATTTAAATATAATAAATTGGAAGGTTGTGCAGGACTATGGTAGATGAAGGAATCAATCTATCATTTCAGACTGTTAGAGTATTTATCTGGTCAATATGTCAGTGTATTATGTCTGTATTACTCCCTGTATTATGTCTGTTGTTTGGAACAGTGTGTTATATGTGAAAATGTGATCCTATTATAGTTGTATTTAAATATTTAAGGACTCTTGTGAGATTAGTCCAAATAAGGACTAAAAGAGATCCTAATAAAATAAAATAAAATAGAATCAGTTACACATACACTGCTCAAAAAAATAAAGGGAACACTTAAACAACACAATGTAACTCCAAGTCAATCACACTTCTGTGAAATCAAACTGTCCACTTAGGAAGCAACACTGATTGACAATACATTACGCATGCTGTTGTGCAAATGGAATATACAACAGGTGGAAATTATAGGCAATCAGCAAGACACCCCCAATAAAGGACTGGTTTTGCAGGTGGTGACCACTTCTCAGTTCCTATGCTTCCTGGCTGATGTTTTGGTCACTTTTGAATGCTGGCGGTGCTTTCACTCTAGTGGTAGCATGAGACAGAGTCTACAACCCAAACAAGTGGCTCAGGTAGTGCAGCTCATCCAGGATGGCACATCAATGCGAGCTGTGGCAAGAAGGTTTGCTGCGTCTGTCAGCGTAGTGTCCAGAGCATGGAGGTGCTACCAGGAGACAGGCCAGTACATCAGGAGACGTGGAGGAGGCCGTAGGAGGGCAACAACCCAGCAGCAGGACTGCTACCGCCGCCTTTGTGCAAGGAGGAGCAGGAGGAGCACTGCCAGAGCCCTGAAAAATGACCTCCAGCAGGCCACAAATGTGCATGTGTCTGCTCAAATGGTCAGAAACAGACTCCATGAGGGTGGTATGAGGGCCCGACGTCCACAGGTGGGGGTTGTGCTTACAGCCCAACACCGTGCAGGACATTTGGCATTTGCCAGAGAACACCAAGATTGGCAAATTCGCCACTGGCGCCCTGTGCTTTTCACAGATGAAAGCAGGTTCACACTGAGCACGTGACAGATGTGACAGAGTCTGGAGACGCCGTGGAGAACGTTCTGCTGCCTGCAACATCCTCCAGCATGACCGGTTTGGTGGTGGGTCAATCATGGTGTGGGGTGGCATTTCTTTGGGGGGCCGCACAGCCCTCCATGTGCTCGCCAGAGGTAGCCTGACTGCCATTAGGTACCGAGATGAGATCCTCAGACCCCTTGTGAGACCATATGCTGGTGCGGTTGGCCTTGGGTTCCTCCTAATGCAAGACAATGCTAGACCTCATGTGGCTGGAGTGTGTCAGCAGTTCCTGCAAGAGGAAGGCATTGATGCTATGGACTGGCCTGCCCGTTCCCCAGACCTGAATCCAATTGAGCACATCTGGGACATCATGTCTCGCTCCATCCACCAACGCCACGTTGCACCACAGACTGTCCAGGAGTTGGCGGATGCTTTAGTCCAGATCTGGGAGGAGATCCCTCAGGAGACCATCCGCCACTTCATCAGGAGCATGCCCAGGCGTTGTAGGGAGGTCATACAGGCACGTGGAGGCCACACACACTACCGAGCCTCATTTTGACTTGTTTTAAGGACATTACATCAAAGTTGGATCAGCCTGTAGGACTCCAAATCCAGACCTCCATGGGTTGATACATTTGATTTCCATTGATAATTTTTGTGTGATTTTGTTGTCAACACATTAAACTATGTAAAGAAAAAAGTATTTAATAAGATTATTTCATTCATTCAGATCTAGGATGTGTTATTTTAGTGTTCCCTTTATTTTTTTTGAGCAGTGTACATATCAGTACATACAGACAACACGTATGTCACATGTTCTGTTGGAACACTGAGCCACATTGACTGTCTGATTGTCCACTGGTGAAGACTGTTGTAACACTGAGACACATTGACTGTCTGATTGTCCACTGGTAAAGGCTTTTGGAACCCTCAGGGTTCCAGGATTGATGTCCAATCTCACTGGGTTCAGGGCTGGAGTCCTCACTGGGTTCAGGGCTGGAGTCCTTACTGGGTTCAGGGCTGGAGTCCTCACTGGGTTCAGGGCTGGAGTCCTTACTGGGTTCAGGGCTGGAGTCCTCACTGGGTTCAGGGCTGGAGTCCTCACTGGGTTCAGGGCTGGAGTCCTTACTGGGTTCAGGGCTGGAGTCCTCACTAGGTTCAGGGCTGGAGTCCTGACTGGGTTCAGGGCTGGAGTCCTCACTGGGTTCAGGGCTGGAGTCCTCACTGGGTTCAGGGCTGGAGTCCTTACTGGGTTCAGGGCTGGAGTCCTCACTGGGTTCAGGGCTGGAGTCCTTACTGGGTTCAGGGCTGGAGTCCTCACTGGGTTCAGGGCTGGAGTCCTCACTGGGTTCAGGGCTGGAGTCCTTACTGGGTTCAGGGCTGGAGTCCTCACTGGGTTCAGGGCTGGGGTCCTCACTGGGTTCAGGGCTGGAGTCCTTACTGGGTTCAGGGCTGGAGTCCTTACTGGGTTCAGGGCTGGAGTCCTCACTGGGTTCAGGGCTGGAGTCCTCACTGGGTTCAGGGCTGGAGTCCTCACTGGGTTCAGGGCTGGAGTCCTTACTGGGTTCAGGGCTGGAGTCCTCACTGGGTTCACTGGGTTCAGGCTGGAGTCCTCACTGGGTTCAGGGCTGGAGTCCTTACTGGGTTCAGGGATATCTATAGAGGTGGGAGGGTCTGATGTCAAACACCAACCCTCACAGCTACCATACACTCTTAGAAAAAATGGGTTCCAAAAGGGTTCTTTGGCTGTCTCCATAGGATAATCTTTTTTGGTTCCAGGTAGAACCCTCTGTAGAATGGGTTCTACCTGGAACCTAAAAAGGTTCTACCTGGAACCAAAAGGGTTCTACCTGCAACCAAAAAGTGTTCTTCAAAGTGTTCTCCTATGGGGACAGCCGAATAACCCTTTAAGGTTCTAGATAGCACCTTTTTTTTTTCTAAAAGTGTAGAAAGGATTATGATACAATCTGAAACCAATCAGTTATTTTTACCATTATTATAAATATTATTGTGGTAGCTAGAATTATAATCTAGAGAGTTATAACGTGTGGCCAATCACTGCAATGGGTAAATTATCTTGCATTAATGTCACAGTTTGTGCATAAAACAATTACACATTTTGAAATACCTGATGAATGGTGTAGAGGCCTCAAGTTATACTGTGTTCCACGCTGCTTTAATTGCACCATGTTACTGGTGTTGAAACTTCTGCAGCCTCATCTTCAAATCAAATATAATTGTATTTGTCACATGCTCCGAATACAACAGGTGTAGACTTTACAGTGAAATGCTCTTTCCCAACATTGCAGATTTTAAAAGTAATAAAAGATTAGCAAATAATAAAATAAAATAAAAAGGAAATAGTAACACAATAAAATAACAATAACGAGGTTATATATCAAGGAGTACCGGTACCGAGTTAATGTGCAGGAGTACGAGACAGTTGAGGTAATTGAGCTCGGGCAGGTTTCGGCGTTCGTCGTCACTACTACTGCTCCATTTATCATGACTTATCATTTATCCATTTATCATCACTCCATTTGTCATGCCTTGTCTTGTCAATCACACACACCTGGTACTCATTCCCTCATTAGTCTGTGTATAAGTGTTCCCTCTGCCCCCTTGTCCTTTGTGAGTGATTGTTCATTGTGAGAGTGAGTAGCTCGGTTGTATGTAGCTAAGGTGGATTTTTCCCTTGTGCTTTATTCATGTAAACTGAATAAACTCTGGATTTCGGTGTTTTTACCTCCTGCGCCTGACTCCGTCATTCACACCTCATCACAGATGTAAATGAATCACTAATCACATGAAATAAATTATAATCTTCAGAAATGACTTTGTCAAAGCAACAAAATAACTAAATCTTTACCTCCCTCCTCAGGCACGACATGCCACTGTGACAGAGGAAATGAGGGATATAGGGAGAGAAGGAGAGGAGAGAAGGAGAGGAGAGAAGGAGAGAAGGAGAGAAGGAGAGGAGAGAAGGAGAAGAGAGAAGGAGAGAAGAGGAGAGAAGGATAGAAGGAGAGAAGGAGAGGAGAGAAGGAGAGGAGAGAAGGATAGAAGGAGAGAAGGAGAGGAGAGAAGGAGAGGAGGAGAGAAGGAGAGGAGAGAAGGAGAAGAGAGAAGGAGAGAGAGGAGAGAAGGAGAGGAGAGAAGGAGAGGAGAGAAGGAGAGGAGGAGAGGAGGAGTGAAGGAGAAGAGAGAAGGAGAGAGGAGAAGGAGAGAGAGAGAAGGAGAGGAGGAGAGAAGGAGAGGAGAGGAGAGAGAGGAGAGAAGGAGAGGAGAGAAGGATAAGAGGAGAGGAGAGAAGGAGAGAAGGAGAGAAGGAGAGGAGAGAAGGAGAGAAGGAGAGAAGGAGAGAAGGAGAGGAGAGAAGGAGAGGAGAGAAGGAGAGGAGAGAAGGATAAGAGGAGAGGAGAGGAGAGAAGGAGAGAAGGAGAGAGGAGAGGAGAGAAGAGAAGGAGAGAAGGAGAGAAGGAGAGGAGAGAAGGAGAGGAGAGAAGGAGAGAAGGGGGGATAGAGAGGTAAACAGATCAAGTAAAAATATATGAGATTGAGGTGTATCATTGTGCGTTCATATATTTGGTAAAGCTCTCCTCATTCTGTTGAGTTATCTAAATGTAGTGTTAGTTACTGCCTAGTGTGGTACTAATGTGCCTGTCAGGTCCTTGTATGGAAACACATCTTCTATGAATCTCATAACAGTGTTTCATATATTGGTGTGTTTAGCAGCTATGTGTGTTTGTATGTGTGTGTGTGTATGTGTGTGTGTGTGTGTGTGTGTGTGTGTATGTGTGTGTGTGTGTGTGTGTGTGTATGTGTGTGTGTGTGTGTGTGTGTGTGTGTCTCTCTAGCAAGCCGTCAGGTAATTGTAATTCATTGTGAGTATTGGGTCACTTTCTCTCCATTAGTTTTCTCTTTCCAACTAAATAGGCTTTTTTCTTCTCCCCATATAAAAACATGGAGGAATATTAATGCTCACTAGCAGATCATTTTGACGGGTTGAATACATCACTGTGTGTGTGTGTGTGTGTGTGGTGTGTGTGTGGCTGTGTGTGCGTGCGTGTGCTTGTACGTGTGTGTGTGTCTGTGGTGTGTGTGCGTGCACGTGTGTGTGTTTCTGTGTGTGTGTGTGCGTGTTGTGAATATGAATGATTCTGTTATTAATCTAACAGTGTTAATTCCAGACAGATGTATCTATTAACAGTACAATCACTCATGGTAATGAAAAATTGGGATTTTAAAGGCAGACAGAGTGTGAATGTTTTGTGATTACTGTTCATTTATGCATAATGCTATATAAATATGTCTTAATCCTAAATACTTACACTTATTAGGTACACCTCCCCATTCGCGAAAATGGTTCGCTCCTACCGACAGTGAGTCACGTGGCTGTGGCTTGCTATATAAAGCAGGCAGACAGGCATCGAGTCGTTTAGTTACTGTTCGCTTGAATGTTAGAATGGGCAAAACGAGTGACCTAAGGAACTTTGAGCGTGGTGTGATCGTCGGTGCCAGGCGCACCTGTTCCAGTATCTCAGAAACGGCTGTTCCTTGGCTGTTCCTTGGCTGTTCCTTGGCTGTTCCTTGGCTGTTCCTTGGCTTTTCCTTGGCTTTTCCTTGGCTTTTCCTAGGCTTTTCCTTGGCTTTTCCTAGGCTTTTCCTTGGCTTTTCCTAGACTTTTCCTTGGCTTTTCCTTGGCTTTTCCTAGGCTTTTCCTTGGCTTTTCCTAGGCTTTTCCTTGGCTTTTCCTAGGCTTTTCCTTGGCTTTTCCTTGGCTTTTCCTTGGCTTTTCCTTGGCTTTTCCTTGGCTTTTCCTTGGCTGTTCCTTGGCTTTTCCTTGGATGTTCCTTGGCTTTTCCTTGGCTGTTCCTTGGCTTTTCCTTGGCTGTTCCTTGGCTTTTCCTTGGCTGTTCCTTGGCTGTTCCTTGGCTGTTCCTTGGCTTTTCCTTGGCTGTTCCTTGGCTTTTCCTTGGCTTTTCCTTGGCTTTTCCTTGGCTTTTCCTGGGCTTTTCCTTGGCTTTTCCTTGGCTGTTCCTTGGCTTTTCCTTGGCTTTTCCTTGGATGTTCCTTGGCTTTTCCTTGGCTTTTCCTTGGCTGTTCCTTGGCTTTTCCTTGGCTTTTCCTTGGCTGTTCCTTGGCTTTTCCTGGGCTTTTCCTTGGCTTTTCCTAGACTTTTCCTTGGCTTTTCCTAGGCTTTTCCTTGGCTTTTCCTAGGCTTTTCCTTGGCTTTTCCTAGGCTTTTCCTGGGCTTTTCCTTGGCTTTTCCTTGGCTTTTCCTTGGCTTTTCCTGGGCTTTTCCTTGGCTTTTCCTTGGCTTTTCCTTGGCTTTTCCTTGGCTTTTCAGTGTCTAAGAATGGTGCGACAAACAAAAAAACATCCAGTCAGCGACAGTCCTGTGGGCGAAAACAGCTAATGAGATTTCCATGTGAGGTGAAAATATGTCATTCTCCTCATGTAAAAAGGTGGTGTTAACATGTGAACTCAAAACTAAATACATGTGAAAAAAATGTGGTTTTAAATGTGAATTTAAGCTCAACATGTGAAAACAGCCTTTTCAAATGTTTTTTTTATGTGTGTGTGTGTGTGTGTGTGTGAAAACATCACAGAGCCCAGAGAGAATGAAAGGTTGTGAATATTAATAATAATATGCCATTTAGCAGACGCTTTTATCCAAAGCGACTTACAGTCATGCGTGCATACATTTTTGTGTATGGGTGGTCCTGGGGATCGAACCCACTACCTTGGCTTTACAAGCGCCGTGCTCTACCAGCTGAGCTACAGAGGACCATCATTGTGTTATTATCTTCAGACATATTAATCTATTAAGAGCAGAATCACTCATGATAAATAATGAAAATGATCCAGACATAGTGTTTTTAGACAATGAACTGTCCCTATTCTAGTCACAGGTACACTACATTGGTGTAGGAAGACCATTAGAGGATCTTGGTATAGGTAGATCATCTTGAATATGTAGAGTATCTTGGTGTAGGTAGATCATCTTGGATATGTAGAGTATATTGGTGTAGGTAGATCATCTTGGATATGTAGAGTTTCTTGGTGTAGGTAGATCATCTTGGATATGTAGAGTATCTTGGTGTAGGTAGATCATCTTGGATATGTAGAGTATCTTGGTGTAGGTAGATCATCTTGAATATGTAGAGTATCTTGGTGTAGGTAGATCATCTTGGATCAGACCAGGTTAAAGTGACTAGGGGAGCAGTTGAAATCTGTGAGGCACAATTTTGGGCAGTTCTTGCATTGGAATTATATTGAATTTCTACTTATATCACGCTATACCACAATAAAGTACAAACAAATATGAAAATGTGTGCACTCACTACTGTAAGTCCCTCTGGAGCGTCTGCTAAATGAGTAAAATGTTAATGTAAACATAAAGTTCAAATGCCGAGACTACGAGACCATTGATTGAGTGCTTTTGAGGTGACAGGTTGGCACAAAATATGTAGCCTATCTCCTCTGCGCTGGACAGCGCCATACACACTAAAGTAAGGCCGTTTTGGTAATGAATATAGGCTACAGATAGATAGGGGTAATTCACCTATTACAAACAGCCTATATGAATGCAGCCGTACACACAGCTGATCTACCAAAATAATGCAAACTAAATGCTGAAAGTAGCAGCCTGGTTATTCATGCATGGAAACAACAATACTGAATAGCAGTTTGGCTTAGAATACCGACACAACTGTGAACACGAATGAATGTGAACAGCGGTACCAAGTAGTAGGTCTAGTAAACTAAATATCAGATTGATAAAGGCATGACTCAGTCTATATTGTGCCCGTGTAGCTCAGTTGGTAGAGCATGGCGCTTGCAACGCCAGGGTTGTGGGTTCGTTTCCAAGCTGCGATGAGAGCAGATGTGACATGTTGTTCTACTTCTGACCAGACTATGAATAAAACATGGAGAGAGGGGAGGAGAGGAGGAGAGGAGAGGAGGAGAGGAGGAGAGGAGAGGATAGAGGAGAGGAGGAGAGGAGAGGATAGAGGAGAGGAGGAGAGGAGAGGATAGAGAGAGGAGAGAGGAGGAGGAGAGAGGAGAGAGGAGAGGAGGAGAGGATAGAGGATAGAGAGAGGAGGAGAGGAGGAGAGAGGAAGAGAGGATAGAGAGAGGAGGATAGGGAGAGGATAGAGAGGAGGATAGGGAGAGGAGGAGAGGATGGAGAGGAGGAGAGGGAGGAGGAGGGGATAGGGAGAGGATAGAGGGAGGAGGAGAGGAGGAGAGAGGAGAGGAGGAGGAGAGAGAGGAGGAGCGGATGGAGGGAGGAGGAGGAGGAGGAGGAAGAGATGTGTGATGAATGATGTATGAGGGGAGAGGTTGGGGCAGGGGGATAGATGGTTTGGCCTAAACCAAGGGATGTGTGTTCAATTCCAGTTATAGGCTCTTTTTTAACCTTAACCCTTAACTTAACCTTAATCCTTAATTTAACCTTAATCCTTAATTTAACCTTAACCCTTAACTTAACCTTAATCTTTAACTTAACCTTAACCCTTAACTTAACCTTAACCCTTAACTTAACCTTAATCCTTAACTTAACCTTAACCCTTAACTTAACCTTAACCCTTAACTTAGCCTTAATCCTTAACTTAACCTTAACCCTTAACTTAACCTTAACCCTTAACTTAGCCTTAACCCTTAACTTAGCCTTAATCCTTAACTTAACCTTAACCCTTAACTTAACCTTAACCCTTAACTTAGCCTTAATCCTTAACTTAGCCTTAATCCTTAACTTAACCTTAACCCTTAACTTAACCTTAACCCTTAACTTAACCTTAACCCTTAACTTAACCTTAACCCTTAACTTAACCTTAACCCTTAATTTAACCTTAATCCTTAACTTAACCTTAATCCTCACTGAGTTCAGTGACCATTGTCCCATTGCCTGTATAAGAGATGTTAATCTACCTAAATCTCGCTCATGCATTATTACAAAGAGAGTTTTGGGGAATTTTATTGAGCCATTTTTTTTGGTCCGAGCTGGGGTTGAATGACTTGTTGTTTCAACTATCACTGACACGGATCAGTCCCTTAATTGTTTTATTTCGCTGTTTAACTCTGTTGCAGATAAACATGTGCCATACAAAAAACGAAGGATAAAAGACAGAATTGTTTATCAGAGAGTGGTGGTGATCCAGCCAACTTCTAGAAAGTGGTCAAATATGTTAAACAAAACTCCACCACTCCAATTTGTGATGCTTTTACTAACCATTTTGCTTCAGCTGGCCACCTTTTTGAAAGGACAGTCTCTGAAAATTCATCTCATCCCACTAGAGGGAGCCCTTTAGTCACCTCAGAACAGACTGTAGATACACTAACAGACTCACAGACTTAGAACGATTACTTTATCCTATCCCAGGTATTCCTTAAAGAGGTGGGGTTTCAAGTGTCTCCGGAAGGTGGTGAGTGACTCCGCTGTCCTGGCGTCGTGAGGGAGATTGTTCCACCATTGGGGTGCCAGAGCAGCGAACAGTTTTAACTGGGCTGAGCGGGAACTGTGCTTCCGCAGAGGTAGGGGAGCCAGCAGGCCAGAGGTGGATGAACGCAATGCCCTCGTTTGGGTGTAGGGACTGATCAGAGCCTGAAGGTATGGAGGTGCCGTTCCCCTCACAGCTCCGTAGGCAAGCACCATGGTCTTGTAGCAGATGCGAGCTTCAACTGGAAGCCAGTGGAGTGTGTGGAGGAGCGGGCCTTGATGTTAGCGGAGAACGACAGGGTGTTGTCCAGGGTCACGCCAAGGCTCTTTGCACTCTGGGAGGAGGACACAACAGAGTTGTCAACCGTGATGGCGAGATCATGGAACGGGCAGTCCTTCCCCGGGAGGAAGAGAAGCTCCGTCTTGCCAAGGTTCAGCTTGAGGTGGTGAACCGTAATCCACACTGATATGTCTGCCAGACATGCAGAGATGAGATTCGCCACCTGGTTATCAGAAGGGGGAAAGGAGAAGATTAATTGTGTGTCGTCTGCGTAGCAATGATAGGAAAGGCCATGTGAGGATATGACAGAGCCAAGTGACTTGGTGTATAGCGAGAATAGGAGAGGGCCTAGAACTGAGCCCTGGGGGACACCAGTGGTGAGAGCACGTGGTGCGGAGACAGATTCTCGCCACGCCACCTGGTAGGAGCGACCTGTCAGGTAGTACGCAATCCAAGAGTGAGCCGCGCCGGAGATGCCCAACTCGGAGAGGGTGGAGAGGAGGATCTGATGGTTCACAGTATCAAAGGCAGCAGATAGGTCTAGAAGGACGAGAGCAGAGGAGAGAGAGTTAACTTTAGCAGTGCGGAGAGCCTCCGTGACACAGAGAAGAGCAGTCTCAGTTGAATGACCAGTCTTGAAACCTGACTGGTTTGGATCAAGAAGGTAATTCTGAGAGAGATAGCAAGAGAGTTGGCTAAAGACGGCACGCTCAAGAGTTTTGGAGAGAAAATAAAGAAGGGGTACTGGTCTGTAGTTGTTGACATCGGAGGGATCGAGTGTAGGTTTTTTGAGAAGGGGTGCAACTCTCGCTCTCTTGAAGACGGAAGGGACAAGCGTATTGCCTGCCTTGTGAGTAGTGAGGGACGGTGAGAGGGTGAGGTCAAAAGAGGAGAGTGGAAAGAAGGAGGCTGAGAGAAATGAGTCAAAGGTAGACGTAGGGAGCTTAAAGTCACCCAGAACTGTGAGGGGTGAGACTTCTTCAGGAAAGGAACTTATCAAGGCGTCAAGCTCATTGATGAACTCTCCAAGGGAACCTGGAGGGCGATACATGACAAGGATGTTAAGCTTGAATGGGCTAGTGACTGTGACAGCATGGAATTCAAATGAGGAGATAGACAGATGGGTCAGGGGAGAAAGAGAGAATGTCCACTTATGAGAGATGGGGATTCCTGTGCCACCACCGCACTGACCAGATGCTCTCTGGGTATGCGAGAACACATGGTCAGACGAGGAGAGAGCAGTAGGAGTAGCAGTGTTTTCTGTGGTAATCCATGTTTCCGTCAGTGCCAAGAAGTCGAGGGACTGGAGGGTAGCATAGGCTGAGATGAACTCTGCCTTGTTGGCCGTAGAACGGCAGTTCCAGAGGCTGCCGGAGACCTGGAACTCCACGTGGGTCGTGCGTGCAGGGACCACCAGGTTAGAGAGGCAGCAGCCACGCGGTGTGAGGCGTTTGAATGGCCTGTGCAGAACAGGGATAGACAGACGCATAGTTGACAGGCTACAGAAAATGGCTACAATAATGCAAAGGAGATCGGAATGAAATGAACTAAACATCTGGGAAAGCGAGAGAGCGGGGCCTCCCTCACTTACGTTTCACTGAAACACCCAAATATAACTCTCCCAACTTCCACCTCAGAAACTATAATTGTTGTAAACTACAGCGGTTCAATGTTTTCTAGGAATAGACTAACTTAGTTTATTCAGCTAGCTATTAAATTGCTTGGATCATAAAAATCTTTGCACTGCCTTATTTCTAGACCTTTCCAAGACCTTCAACACTGTTGACCATCACATTCTCATTCAAAGGTTGACTGATGTAGGCTATATATAGATCAGGCTTCTTGCAAGTGGTTTGAGAATGATCTGTCAGACAGGACTCAATGTGTGATCTCTCATGGTGTTAAGTCTAGTTTCCTGGATATAAAGGTGGACCGCAGGGGTCGGTACTGGGACCTGTTCTCTTTACTATATGTATAAATAACATTGGTATATCTGTTAAAATGTGTAATATTAATCTGTATGCAGACAACACTTATGTATTCCATTGCCCCAACTGTTGACCAGGCGTTGTTAGAGCTCTAATCTGACCTTGTTACCTTACAGAAAGCCCTGGTTGGTTTGAAACCTGTACTTAATGTGGGCAAGACTAAACACATGTATTTAGTAATTGATCGGGCTCCCGCCTATAAATATCTGGGCATTAAACTAATTCCTCAGCAATCAACACACAATACCCCACAATGACAAAGTGAAAACAGGTTTTTATAAAAAAACATAAATATCTTATTTACATAAGTATTCAGCCCCTTTGCTATGAGACTCGAAATTGAGCTCAGGTGCATCCTGTTTCCACTGATCATCCTTGAGATGTTTCTACAACTTGATTGGAGTCCACCTGTGGTAAATTTCAATTGATTGGACATGTTTTGGAAAGGCACACACGTCGATGTAAGGTCCCACAGTTGACAGTGCATGTCAGAGCAAAAGCCATGAGGACGAAGGAATTGTCCGTAGAGCTCTGAGACAGGATTGTGTCTGGGGAAGGGTACCAAAACATTTCTGCAGCATTGAAGGTCCCCAAGAACACAGTGGCCTCAATCATTCTTGAATGGAAGAAGTTTGTAACCACCAAGACTCTTCCTAGAGCTGGCCGCCAGCAAAACGGAGCAATTGGGGGAGAAGGGCCTTGGTCAGGGAGGTGACTATGAACATGATGGTCACTCTGACAGAGCTCCAGAGTTCCTCTGTGGAGATGGGAGAACCTTCCAGAAGGATCACCATCTCTGCAGCACTCCACCAGGCCTTTATGGTAGAGTGGCCAGACGGAAGCCACTCCTCAGTAAAGGCACATGACAGCCCGCTTGGAGTTTGCTAAAATGCACCTAAAGACTCTCAGACCATGAGAAACAAGATTCTCTGGTCTGATGAAACCAAGATTGAACTCTTTGGCCTGAATGCCAACTGTCACGTCTGGAGGAAACCTGGTACCATCCCTACAGTGAAGCATGGTGGTGGCAGCATCATGCTGTGGGGATGTTTTTCAGTGGCAGGGACTGGGAGACTAGTAAGGATCGAGGCAAAGATGAACGGAGCAAAGTGCAGAGAGATCCTTGATGAAAACCTGCCCCAGAGTGCTCAGGACATCAGACTGGGGCGAAGGTTCACCTTCCAACAGGACAATGACCCTAAGCACAGCTAAGTCAACACAGGAGTGTCTTTGGAACAAGTCTCTGAAGGTCCTTAAGTGGCCCAGCCAGAGCCCGGACTTGAACCCGATCAAACATCTCTGGAGAGACCTGAAAATAGCTGTGCAGCAACGCTCCCCATTCAAACGGACAGAGCTTGAGAGGATCTGCAGAGATGAATGGGAGAATCTCCCCAAATACAGGTGTGCGAAGCTTGTAGCGTCATACCCAAGAATACTCAAGGCTGTAATCGCTGCCAAAGGTGCTTCAACAAAGTACTGAGTACTTGTGGTCCTCTGTAGCTCAGCTGGTAGAGCACGACGCTTGTAACGCCAAGGTAGTGGGTTCGATCCCCGGGACCACCCATACACAAAAAAAATGTATGCACGCATGACTGTAATTCGCTTTGGATAAAAGCGGCTGCTAAATGGCATATTATTATTAAAGGTTCTGAATACTTATGTAAATGACATATTTCCTTTTAATTATTTTTAATAAATTAGCAAAAGTCTAAAAACCTGTTTTTGCTTTGTCATTATGGGTTATTGTGTGTAGATTGATGAGTGAAAAAAACAATTTAATCAATTTTAGAATAAGGCTGTAACGTAACAAAATGTGGAAAAAGTCAAGGGGTCTGCCTGACTGTCTGTCTGGTTCCAAATCAATCTCTCTCTTCTGTAACTATAATCTTTCTCATCTCCTCTGCAAAGGCGAGACTCATTAGGGCTTCATTTAGACATTAACACAGTGTGTGTGTGTTTGTGTGTGTGTGTGTGTGTGTGTGTGTGTTTGTGTGCGTGTGTGGGTCCTTGTGTACGTGCATGCGTGTGTGTGTGTTTCCAATGCGTCCATGTGTTTGTTTGTGTGTAGATTGCTGACTCAAAAGGCTAACTTCAGACATGCTGCGTTCTCCATACTGACTCGTTGTAGAGAAACATAAATACTGTATATAAACAAATACAAATGCAGCATGTCATAAGGTATTGATTACATACTTGTTTTTCAAGATGACATTTTCAAAACGGTGACAGAAATTAGTTGTACAGGAAACAAGCACTGGCCTCTGTCCCTAATGGGCCCTGGTCGAAAGGGTCTGTGGTGATGGTCTGTATTGATGGTCTTTTGTGATGGTCTGTAGTGATGGTCTGTAGTTATGGTCTGTAGTGATGGTCTGTTGTGATGGTCTGTTGTGATGGTCTGTAGTGATGTTTTTGTAGTGATGGTCTGTTGTGATGGTCTGTAGTTATGAATCATGTTTGGAGAACAGGGCTGTAGTTATGAATCATGTTTGGAGAACAGGGCCCGGCATCTTAAGGCTAAATTCATCATTTGAACTTTCGTAGGAAGCATCGTTAAATCTGTTTCCTAAAACCATCGTTAATAATGTTATAATAGAACGCCTGCCTCAGACCACTCGTAGAACAGCTACGTGCATCTCAGACCACTCGTAGAACAGCTACGTGCGTCTCAGACCACTCGTAGAACAGCTACGTGCGTCTCAGACCACTCGTAGAACAGCTACGTGCGTCTCAGACCACTCGTAGAACAGCTACGTGCGTCTCAGATCACTCGTAGAACAGCTACGTGCATCTCAGACCACTCGTAGAACAGCTACGTGCGTCTCAGACCACTCGTAGAACAGCTACGTGCGTCTCAGACCACTCGTAGAACAGCTACGTGCGTCACAGACCACTCGGAGAACAGCTACGTGCGTCTCAGACCACTCGTAGAACAGCTACGTGCGTCTCAGACCACTCGTAGAACAGCTACGTGCGTCTCAGACCACTCGTAGAACAGCTACGTGCGTCTCAGACCACTCGTAGAACAGCTACGTGCGTCTCAGATCACTCGTAGAACAGCTACGTGCATCTCAGACCACTCGTAGAACAGCTACGTGCGTCTCAGACCACTCGTAGAACAGCTACGTGCGTCTCAGACCACTCATAGAACAGCTACGTGCGTCACAGACCACTCGGAGAACAGCTACGTGCGTCTCAGACCACGCGTAGAACAGCTACGTGCGTCTCAGACCACTCGTAGAACAGCTACGTGCGTCTCAGACCACTCGTAGAACAGCTACGTGCGTCTCAGACCACTCGTAGAACAGCTACGTGCGTCTCAGACCACTCGTAGAACAGCTACGTGCGTCTCAGACCACTCGTAGAACAGCTACGTGCGTCACAGACCACTCGTAGAACAGCTACGTGCGTCTCAGACCACTCGTAGAACAGCTACGTGCATCTCAGACCACTCGTAGAACAGCTACGTGCGTCTCAGACCACTCGTAGAACAGCTACGTGCGTCTCAGACCACTCGTAGAACAGCTACGTGCGTCTCAGACCACTCGTAGAACAGCTACGTGCGTCACAGACCTACTCAGACCACTCGTAGAACAGCTACGTGCGTCACAGACCACTCGTAGAACAGCTACGTGCGTCACATTATACAGAACATATCTCTGCTGAACATAGAATCATAGAGCTTATCCGTCTCTCCTTGACCAAAGGATAAGAAGACGCTTCAAATGAAAACTGAGATGACTGCATTACAATATAAATAGCCTACCAGTATAGACTATCTGCCGATATATTTTTATATACAGTTTTTCATGTTCATTCAATAGTAATTTTTTTCTCTATTTGGCTACTGTCAAATGTTTGCCTCAATATATTTCATGATGTGTAGCCATGATCTTGATTGAGTGCATGATGATAGGGTAGGCATTAGAATAAGCCGCCTCAATATTTTTAACCATAGGTGATCATATCTCTCTAAAGAACTGATCCGTCGTCAGTATTGTGTAATAATTCGAAATGTTAAGGTAAGATTTGATTGGAGAAAGCTGATCTGAGAGCAGAGCTTCCTTTCTTTCCATCCTACCAGTATGACACATGCCTCAACGACGCACTTAGTGAACGTTCTCTCTGCGTGGTGCTTTATTGAAAAACATCTTTGGCTGTTGTAGAAAAGATGAATCGTTGAAACATAAGTTCCATCCCTATCGGGAACCTGGGCCCAGGTCTGTAGTGATGAATCATGGACGAATGTGGTGTATGTGCATCTGTCCATTAAATTCTCTCCCTCTCTCTCTCTCTCTCTCTCTCTCTCTCTCTTTCCCTCTCTCTCTCTCTCTCTCTCTCTCTCTCTCTCTCTCTCTCTCTCTCTCTCTATCTCTCTCTCTCTGTCACTCTCTCTCTCTCTCTCTCTCTGTCTCTCTCTCTCTCTCTCTCTCTCTGTCACTCTCTCTCTCTCTCTCTCTCTCTCTGTCTCTCTCTCTCTCTCTCTCTCTCTCTGTCACTCTCTCTCTCTCTCTCTCTCTCTCTCTCTCTCTCTCTCTCTCTCTCTCTCTCTCTCTCTCTCTCTCTCTCTCTCTCTCTCTCTCTCTCTCTCTCTCTCTCTCTCTCTCTCTCTCTCTCTCTCTCTCTCTCTCTCTCTCTCTGTCACTCTCTCTCTCAATCTAAACATTAGATTTACCACATATCTCCCCTCTCCTCTTCAACATTGGCATTCAATAAGTTGTTGTTGGTGGTATGGTCTGGCTAGGGCAGGTCTAGTTAAGTGTTGTTGGTGGTATAGTCTGGCTAGGGCAGTTCTAGTTAAGTGTTGTTGGTGGTATAGTCTGGCTAGGGCAGTTCTAGTTAAGTGTTGTTGGTGGTATAGTCTGGCTAGGGCAGTTCTAGTTAAGTGTTGTTGGTGGTATAGTCTGGCTAGGGCAGTTCTAGTTAAGTGTTGTTGGTGGTATAGTCTGGCTAGGGCAGTTCTAGTTAAGTGTTGTTGGTGGTATAGTCTGGCTAGGGCAGTTCTAGTTAAGTGTTGTTGGTGGTATAGTCTGGCTAGGGCAGTTCTAGTTAAGTGTTGTTGGTGGTATAGTCTGGCTAGGGCAGGTCTAGTTAAGTGTTGTTGGTGGTATAGTCTGGCTAGGGCAGTTCTAGTTAAGTGTTGTTGGTGGTATAGTCTGGCTAGGGCAGGTCTAGTTAAGTGTTGTTGGTGGTATGGTCTGGCTAGGGCAGGTCTAGTTAAGTGTTGTTGGTGGTATGGTCTGGCTAGGGCAGGTCTAGTTTAGTGTTGTTGGTGGTATAGTCTGGCTAGGGCAGTTCTAGTTAAGTGTGTTGTTGGTGGTATAGTCTGGCTAGGGCAGTTCTAGTTAAGTGTTGTTGGTGGTATAGTCTGGCTAGGGCAGTTCTAGTTAAGTGTTGTTGGTGGTATAGTCTGGCTAGGGCAGGTCTAGTTAAGTGTTGTTGGTGGTATGGTCTGGCTAGGGCAGGTCTAGTTAAGTGTTGTTGGTGGTATGGTCTGGCTAGGGCAGGTCTAGTTAAGTGTTGTTGGTGGTATAGTCTGGCTAGGGCAGGTCTAGTTAAGTGTTGTTGGTGGTATAGTCTGGCTAGGGCAGGTCTAGTTAAGTGTTGTTGGTGGTATAGTCTGGCTAGGGCAGGTCTAGTTAAGTGTTGTTGGTGGTATAGTCTGGCTAGGGCAGTTCTAGTTAAGTGTTGTTGGTGGTATAGTCTGGCTAGGGCAGGTCTAGTTAAGTGTTGTTGGTGGTATAGTCTGGCTAGGGCAGGTCTAGTTAAGTGTTGTTGGTGGTATAGTCTGGCTAGGGCAGTTCTAGTTTAGTGTTGTTGGTGGTATAGTCTGGCTAGGGCAGGTCTAGTTAAGTGTTGTTGGTGGTATAGTCTGGCTAGGGCAGTTCTAGTTTAGTGTTGTTGGTGGTATAGTCTGGCTAGGGCAGGTCTAGTTAAGTGTTGTTGTTTGGTGGTATAGTCTGGCTAGGGCAGGTCTAGTTAAGTGTGTTTGTTGGTGGTATAGTCTGGCTAGGGCAGTTCTAGTTTAGTGTTGTTGGTGGTATAGTCTGGCTAGGGCAGGTCTAGTTAAGTGTTGTTGGTGGTATAGTCTGGCTAGGGCAGTTCTAGTTAAGTGTTGTTGGTGGTATAGTCTGGCAGGAGGGGACAGGTCTAGTTTAGTGTTGTTGGTGGTATAGTCTGGCTAGGGCAGGTCTAGTTAAGTGTTGTTGGTGGTATAGTCTGGCTAGGGCAGTTCTAGTTAAGTGTTGTTGGTGGTATAGTCTGGCTAGGGCAGTTCTAGTTAAGTGTTGTTGGTGGTATAGTCTGGCTAGGGCAGGTCTAGTTAAGTGTTGTTGGTGGTATGGTCTGGCTAGGGCAGTTCTAGTTAAGTGTTGTTGGTGGTATGGTCTGGCTAGGGCAGGTCTAGTTTAGTGTTGTTGGTGGTATAGTCTGGGCTAGGGCAGGTCTTTTAAGTGTTGTTGGTGGTATGGTCTGGCTAGGGCAGGTCTAGTTTAGTGTTGTTGGTGGTATGGTCTGGCTAGGGCAGGTCTAGTTAAGTGTTGTTGGTGGTATGGTCTGGCTAGGGCAGGTCTAGTTAAGTGTTGTTGGTGGTATAGTCTGGCTAGGGCAGGACTAGTTAAGTGTTGTTGGTGGTATAGTCTGGCTAGGGCAGTTCTAGTTAAGTGTTGTTGGTGGTATAGTCTGGCTAGGGCAGGTCTAGTTAAGTGTTGTTGGTGGTATGGTCTGGCTAGGGCAGGTCTAGTTAAGTGTTGTTGGTGGTATAGTCTGGCTAGGACAGTTCTAGTTTAAGTGTTGTTGGTGGTATAGTCTGGCTAGGGCAGGTCTAGTTAAGTGTTGTTGGTGGTATGGTCTGGCTAGGGCAGGTCTAGTTAAGTGTTGTTGGTGGTATAGTCTGGCTAGGGCAGTTCTAGTTAAGTGTTGTTGGTGGTATGGTCTGGCTAGGGCAGTTCTAGTTTAGTGTTGTTGGTGGTATAGTCTGGCTAGGGCAGTTCTAGTTAAGTGTTGTTGGTGGTATGGTCTGGCTAGGGCAGGTCTAGTTAAGTGTTGTTGGTGGTATAGTCTGGCTAGGGCAGTTCTAGTTAAGTGTTGTTGGTGGTATAGTCTGGCTAGGGCAGGTCTAGTTAAGTGTTGTTGGTGGTATAGGTATAGTCTGGCTAGGGCAGGTCTAGTTAAGTGTTGTTGGTGGTATGGTCTGGCTAGGGCAGTTCTAGTTAAGTGTTGTTGGTGGTATAGTCTGGCTAGGGCAGGTCTAGTTAAGTGTTGTTGGTGGTATAGTCTGGCTAGGGCAGGTCTAGTTAAGTGTTGTTTGGTGGTATGGTCTGGCTAGGGCAGGTCTAGTTAAGTGTTGTTGGTGGTATAGTCTGGCTAGGGCAGGTCTAGTTCTAGTAGCCTAATTAAATCAGTGCAGTTTGAACTGCTGAATGCTTGTGACTGCGAAGTGTTGAAGAAAAGCTTTATTTTAGTTGTTGGGTGTCTTTTCTTCACCTCTGCTAGTTCATAAGTAATGAGTGTTTAGTTCTTCAGTCTTAGTTTTTCAGCTGTAACCGACGGTCTTATCAAGCGGAAGTGTTGTCGTCGAAACCAAGACAGTTCTGCCGAGTTGTCCTGCAGAGTTATGAGATGAAGCCTTAACACCACTCTCTCACCTGAGTATCTTACCTGAGTATCTTACCTGAGTATCTCACCTGAGTATCTTACCTAGTTATTTTCAGATGATCTAATTTTTCTCTTTTGTAGCTTTGGCAACTACACTACTCATTCAAGGTTTTATCTTTATTTTTACTTTTTTCTACATTGTAGAATAATAGTGAAGACATCAAAACTATGAAATAACACATATGGAATCAGTGTTAAACAAATCAAAATATATTTTATATTTCAGATTCTTCAAATAGCCACCGTTTGCCTTGATGACAGCTTTACACTCTTGGCATTCTCTGATCACTACTTTTTATTTTATTTTTCATCCCTCTCTCCTCCAACCCACTCAGCCCAGATGGTCAGATACTCTCTCCTCTTCTATCCTATCTTCGCTTCCTTCTGCCAAAAGTCAAAGGTCTAATGTTTTAAAAACATACTGATGAGCTAGTTAAAAAGCTAAGATTTAAAGCAGGCTTCTTTTAAAGAAATAGATGCGGTCAAACTGGGGTCAAACTGCACCATTTAGTTTCTCTCCGTCACCCACACACTTTCAACATTTAGATAAAAAGCATTTTACCTTTTCATTGTGTTAATGATGGAGGATTGGTTGATTTCCAATTTTTAAGTATACATTTTTTCACGATGATTATCGTCCAACCCATCGGGTATCTCACTGCATCCCCATATGCCACGTCTTGAAATATCCAGACGGACTAATTAAAAGTAAACTCCATTGTAATACTTCTAACAGCCAAGTTTCTAACACCGCCCATAACTTTGGGACTTTATAGCAATCCCAGAAGGCATGGATCATTGAGTAATTGTTAGTTTTAAACGTAAGAAATGACTCTGTATAATAAATTCTATACATCATTTTATACTGGATTAAGTGTCCATTTTCCTTAACTGTAATGTTGTTAGTTCTGTCCCAACACTCCCTCCATCTTGTGCCAATATCAGTTCTTTTTAAGTATTGGTTCCAATAATTCATATTTTTTTTCTAAGAGATTGTTAGTTGGGATAGGCTCTCTGCAAGGTTTTGATACCATGATGACCTTTTCTGGCTCAAATAATATTTCCTCAAGATTGCTAAAAATGTCCCTTCTACTTTTCTTTCCTTCAATGAGCAGGTTTTTATAACCCAACCCTGATCTGTACTTCTCCACAACTTTGTCCCTGACCTGTTTGGAGAGCTCCTTGGTCTTCATGGTGCCGGTTGCTTGGTGATGCCCCTTGCTTGGTGGTGCCCCTTACTTAGTGGTGTTGCAGACTCTGGGGCCTTTCAGAACAGGTGTATATTTACTGAGATCATGTGACAGATCATGTGACACTTAGATTGCACACAGGTGGACTTTATTTAACTAATTATGTGACTTCTGAAGGTAATTGGTTGCACCAGATCTTATTTAGGGGCTTCATAGCAAAGGGGGTGAATACATATGCACGCACCACTTTTCCGTTATTTATTTTTTAATATTTTTTGAAACAATTTTTTTTTTCATTTCACTTCACCAATTTCAACTATTTTGTGTATGTCCATTACATGAAATCCAAATAAAAATCAATTTCAATGACAGGTTATAATGCAAAAATATAGGAAAAACGCCAAGGGGGATGAAAACTTTTGCAAGGCACTGTAGGTATACAGTGTTGTAACAATGTGCAAATAGTTAAAGTACAAATGGGAAAATAAATAAACATAAATATGGGTTGTATTTACAATAGTGTTTGTTCTTCACTGGTTGCCCTTTTCTTGTGGCAACAGGTCACAAATCTTGCTGCTGTGATGGCACACTGTGGTTTTTCACCCATTAGGTAAGGTAGTTTATCAAAATTAGGTTTGTATTTCCCTGTAATCTGAGGGAAATATGTGTCTCTAATATGGTCATACATTTGACAGGAGGTTAGGAAGTGCAGCTCAGTTTCCAAATCGTTTTGTGGGCAGTGTGCACATAGCCTGTCTTTTCTTGAGAGGCAGGTCTGCCTACGGCGGCCTTTCTCAATAGCAAGGCTATGCTCACTGAGTCTGTACATAGTCAAAGCAGGAGGAGGGGACAGGCAGAAGAACCATGTGTCTTGGTAATCTGGATCTCGCATTTTCAAATAGCCTAAAGTTAGCCTCTTCTTCCCTGAGTCAATACATGCTAGAAACACCTTTGACAATGATTACAGTGGTGAGTCTTCCTGGGTAAATCTCTAAGAGCTTTAAACACCTGGATTATACAATATTATAATCCTCGAAAATAACCTCTCACTCAACGTCAACAAAACAATGGAGATGATCGTGGACTTCAGGAAACAGCAGAGGGTGCACCTCCCTATCCACATCGACGGGACCGCAGTGGAGAAAGTGGAAAGCTTCAAGTTCCTTGGCGTACACATCACCGACAAACTGAAATGGTCCACCCACACAGACAGTGTGGTGAAGAAGGCGCAACAGAGCCTCTTCAACCTCAGGTGGCTGAAGACATTTGGCTTGGCACCTAAAACCCTCACAAACCTTTACAGATGCACAATTGAGAGCATCTTGTCGGGCTGTATCACCACCTGGTACGGCAACTGCACCGCCCGCAACGTCAGGGCTCTCCAGAAGGTGGTGCGGTCTGCTGAACGCATTACCGGGGGCAAACTACCCGCCCTCCAAAACACCTACAGCACACGATGTCACAGGAAGGTCAAAAAGATCATCAAGGACATCAACCACCCGAGCCACTGCCTGTTCACCCCGTTATAATCCAGAAGGCGAGGTCAGTACAGGTGCATCAAAGCTGGGACAGAGAGAATGAAAAACAGCTTCTATCTCAAGGCCATCAGACTGTTAAATAGCCATCACTTTGCCATGGTTAAATGCGGTGGTTCGTGCTTTCAGTTTTTCGCGAATGCTGCCATCTATCCAGGGTTTCTGGTTAGGGTATGTTTTAATAGTCACAGTGGGTACGACATCTCCTATACACTTCCTTATAAACCCACTCACCGAATCAGCTACCCGGAACATATCCCAGTCCGCATGGTCAAAACAATCTTGAAGCATGGATTCCGATTGGTCAGACCAGCGTTGAATAATCCTAAGCACGGGTGCTTCCTGTTTGAGTTTCTGCCTATAGGAAGGGAGGAGCAAAATGGAGTCGTGGTCAGATTTGCCGAAAGGAGGGCAGGGGAGGGCCTTGTATGCATAGCGGAAATTAGTGTAACAATGGTCCAGCGTTTTTCCAGCGCGAGTGCTACAGTCAATATGCTGATAGAATTTAGGTAGCCTTTTTCTCAAATTTGCTTTGTTAAAATCCCCATCTACAAAAAATGCAGCCTCAGGATATATGGTTTCCAGTTTGCATAAGGTCCAGTGAAGTTCTTTGAGGGCCGTCGTGGTATCGGCTTGAGGGGGGTTATACACGGCCGTGACTATAACCAAAGAGAATTATCTTGGGAGATAATACGGTCGGCATTTGATTGTGAGGAATTCTAGGTCAGGTGAACAAAATGACTTGAGTTCCTGTATGTTGTTACAATTACACCATGAGTCATGAGTTATTCTTCCCGGAGAGATGTTTATTCCTGTCCCGCGATGTACTGAGAACCCAGCTGGCTGTATGGACGGGGACAGTATATCCCGGGAGAGCCATGTTTCCGTGAAATAGAGGATGTCTCTCTGGCCTTGCCCTGATCTCGTCCACTTTGTTATCTAGGGACCGGACATTAGCGAGTAATATACTCGGAAGTGATGGGTGGTGTGCGCGCCTCCTGAGTCTGACTAGGAGACCGCTCCGGCTGCCTCTCCTCCGGTGGCGTTGTTTTGGGCCGGCCTCTGGAATCAGTTCAAATGCCCTGGGTGGTGCGAACAAAGGATCCGCTTGTGTTGTTGGGTGGAGACAGAGAGTTATTATTGTCTTCTTAGGGTGTAGACACAGGGTTATTATTGTCTTATTAGGATGTAGACAGAGGGTTATTATTGTCTTGTTAGGGTGTAGACAGAGGGTTATTATTGTCTTGTTAGGGTGGAGACAGAGGGTTATTATTGTCTTGTTAGGATGTAGACAGAGGGTTATTATTGTCTTGTTAGGGTGTAGACACAGGGTTATTATTGTCTTATTAGGATGTAGACAGAGGGTTATTATTGTCTTATTAGGGTGTATACAAAGGGTTATTATTGTCTTGTTAGGGTGTAGACAGAGGATGATCAGTCTTGTTAGGGTGGAGACAAAGAGTTATTATTGTCTTGTTAGGGTGTAGACAGAGGGTTATTATTGTCTTGTTAGGGTGTAGACAGAGGATGATCAGTCTTGTTAGGGTGTAGACAGAGGGTTATTATTGTCTTGTTAGGGTGGAGACAGAGGGTTATTATTGTCTTGTTAGGGTGTAGACAGAGGATGATCAGTCTTGTTAGGGTGTAGACAGAGGGTTATTATTGTCTTGTTAGGGTGGAGACAGAGGGTTATTATTGTCTTGTTAGGGTGTAGACAGAGGATGATCAGTCTTGTTAGGGTGTATACAAAGGGTTATTATTGTCTTGTTAGGGTGTAGACAGAGGATGATCAGTCTTGTTAGGGTGGAGACAGAGAGTTATTATTGTCTTGTTAGGGTGTAGACAGAGGGTTATTATTGTCTTGTTAGGGTGTAGACAGAGGGTTATTATTGTCTTGTTAGGGTGTAGACAGAGGGTTATTATTGTATTGTTAGGGTGTAGACAGAGGGTTATTATTGTCTTGTTAGGGTGTAGACAGAGGGTTATTATTGTCTTGTTAGTGTGTAGACAGAGGGTTATTATTGTCTTGTTAGGATGTAGACAGAGGGTTATTATTGTCTTGTTAGGGTGTAGACAGAGGATGATCAGTCTTGTTAGGGTGGAGACAGAGAGTTATTATTGTCTTGTTAGGGTGTAGACAGAGGGTTATTATTGTCTTGTTAGGGTGTAGACAGAGGGTTATTATTGTCTTGTTAGTGTGTAGACAGAGGGTTATTATTGTCTTGTTAGGGTGTAGAGAGAGGGTTATTATTGTCTTATTAGGATGTAGACAGAGGGTTATTATTGTCTTGTTAGGATGTAGACAGAGGGTTATTATTGTCTTGTTAGGGTGGAGACAGAGGATGATCAGTCTTGTTAGGGTGGAGACAGAGGGTTATTATTGTCTTGTTAGGGTGGAGACAGAGGGTTATTATTGTCTTGTTAGGGTGTAGACAGAGGATGATCAGTCTTGTTAGGGTGTAGACAGAGGGTTATTATTGTCTTGTTAGGGTGTAGACAGAGGGTTATTATTGTCTTGTTAGGGTGTAGACAGAGGGTTAGTATTGTCTTGTTAGGGTGGAGACAGAGGGTTATTATTGTCTTGTTAGTGTGTATACAAAGGGTTATTATTGTCTTGTTAGGGTGTAGACAGAGGGTTAGTATTGTCTTGTTAGTGTGTAGACAGAGGGTTATTATTGTCTTGTTAGGGTGTAGACAGAGGATGATCAGTCTTGTTAGGTTGTAGACAGAGGGTTATTATTGTCTTGTTAGGGTGTAGACAGAGGGTTAGTATTGTCTTGTTAGGGTGTAGACAGAGGGTTATTATTGTCTTGTTAGGGTGTAGACAGAGGATGATCAGTCTTGTTAGGGTGTAGACAGAGGGTTATTATTGTCTTGTTAGGGTGTAGACAGAGGGTTATTATTGTCTTGTTAGGGTGTAGACAGAGGGTTAGTATTGTCTTGTTAGGGTGTAGACAGAGGGTTATTATTGTCTTGTTAGGGTGTAGACAGAGGGTTATTATTGTCTTGTTAGGATGTAGACAGAGGGTTATTATTGTCTTGTTAGGGTGGAGACAGAGGGTTATTATTGTCTTGTTAGTGTGTATACAAAGGGTTATTATTGTCTTGTTAGGGTGTAGACAGAGGGTTAGTATTGTCTTGTTAGTGTGTAGACAGAGGGTTATTATTGTCTTGTTAGGGTGTAGACAGAGGGTTATTATTGTCTTGTTAGGGTGTAGACAGAGGGTTATTATTGTCTTGTTAGGGTGGAGACAGAGGGTTATTATTGTCTTGTTAGTGTGTATACAAAGGGTTATTATTGTCTTGTTAGGGTGTAGACAGAGGGTTAGTATTGTCTTGTTAGTGTGTAGACAGAGGGTTATTATTGTCTTGTTAGGGTGTAGACAGAGGGTTATTATTGTCTTGTTAGGGTGTAGACAGAGGATGATCAGTATTGTTAGGGTGTAGACAGAGGGTTATTATTGTCTTGTTAGGGTGTAGACAGAGGGTTAGTATTGTCTTGTTAGGGTGGAGACAGAGGGTTATTATTGTCTTGTTAGGGTGTAGACAGAGGATGATCAGTCTTGTTAGGGTGTAGACAGAGGGTTATTATTGTCTTGTTAGGGTGTAGACAGAGGGTTATTATTGTCTTGTTAGGGTGTAGACAGAGGGTTAGTATTGTCTTGTTAGGGTGTAGACAGAGGGTTATTATTGTCTTATTAGGGTGTAGACAGAGGGTTATTATTGTCTTGTTAGTGTGTAGACAGAGGGTTAGTATTGTCTTGTTAGGGTGTAGACAGAGGGTTATTATTGTCTTGTTAGGATGTAGACAGAGGGTTATTATTGTCTTGTTAGGGTGTAGACAGAGGGTTAGTATTGTCTTGTTAGGGTGTAGACACAGGGTTATTATTGTCTTGTTAGGGTGTAGACACAGGGTTATTATTGTCTTGTTAGGGTGTAGACACAGGGTTATTATTGTCTTGTTAGGGTGTAGACAGAGGGTTATTATTGTCTTGTTAGGGTGTAGACAGAGGGTTAGTATTGTCTTGTTAGGGTGTAGACAGAGGGTTAGTATTGTATTGTTAGGGTGTAGACAGAGGGTTATTATTGTCTTGTTAGTGTGTAGACAGAGGGTTAGTATTGTCTTGTTAGGGTGTAGACAGAGGGTTATTATTGTCTTGTTAGGATGTAGACAGAGGGTTATTATTGTCTTGTTAGGGTGTAGACAGAGGGTTAGTATTGTCTTGTTAGGGTGTAGACAGAGGGTTAGTATTGTCTTGTTAGGGTGTAGACACAGGGTTATTATTGTCTTGTTAGGGTGTAGACACAGGGTTATTATTGTCTTGTTAGGGTGTAGACAGAGGATGATCAGTCTTGTTAGGGTGGAGACAGAGAGTTATTATTGTCTTGTTAGGGTGTATACAAAGGGTTATTATTGTCTTGTTAGGGTGTAGACAGAGGGTTAGTATTGTATTGTTAGGGTGTAGACAGAGGGTTATTATTGTATTGTTAGGGTGTAGACAGAGGCCTGTCAGGAAGTCCAGGATCCAGTTGCAGAGGGAGGTGTTTAGTCCCAGGGTCCTTTGCTTGGTGATGAGCTTTGAGGGCACTATGGTGTTGAACGCTGAGCTTTTTATTTTGTTTTTATTTTTATTTCACCTTTATTTAACCAGGTAAGCCAGTTGAGAACAGGTTCTCATTTACAACTGCGACCTGGCCAAGATAAAGCAAAGTAGTGCAATAAAAACAACACAGAGTTACATATGGGGTAAAAAACAAAGTCAGAAATACAACAGAAAATATATATACAGTGTGTGCAAATGTAGCAAGTTATGGAGGTAAGGCAATAAATAGGCTATAGTGCAGAATAATTACAATAGTATTAACACTGGAATGCTAGATGTGCAAGAGATTATGTGCAAATAGAGATACTGGGGTGCAAAAGAGCAAAATAAATAACAATATAGGGATGAGGTAGTTGGGTGAGCTAATTTCAGATGGGCTGTGTACAGGTGCAGTGATCGGTAAGCTGCTCTGACAACTGATGCTTAAAGTTAGTGAGGGAGATAAGAGTCTCCAGCTTCAGAGATTTTTGCAATTCGTTCCAGTCATTGGCAGCAGAGAACTGGAAGGAATGGCGGCCAAAGGAGGTGTTGGCTTTGGGAATGACCAGTGAGATATACCTGCTGGAGCGCAGACTACGGGTGGGTGCTGCTATGGTGACCAATGAGCTAAGATAAGGCGGGGATTTGCCTAGCAGTGATTTATAGATGGCCTGGAGCCAGTGGGTTTGACGACGAACATGTAGTGAGGACCAGCCAACAAGAGCGTACAGGTCACAGTGGTGGGTAGTGTATGGGGCTTTGGAGACAAAACGGATGGCACTGTGATAGACTACATCCAATTTGCTGAGTAGAGTGTTGGAGGCTATTTTGTAAATGACATCGCCGAAGTCAAAGATCGGTAGGATAGTCAGTTTTACGAGGGCATGTTTGGCAGCATGAGTGAAGGAGGCTTTGTTGCGAAATAGGAAGCCGATTCTAGATTTGGATTGGAGATTCTTTATGTGAGTCTGGAAGTTGAGTTTACAGTCTAACCAGACACCTAGGTATTTGTAGTTGTCCACATACTCTAGGTCAGACCCGACGAGAGTGGTGATTCTAGTCGGGTGGGCGGGTGCCAGCAGCGTTCGATTGAAAAGCATGCATTTAGTTTTACTAGTGTTTAAGAGCAGTTGAAGGCTACTGAAGGATTGTTGTATGGCATTGAAGCTCGTTTGGAGGTTTGTTAACACAGTGTCCAATGAAGGGCCAGATGTATACAAAATGGTGTCGTCTGCATAGAGGTGGATCTGAGAGTCACCAGCAGCAAGAGCGACATCATTTATATACACGGAGAAAAGTGTCGGCCCAAGAATTGAACCCTGTGGCACCCCCATAGAGACTGCCATAGGTCCAGACAACAGGCCCTCCGATTTGACACACTGAACTCTATCTGAGAAGTAGTTGGTGAACCAGGCGAGGCAGTCATTTGAGAAACCAAGGCTATTTAGTCTGCCAATAAGAATGCGGTGGTTGACAGAGTCGAAAGCCTTGGCCAGGTCGATGAAGACGGCTGCACAGTACTGTCTATTATCAATCGCGGTTATAATATCGTTTAGGACCTTGAGCGTGGCTGAAGTGCACCCGTGACCAGCTCGGAAACCGGATTGCATAGCGGAGAAGGTACGGTGGTATTCGAAATGGTCGATGATCTGTTTGTTAACTTGGCTTTCGAATACTTTCGAAAGGCAGGGCAGGATGGATATAGGTCTGTAGCAGTTTGGATCTAGAGTGTCACCCCCTTTGAAGAGGGGGATGACCGCGGCAGCTTTCCAATCTCTGGGGATCTCAGACGTTATGAAAGAGAGGTTGAACAGACTAGTAATAGGGGTTGCGACAATTTCGGCGGCTAATTTTAGAAAGAAAGGGTCCAGATTGTCTAGCCCAGCTGATCTGTAGGGGTCCAGATTTTGCAGCGCTTTCAAAAACATCAGCTGTCTGAATTTGTGTGAAGGAGAAGCGGGGGGGGAATGGGCAAGTTGCAGCAGAGGGGTGCAGAGTTGGTGGCCGGGTTAGTGGTAGCCAGATGGAAAGCATGGCCAGCTGTAGCAAAATGCTTGTTGAAATTCTCGATTATTGTAGATTTATCGGTGGTGATAGTGTTTCCTAGCCTCAGTGCAGTGGGCAGCTGGGAGGAAGTGCTCTTATTCTCCATGGACTTTACAGTGTCCCAAAACTTTTTGGAGTTAGTGCTACAGGATGCAAATTTCTGTTTGAAAAAGTTAGCCTTTGCTTTCCTGACTGCTTGTGTATATTGGTTCCTAACTTCCCTGAAAAGTTGCATATCGCGGGGGCTATTTGATGCTAATGCTGTACGCCACAGGATGTTTTTGTGCTGGTCAACGGCAGTCAAGTCTGAGGAGAACCAGGGGCTATATCGGTTCTTAGTTCTGTATTGTTTGAATGGGGCATGTTTATTTAAGATTGAGAGGAAATTACTTTTAAGGAACAACCAGGCATCCTCTACTGACGGAATGAGATCTATATCCATCCAGGATACCTGGGCCAGGTCAATTAGGAAGGCCTCCTCGCTAAAGTGTTTTAGGGAGCGTTTGACAGTGATGAGGGGTGGTCGTTTGACCGCGGACCCGTTACGGACGCAGGCAATAAGGCAGTGATCGCTGAGATCCTGGTTGAAGACAGCTGAGGTGTATTTAGAGGGTATGTTAGTCAGGATGATATCTATGAGGGTACCCATGTTTACGGATTTAGGGTTGTACCTGGTAGGTTCGTTGATAATTTGCGTGAGGTTGAGGGCATCTAGCTTGGATTGTAGGATGGCTGGGGTATTAAGCATATCCCAATTTAGGTAACCAAGCAGTACAAACTCTGAGGATAAATGGGGGGCAATCAATTCACATATGGTGTCCAGGGCACAGCTGGGGGCTGAGGGGGGTCTGTAGCAAGCGGCAACAGTGAGAGACTTATTTCTGGAAAGGTGGATTTTTAGAAGTTGAAGCTCAAACTGTTTGGGCACAGACCTGGATAGTATGATAGAGCTCTGCAGGCTATCTCTACAGTAGATTGCAACTCCACCCCCTTTGGCAGTTCTATCTAGACGGAAAATGTTATAGTTGGGGATGGAAATTTCAGAATTTTTGGTGGCCTGCCTGAGCCAGGATTCAGACACTGCTAGAACATCCGGGTTGGCAGAGTGTGCTAACGCAGTGAATAACTCAAACTTAGGAAGTAGACTTCTGATATTTATGTGCAAGAAACCAAGACTTTTGCGATTACAGAAGTCATCAAATGATAGCGCCTGGGGAGTAGGAGTGATACTGAGGGCTGCAGGGCCTTGGTTAGCCTCTACATCACCAGAGGAACAGAGGAGGACTAGAATAAGGATACGGCTAAAGGCTTTAAGAACTGGTCTTCTAGTGCGTTGGGTACATATAATAAATTGGGCAGATTTCCGGGTGTTATAGAAAAGATTCAGGGCATTATGTACAGACAAGGATATGGAAGGATATGAGTAAAGTGGAGGTAAACCTAAGCGTTGGGTAACAATGAAAGAGATAGCATCGCTGGAGGCATCAATTGAGTCGGTCTCCGCGTGTATAGGGGGAGGGGCAAAGGAGCTATCTAAGGCAGGTTTAGCTAGGCTGGGGGGTCTACAGTGATATAGTACAATTAGAAATAACCGAAACAACAATAAATTAACCATGTTTGGGTTGAGGCTAAACATAAACAGGATGTAGTACCGTAAAAAGGAACAGTCCAGCATATATCAGCTGTATAGCTGAGTTATCATAAGGTCCGGTGGTGAAGCACTAGTGAGTAAGAGGCCACGGCTAGCGTGTGCTAGCGGGCCAGGGCTAGCAGATGGATGGAATCTTCGTGGTTAACGTCGTAACCACATCAGACGATTTCGTCGGCAGACCAGTCGTGTAGGATCGGCGGGGCTCCGTGTCAACACTAGGTGGTCCCGTCCGGTTGACAGAGAGGTAGATAGCCGGGAGATGGGCCTAGCTCAGGATGATTAGCCAGACCACAGCGTCCGTTTTGTTGTAGCCAGCTGGTAGCGATGAATCCGGAGTTAAAGGTCCAGTGATTCAGTGATTCCGGCGGAAAAACTGATATGTTCTGGGTCGATAACGCGCTGTGCAGACTGGCCGAATATCCGGTGATCAATGTCCAGTGATTAAAATTAATCCCGCGGGAAAAAAATCCAATGTTCTGGGTGAAACACCGCTAGCTGTGGCTAATAGCAAGTAGCTAGTTAGCTGGCTAGCTAGTTTCAACTGGAGATTCTAGATTCTAGATAAAGGTAAGTCAATAATAGAATCCGTTCCACATTGAGTGAGGCGGGTTGCAGGAAAGTATATCTTGTAGAAGGATGAAAAGTCTGATAGGGAAATATGTACGAAAAATAGGGTATTTACAGGCTATTTACAGACATATGATAAAAACACAACTGCACTACTACGCCATCTTGGATTGATACAGTCAATGAATAGCATTCTCACATAGGTGTTCCTTTTTTCCAGGTGTGATTGCATGATCTGTGGATCTGTTGGGGCGGTATACAAATTGGAGTGGGTCTAGAGTTTCTGGGATAATGGTGTTGATGTGAGCCATGACCAGCCTTCCAAAGCACTTCATTGCTACAGACGTGAGTGCTACGGGTCGGTAGTCATTTAGGCAGGTTACCTTATTGTTCTTGGGCACGGGGACTATGGTGGTCTGCTTGAAACATGTTGGTATTACAGACTCAGACATGGAGAGATTGAAAATGTCAGTGAAGACACTTGCCAGTTGGTCAGCGCATGCTCGGAGTACACGTCCTGGTAATCCGTCAGGCCCTGCGGCCTTGTGAATGATGACCTGCTTAAAAGTCTTACTCAAATCGGCTACGGAGAGCGTGATCACACAGTCGTCCGGAACAGCTGATGCTCTCATGTATCTTTCAGTGTTACTTACCTCGAAGTTAGCATAGCAGTAATTTAGCTGGTCTGGTAGGCTTGTGTCACTGGGCAGCTCATGGCTGTGCTTCCCTTTGTAGTCTGTAATAGTTTGCAAGCCCTGCCACATCCGACGAGCATCGGAGCCGGTGTAGTACGATTTAATCTTAGTCCTGTATTGACACTTTGCCTGTTTGATGGTTCGTCGGAGGGCATAGTGGGATTTCTTATAAGCTTCCAGTTTAGAGTCCCGCTTGTTAGGGTGTAGACAGTGGTTGGGGTATGCACATACAGTCACTGTGGGGACGACGTCATCGATGCACTTATTGATGAAGCCAGTGACTAATGTGGTGTACTCCTCAATGCCATCGGAAAAATCCCGGAACATATTCCAGTCTGTGCTAGCAAAACAGTCCTGTAGCTTAGCATCTGCTTCATCTGACCACTTTTTTATTAACCGAGTTACTGGTGCTTCCTGCTTTAGTTTTTGCTTATCAGGAGGATATAATTATGGTCAGATTTGCCAAATGGAGGGCGAGGGAGAGCTTTGTACGCGTCTCTGTGTGTGGAGTAAAGGTGGTCTAGAGTTGCACATGTGGCATGCTGGTAGAAATGAGGTAAAACAGATTTAAGTTTGTCTGCATTAAGGTCCCCGGCCACTAGGAGCACCACTTCTGGATGAGCATTTTCTTGTTTGCTCATGGCCTTAAACAGCTCGTTGAGTGCGGTCTTAGTGCCAGTATCGGTTTGTGGTGGTAAATAGACGACTATGAATAATATAGATGAGAACTCTCTTGGTAGATGCTGTGGTCTACAGTTTATCATGTGGTACTCTACCTGAGGCTAGCAATGCCTCGAGACTTCTTTAATATTTGACATTGCGCACCAGCTGTTATTGACAAATAGACACACACCCCCGCCCCTTGTCTTACGAGACGTAGCTGCTCTGTCCTGCCGATGCATGGAAAACCCAGCCAGCTCTATATTATCCATGTCGTCGTTCAACCACGACTCGGTGAAACATAAGATATTACAGTTTTTAATGTCCCGTTGGTGTGATATTCTTGATCGTAGATCATCCATTTTGTTTTCCAATGATTGCACGTTGGCCAATAGAACGGATCGTAGTGGAGGTTTACTCAATCGCCTACGAATTCTCAGAAGGCAGCCCGACCTCCGCCCCCTTTTTCTCTGTCTTTTCTTCAGGCAAATGACGGGGATTTGGGCCTGGTCTCGAGAAAGCAGTATATCCTTTGCGTCAGACTTGTTAAAGAAAAAATCTTCGTCCAGTTCGAGGTGAGTAATCGCTGTTCTCATCTCCAGAAGTTATTTTCGGTAATAAGAGACGGTAGCAGCAACATTATGTTCACAATAAGTTAAAAAAGAAGTTACAAATTAACTAAATAGCACAGTTGGTTAGGGGCCCGTGAAACGCAATTATTATCATTATTAACAATCAGTGCTCCCACACTGATCGCGCGCGTCAACGAGCGTCTGCGTAGCCAGGCGCTAAAATAGAACTTGGTTCTATTTATGACGCTCAACGCGCTGCAAGTCCCGCCTCTCCCATCTCCTCATTGTTTTTTAGGAGCATATACCCACGTGGGTGATTGAAAGATGAACTGAGGTCCACACTCCAGTCCAGTTGGTGGTGGTAATGCACCTTAAAGTTGGTTGCCAACCGCAATATAAAGTCCAAAGAAGAAGAAGACTGAAGGAGGAGACATTACTAGAAACTATCTCGGTTTACCCTTTTATCTGTGGATTAGTTGTCTGAGTAGAGGACCTTGTGCATTTCAGGTAAAATAACAACCCAATGTTTATATCCCAGGACAAATTAGCTATAAACAGCAAGCTAGCTAGCTAAATTGCCATGAATGTTTAATGCTTTTTGACCTGTCCCCAAATTAATATAGTTAGTTCAGAGTTCGTTTTGATATTTCAACCTGCATGTCCTGATCACATTACATTTACATTTACATTTTAGTCATTTAGCAGACGCTCTTATCCAGAGCGACTTACAGGAGCAATTAGGGTTAAGTGCCTTGCTCAAGGGCACATTTACGTCATTTAGCAGACGCTCTTATCCAGAGCGACTCACCAATTGGTGCGTTCACCCTATAGCCAGTGGGATAACCACTTTACAATTTTTGGGGGGGGGGGGGGGGGGGGGTAGAAGGATTACTTTATCCTATCCCAGGTATTCCTTAAAGAGGTGGGGTTTCAAATGCCTCCGGAAGGTGGTGAGTGACTCCGCTGTCCTGGCGTCGTGAGGGAGCTTGTTCCACCATTGGGGGTGCCAGAGCAGCGAACAGTTTTGACTGGGCTGAGCGGGAACTATGCTTCCGCAGAGGAAGGGAGCCAGCAGGCCAGAGGTGGATGAACGCAATGCCCTCGTTTGGGTGTAGGGACTGATCAGAGCCCGAAGGTACAGAGGTGCCGTTCCCCTCACTGCTCCATAGGCAAGCACCATGGTCTTGTAGCGGATGCGAGCTTCAACTGGAAGCCAGTGGAGTGTGCGGAGGAGGGGGGTGACGTGAGAGAACTTGGGAAGGTTGAACACCAGACGGGCTGCGGCATTCTGGATGAGTTGTAGGGGTTTTAATGGCACAGGCAGGGAGGCCAGCCAACAGCGAGTTGCAGTAGTCCAGACGGGAGATGACAAGTGCCTGGATTAGGACCTGTGACGCTTCCTGTGTAAGGCAGGGTCGTACTCTCCGAATGTTGTAGAGCATGAACCTGCAGGAGCGGGGTCACCGCCTTGATGTTGGCGGAGAACGACAGGTGTTGTCCAGGGTCACGCCTAGGCTCTTCGCACTCTGGGAGGAGGACACAGCGGAGTTGTCAACCGTGATGGCGAGATCATGGAACGGGCAGTCCTTCCCCGGGAGGAAGAGCAGCTCCGTCTTGCCAGGGTTCAGCTTGAGGTGGTGATCCGTCATCCATACTGATATGTCTGCCAGACATGCAGAGATGCGATTCGCCACCTGGTTATCAGAAGGGGGAAAGGAGAAGATTAGTTGTGTATCGTCAGCGTAGCAATGATAGGAGAGGCCATGTGAGGATATGACAGAGCCAAGTGACTTGGTGTATAGGGAGAAAAGGAGAGGGCCTAGAACTGAGCCCTGGGGGACACCAGTGGTGAGAGCACGTGGTGCGGAGACAGCTTCTCGCCACGCCACTTGGTAGGAGCGACCGGTCAGGTAGGACGCAATCCAGGAGTGAGCCGCGCCGGAGATGCCCAGCTCGGAGAGGGTGGAGAGGAGGATCTGATGGTTCACAGTATCAAAGGCAGCAGACAGGTCTAGAAGGACAAGAGCAGAGGAGAGAGAGTTAGCTTTAGCAGTGCGGAGAGCCTCCGTGACACAGAGAAGAGCAGTCTCAGTTGAATGACCAGTCCTGAAACCTGACTGGTTTGGATCAAGAAGGTCATTCTGAGAGAGATAGGAAGAGAGTTGGCTAAAGACGGCACGCTCAATAGTTTTGGAAAGAAAAGAAAGAAGGGATACTGGTCTGTAGTTGTTGACATCAGTGGGATCGAGTGTTGGTTTCTTGAGAAGGGGAGCAACTCTCGCTCTCTTGAAGACGGAAGGGACATGGCCAGCGGTCAAGGATGAGTTGATCAGCGAGGTGAGGTAGGGGAGAAGGTCACCGGAGATGGTCTGGAGAAGAGAGGAGGGGATGGGGTCAAGCGGGCAGGTTGTTGGGCGGCCTGCAGTCACAAGTCGCAGGATTTTATCTGGAGAGAGAGGGGAGAAAGAAGTCAAAGCATAGGGTAGGGCAGTGTGAGTAGGACCAGCAGTGTCATTAGACTTAACAAACGAGGATCGAATGTCGTCAACCTTCTTTTCAAAGTGGTTGACGAAGTCATCCACAGAGAGAGAGGGGGGGGGGGGCGGGGGGGGGGGAGGATTCAGGAGGGGAGGAAAATGTGGCAAAGAGCTTCCTAGGGTTAGAGGCAGATGCTTGGAATTTAGAGTGGTAGAAAGTGCCTTAGCAGCGGAAACAGATGAAGAAAATGTAGAGAGGAGGGAGTGAAAAGATGCCAGGTCGGCAGGGAGTTTAGTTTTCTTCCATTTCCGCTCCGCTGCCCGGAGCTCTGTTCTGTGAGCTCGCAATGAGTCATCAAGCCACGGAGCTGGAGGGGAGGACCGAGCCGGCCGGGAGGGATAGGGGACACATAGAGTCAAAGGATGCAGAAAGGGAGGAGAGGAGGGTTGAGGAGGCAGAATCAGGAGATTGGAGGGAGAAGGATTGAGCAGAGGGAAGAGATGATAGGATGGAAGAGGAGGAGAGTAGTGGGAGAGAGAGAGCGAAGGTTGCGGCGGCGCATTACCATCTGTGTAGGGGCAGAGTGAGTAGTGTGGGAGGAGAGCGAGAGAGAAAAGGAAACAAAGTAGTGGTCGGAGACATGGAGGGGAGTTGCAGTGAGATTAGTAGAAGAGCAGCATCTAGTAAAGATGAGGTCAAGCGTATTGCCTGCCTTGTGAGTATGGGGGGACGGTGAGAGGGTGAGGTCAAAAGAGGAGAGAAGTGGAAAGAAGGAGGCAGAGAGAAATGAGTCAAATGTGGACATAGGGAGGTTGAAATCCCCCAAAACTGTGAGGGGTGAGCCATCCTCAGGAAAGGAACTTATCAAGGCGTCAAGCTCATTGATGAACTCTCCCAAGGGAACCTGGAGGGCGATAGATGACAAGGATATTAAGCTTAAATGGGCTAGTGACTGTGACAGCATGGAATTCAAATGAGGAGATAGACAGATGGGTTAGGGGAAAAATTGAGAATGTCCACTTGGGAGAGATGAGGATTCCTGTGCCACCACCCCTCTGACCAGATGCTCTCGGGGTATGCGAGAACACATGGTCAGATGAGGAGAGAGCAGTAGGAGTTGCAGTGTTTTCAGTGGTAATCCATGTTTCCGTCAGCGCCAGGAAGTCGAGGGACTGGAGGTTAGCATAGGCTGGGATGAAGTCAGCTTTGTTGGCAGCAGAACGGCAGTTCCAGAGGCTGCTGAGCCCTGGAACTCCAGGTGTGGGGTGCGTGCAGGGACAACCAGGTTAGAGAGGCAGCAGCCACGCGGTGTGGGGCGTTTGTGTAGCCTGTGCGGAGAGGAGAGAACAGGGATAGGCAGAGGCATAGTTGACAGGCTGCAACAGATGGCTACAATAATGCAGAGGAGATCGGGATGAAATGAACTGAACATCAGGGAAAGGAGAGAGCAGGCCTCCCTCACCAAAAAATAAATAAATATATAACTCTCCCAACTTCCACCTCAGAAACTATAGTTGTTTCACTGAACCACCCGAATAAAACTCTCCCAACTTCCACTTTAGAAATTAGAATTGTTGTAAGCTACAGCAGACTGTTATCAGTAGCTGTAATTAAGTACAGCAGCTACCAACCACCTAACGTTAATGCCTCGGATGAGGTTAGAAAAACAGCTGAATGGTAGCAGCTAGCTGGCTCAATCACAGGTACTCTCAAGCATGAAATAACATTGGAAACAGCTAACCACAGTTGCTAAAAGTTACCCACAGTTGCTAAAAGTTACCGGTAGCTACCCTCTAGCTAGCTAGCTTTGTTGGTCCAAGTAGTGGGTAAGCTAGCCTCGTGCTTCGCCTGGGCTCCGCCGAATAAAATCCTTACCTACAATAATTACCTACAGTAATAACCTACAATAACTACCGGAGTAAGCTACCTATAATACCAAACTACAATACCTACCTACAATCTAAATACATGGTTTAAGCTTAACTCAACACCATATAAGAAGCCAAGCTTACCTTTCATAACGCAGCAATGATTAAACGTTGGGTAGCTAGCACAAAGACATTGTATTTAGTTACCACAGCCTGCTGGTAGTGTTGGCTAGCTAGCAATGGCTACTGTGTTGACTTTGTTTGAAAAACGGCTTCGCTGTGAGCGAATGTAGCTGGCTAAAAGGATATTGTTTTTAGTTGCTACCGTTGCTAATAGCTACTCGCCAGCTAATCCAGGAGGTGAGTTAGCTAGCTAGCTTCGTGCTACATCCGGCACAAAATCAACATGTGCGTGATGGTACACGCGCGCGCCCGGTCTAGTCAGCATGTAAGACTCACCTTGCTAACCCATTGTGGATAGGTGGCACAGTGGTCTAAGCAGTGACCTCCAACTCAACTGGGTTCAATCCCAGCTCGGATAACTTATTTCACTTTTTTTTTGGGGGGGGGGGGGGGGGTTGACTGCGTCCCCCAATGTACTCGGGACCTGCAAAAACATCACATTCCTTCTTGAATCTGGAGTGACATTTCTGGTTTTCCTGTCTGATCAGAGGACATAGAGGTAGAGGGGTGATGTCTGATCAGAGGACATAGATCAGGTGATGTCTGATCAGAGGACATAGAGGTGGGTGATGTCTGATCAGAGGACATAGAGGTGGGTGATGTCTGATCAGAGGACATAGAGGTGGGTGACATGATCAGATGACATAGAGGTGGGTGATGTCTGATCAGAGGACATAGAGGTGGGTGATGTCTGATCAGAGGACATAGAGGTGGGTGATGTCTGATCAGAGGACATAGAGGTGGGTGATGTCTGATCAGAGGACATAGAGGTGGGTGATGTCTGATCAGAGGACATAGAGGTGGGTGATGTCTGATCAGAGGACATAGAGGTGGGTGATGTCTGATCAGAGGACATAGAGAGGTAGGTGATGTCTGATCAGAGGACATAGAGGTGGGTGATGTCTGATCAGAGGACATAGAGGTGGGTGATGTCTGATCAGAGGACATAGAGGTGGGTGATGTCTGATCAGAGGACATAGAGGTGCGTGATGTCTGATCAGAGTACATAGAGGTGGGTGATGTCTGATCAGAGGACATAGAGGTGGGTGATGGCTGATCAGAGGATATTGATGTGGGTGATGTCTGATCAGAGGACATAGAGGTGGGTGATGTCTGATCAGAGGACATTGAGGTGGGTGATGTCTGATCAGAGGATATTGATGTGGGTGATGTCTGATCAGAGGACATAGAGGTGGGTGATGTCTGATCAGAGGACATAGAGGTGGGTGATGTCTGATCAGAGGACATAGAGGTGGGTGATGTCTGATCAGAGGACATAGAGGTGGGTGATGTCTGATCAGAGGACATTGAGGTGGGTGATGTCTGATCAGAGGATATTGATGTGGGTGATGTCTGATCAGAGGACATAGAGGTGGGTGATGTCTGATCAGAGGACATAGAGGTGGGTGATGTCTGATCAGAGGACATAGAGGTGGGTGATGTCTGATCAGAGGACATAGAGGGGGGTGATGTCTGATCAGAGGACATAGAGGTGGGTGATGTCTGATCAGAGGACATAGAGGTGGGTGATGTCTGATCAGAGGACATAGAGGTGGGTGATGTCTGATCAGAGGACATAGAGGTGGGTGATGTCTGATCAGAGGACATAGAGGTGGGTGATGTTTGATCAGAGGACATAGAGGTGGGTGATGTCTGATCAGAGGACATAGAGGTGGGTGATGTCTGATCAGAGGACATTGAGGTGGGTGATGTCTGATCAGAGGATATTGATGTGGGTGATGTCTGATCAGAGGACATAGAGGTGGGTGATGTCTGATCAGAGGACATAGAGGTGGGTGATGTCTGATCAGAGGACATAGAGGTGGGTGATGTCTGATCAGAGGACATAGAGGTGGGTGATGTCTGATCAGAGGACATAGAGGTGGGTGATGTCTGATCAGAGGATATTGATGTGGGTGATGTCTGATCAGAGGACATAGTGGTGGGTGATGTCTGATCAGAGGACATTGAGGTGGGTGATGTCTGATCAGAGGATATTGATGTGGGTGATGTCTGATCAGAGGATATTGATGTGGGTGATGTCTGATCAGAGGATATTGATGTGGGTGATGTCTGATCAGAGGACATAGAGGTGGGTGATGTCTGATCAGAGGACATAGAGGTGGGTGATGTCTGATCAGAGGACATAGAGGTGGGTGATGTCTGATCAGAGGATATTGATGTGGGTGATGTCTGACCAGAGGACATAGAGGTGGGTGATGTCTGATCAGAGGACATTGAGGTGGGTGATGTCTGATCAGAGGATATTGATGTGGGTGATGTCTGATCAGAGGACATAGAGGTGGGTGATGTCTGATCAGAGGACATAGAGGTGGGTGATGTCTGATCAGAGGACATAGAGGTGGGTGATGTCTGATCAGAGGACATAGAGGTGGATGATGTCTGATCAGAGGACATATAGGTGGGTGATGTCTGATCAGAGGACATAGAGGTGGGTGATGTCTGATCAGAAGACATAGAGGTGGGTGATGTCTGATCAGAGGACATAGAGGTGGGTGATGTCTGATCAGAGGACATAGAGGTGGATGGAATGTTCTATTCTCTATTACTCACTCCTACTCCCCTCTCTCTGTATGTTCTTCTTGGTGTCTCCCTCCTCTCTCATCTCTCTTCACTAGCAAGATGATTAGAAGGAGGAGAATACAGTATAAAGGTATGCACACACACACACACACCCCACGTAGTCTTGGCATTGCCCTGTAAATCATGTAGTCTTGGCATTGCCCTGTAAATCATGTAGTCTTGGCATTGCCCTGTGAATCACGTAATCTTGGCATTGCCATGTAAATTACGTAGCCTTGGCATTGCCCTGTGAATCACGTAATCTTGGCATTGCCATGTAAATTACGTAGCCTTGGCATTGCCCTGTGAATCACGTAATATTGGCATTGCCCTGTAAATTACGTAGCCTTGGCATTGCCATGTGAATCACGTAATCTTGGCATTGCCCTGTGAATTACGTAGCCTTGGCATTGCCCTGTGAAGGACGTAGTCTTGGCAATGCCCTGTGAGGACGTAGCCTTGGCATTGCCCTGTGAATCACGTAATCTTGGCATTGCCCTGTGAATTACGTAGCCTTGGCATTGCCCTGTGAATCACGTAGTCTTGGCATTGCCCTATGAAGGACGTAGCCTTGGCATTGCCATTTAATCACGTAATCTTGGCATTGCCCTGTGAATTACGTAGCCTTGGCATTGCCCTGTGAATTACGTAGTCTTGGCATTGCCCTGTGAATCACGTAGTCTTGGCATTGCCCTGTGAAGGACGTAGCCTTGGCATTGCCCTGTGAATTACATAGTCTTGGCATTGCCCTGTGAATTACGTAGCCTTGGCATTGCCCTGTGAATTACGTAGTCTTGGCATTGCCCTGTGAATTACGTAGTCTTGGCATTGCCCTGTGAAGGTTGTAGTCTTGGCATTGCCCTGTGAAGGTTGTAGTCTTGGCATTGCCCTGTGAAGGTTGTAGTCTTGGCATTGCCCTGTGAAGGTTGTAGTCTTGGCATTGCCCTGTGAAGGTTGTAGCCTTGGCATTGCCCTGTGAAGGTTGTAGTCTTGACATTGCCCTGTGAAGGTTGTAGTCTTGGCATTGCCCTGTGAAGGTTGTAGTCTTGGCATTGCCCTGTGAAGGTTGTAGTCTTGGCATTGCCCTGTGAAGGTTGTAGTCTTGGCATTGCCCTGTGAATGTTGTAGTCTTGGCATTGCCCTGTGAAGGTTGTAGTCTTGGCATTGCCCTGTGAAGGTTGTAGTCTTGGCATTGCCCTGTGAAGGTTGTAGTCTTGGCATTGCCCTGTGAAGGTTGTAGCCTTGGTCTTGGCAGTTGCCCTGTGAAGGTTGTAGTCTTGGCATTGCCCTGTGAAGGTTGTAGTCTTGGCATTGCCCTGTGAAGGTTGTAGTCTTGGCATTGCCCTGTGAAGGTTGTAGCCTTGGCATTGCCCTGTGAAGGACGTAGTCTTGGCATTGCCCTGTGAAGGTTGTAGCCTTGGCATTGCCCTGTGAAGGTTGTAGTCTTGGCAATGACCTGTGAAGAACGTAGTGTCAGACGAGGCCAGACAGGCGTTTGTCACCGCCGCTCTGCAGGAATTTATGCGATTAATAACAGGAAGTCATCAGGGAAGACGTGTTTCGTGGCGGGACATGTCATGTGTGAAACATGTCCCTGCTCCGCTCATCAGTACCCGAGTAACCTGCTGTCACTGTGCACTGCTTTTTGGCTTTGTGCAACGCAGATTTATCCTGCTCCCTGTCTCCCATCACACACACTCACACTCTCTCTCTCTCTCTCTCTCTCTCTCTCTCTCTCTCTCTCTCTCTCTCTCTCTCTCTCTCTGTCTCTCTGTCTCTCTCTCTCTCTCTCCAATAACACTCTCTCTCTCTCTCTCTCTCAGAGTCTGACAGTCTGAGATCTCTCTCTCTCCAGTGAGATGGACTCTCTGTCTCTCTCTCTCTCTCTGACAGCTCCAATAACACTCTGTCTCATCTGAGATCTCTCTCTCTCTGACTCTCTCTCTCTGATTCTCTCTCTCTGAGATGGACTCTCTCTCTCAGTTACCTGGACTCTCTGTACCTCTCTCTCTCTCTGACTCTGAGTGGACAGAGTGGACAGTGAGATGGACAGAGTGTGACAGTGTGAGATGGACAGAGTGTGACAGTGTGAGATGGACAGAGTGTGACATTGAGATGGACAGAGTGTGACAGTGAGATGGACAGAGTGTGACAGTGAAGCTTTAATTTAACCCACGTCACCACTAGTGGGTGAGCGCTATTACAGTCAAGTTCTGCATTGTGGAAGTGGATGGCGTATGGTATAATCTGCAGACTCTGTGTTCAATCCCAGTGATAGTCAGTGCTGTGTCAACAAACATGTTGAAATTTGACATTTAGAGCAATTCTTAATTTGAGGTAGGGAGAAACATTGAAAAACTTCAAATTTTGCAGTGAGACTGTGAGATCTTGTTGAGAACACGTGCACGCACACACTGATGCATGCACACTTACACACACTCACACACACTTACACACACTCACACACACTCACACACACACACACACACACTCACACACACACACTCACACACACTCACACACACACACTCACCACACACACACACACACACACTCACACACACACACACACACACACACACACACACACACACACTCACACACACTCACACACACTCACACACACTCACACACACTCACACACACACACACACACACACTCACACACACTCACACACACTCACACACACTCACACACACTCACACACACTCACACACACTCACACACACACACACACACACACACACACACACACTCACACACACTCACACACACTCACACACACTCACACACACACACACACACTCACACACACACACACACACTCACACACACTCACACGTCATGCAGAAGCTCGCTCGCACAGTGGTAACTGATCTGTGTAGTAGATCGACCTGTAATCTGCTGGTTTATTGACGTGTGTAAAGGACCGTCCTAACAGGTCTGTAAACGTGGTGTGTTGTGAACAGAGCTGTGCTTGTGTGCGACTGTGATAATAACCTCTTCGTGTGTATATCCGGCACTGACGCAACTGTGTGTGTGTGTGTGTGTGTGTGTGTGTGTGTGTGTGTGTGTGCAGACCCTTGAAGTAGTGGGTCGTGAATTGAATGTGACGTCTAATCAGTAAATGAATTATGATTGTATTAACACACTGTTCCTCTGTCTCTCTCTCTCTCTTCTAGGTGAGTACATACTGAATGAAGATACACACCAACTACACTTTGAGAGATCAGATGGTTTGTGGATACTCCAGACTGTGGTTTCAGCTGACAACTCAAGTCTAACAGAGCTCAGGTGTGTTGTGTTGTGTGCATTTGCAGGCATTTTGTGTAGGACTGCATGCGGGTGTGTGTGTTTGAGGGTGTGTGTTTGAGAGATAGAAACAGACAGACAGACAGACAGACAGACAGACAGACAGACAGACAGACAGACAGACAGACAGACAGACAGACAGACAGACAGACAGACAGACAGACAGACAGACAGACAGACAGACAGACAGAGAGAGCGAGAGAGAGAGAGAGAGAAATGTGACTTGTTTCAGGACACTAGGCGTTTCAGGACACTAGGCGTTTCAGGACACTAGGCGTTGCAGGACACTAGGCGTTTCAGGACACTAGGCGTTTCAGGACACTAGGCGTTTCAGGACACTAGGCGTTGCAGGACACTAGGCGTTTCAGGACACTAGGCGTTTCAGGACACTAGGCGTTTCAGGACACTAGGCGTTTCAGGACACTAGGCGTTTCTGGACACTAGGCGTTTCAGGACACTAGGCGTTTCAGGACACTAGGCGTTTCGGGACACTAGGCGTTTCGGGACACTAGGCGTTTCGGGACACTAGGCGTTTCGGGACACTAGGCGTTTCGGGACACTAGGCGTTTCAGGACACTAGGCGTATCAGGACGCTAGGCGTTTCAGGACACTAGGCGTTTCGGGACACTAGGCGTTTCGGGACACTAGGCGTTTCGGGACACTAGGCGTTTCGGGACACTAGGCGTTTCAGGACACTAGGCGTTTCAGGACACTAGGCGTTTCGGGACACTAGGCGTTTAGGAACACTAGGCGTTTCGGGACACTAGGCGTTTCGGGACACTAGGCGTTTCGGGACGCTAGGCGTTTCGGGACACTAGGCGTTTCGGGACACTAGGCGTTTCAGGACGCTAGGCGTTTCGGGACGCTAGGCGTTTCGGGACGCTAGGCGTTTCATTACGCTAGGCGTTTCAGGACACTAGGCGTTTCAGGACACTAGGCGTTTCAGGACACTAGGCGTTTCAGGACACTAGGCGTTTCAGGACACTAGGCGTTTCAGGACACTAGGCGTTTCAGGACACTAGGCGTTTCGGGACACTAGGCGTTTCGGGACGCTAGGCGTTTCGGGACGCTAGGCGTTTCGGGACGCTAGGCGTTTCAGGACACTAGGCGTTTCGGGACACTAGGCGTTTCGGGACACTAGGCGTTTCGGGACACTAGGCGTTTCGGGACACTAGGCGTTTCAGGACACTAGGCGTTTCAGTACACTAGGCGTTTCGGGACACTAGGCGTTTCAGGACACTAGGCGTTTCAGGACACTAGGCGTTTCGGGACACTAGGCGTTTCGGGACACTAGGCGTTTCAGGACACTAGGCGTTTCAGGACACTAGGTGTTTCAGGACACTAGGCGTTTCAGGACACTATGCGTTTCGGGGACACTAAGCATTTCAGGACACTAGGCGTTTCAGGACACTAGGTGTTTTCAGGACACTAGGCGTTTCGGGACACTAGGCGTTTCGGGACACTAGGCGTTTCAGGACACTAGGCGTTTCAGGACACTAGGTGTTCAGGACACTAGGCGTTTCAGGACACTAGGCGTTCGGGACACTAGACGTTCAGGACACTAGGCGTTTCAGGACACTAGGCGTTTCAGGACACTAGGCGTTATGTTGCGCGTCACTACTTACAGGAGAGCATTTAAATGTAAACATTAGTTTTTTATTAAAAATGCATTTAATAACAAACTTGTATGCCATCAGTAAATATGAATACCAATGTTAAATTACGAGACTAGTTGGGATTTGCCCAAGGAAAAAGACAGGAACCTTCCCGCTAGCCATGATTGCCTGAGATAATGGATGGGCTGGACATTCCAAGAGATGAGTTAGGATTGAAATACACTAGTTATGCTATTTTGGACCACTAGGCTGCTGATGTCAATCAGAAATGTAGTTTTGAATTCATACTTTTTAATAACAACAACGACAAGTTTGATGTCGGACGACAATAGAATGTTCATGATGTCACTGCGACAACTGTCGATAGACGTTGTATAACCAGCCTTTAGTCTTGAAGTCTTTAGTTGTTAGTACATGGCCTCACGTGTGAATCCTTAAAGAGATGGGTGGGGCTAAAGCTTAAGAGGGTGTGAACGATGCTGAATGGGTGTAGACAAAGAAGAGATCTCAGTAGGGTTATCAAACATTCAAAAGGCCATTTTCTCAAAAGTGGGGGTTTTGAGAAGTTTATCAACTTTCAAAGCAGAATTACTTTCCCATTATTCTTCACTGTAATGTTATAATATACCATGTCCATCTCTGAGTCTCTACTTTAATCCAATGTAAAAAACACATTTTCAAATGTTGCTACATAAGACCGAATCGAGCCGGTCAGTCACAAATAGTGATGAGAGAAATGAAGAGAAAGAGAGAGAGAGAACGAAATAATGAGAGATGATGAGAGGAAGGGAGAATGGGATTGAATTCCAGTGTGTTTATATTTGTGGCTAAAAGAGCTGCAAAGATCTCACAAAATGTTGAAATTGACTTCAGATTCCGACGTTTGTCCACTGGGGGGGGGATAAAGGTCCCCCATGTTTGACATGAGATGAACGTCTCAATTTTGATGGTTAAATTTAGGCATTCATTATGACTGGGTTAAATAAGGGTTAAAGTTTTGGGGAGAACAAAATATCAACAAACGAGTGCCTGCGCCTTGCGAGCCTGCCTGCGACCTGGATGCTAGGATGACCTCAGGAAAAAGCAAGGCAGTAAAGATTGGTGGTGTGTGTGGTGTGTGTGGTTTAATCCCAGGCCGTGTGGAATTTAGGTAAGGGAGTTAATGAAAAGGG
>CM072227.1:58055389-58129447 GCA_036851935.1 Coregonus suidteri | reverse complement strand
CACGTAGTCTTGGGCATTGCCCTGTAAAGGTTGTATCTTGGTTGCCCTGTGAAGGTTTGTAGCCTTGGGCATTCCCCTTATAAAGGGTTTGTAGTTTGGGCATTCCCTGTGAAGGTTTAGTTTTGGCATTCCCCTGTAAAGGTTGTAGTCTTGAATTCCCCTGTAAAGGTTGTAGTCTTGACATTGCCCTGTAAATGTTGTGTCGGGGCTTTCCCCGGGAAAGGTTGTAGTCTTGGCATTCCCCTGTGAAGGTTGTAGTTTTGGGGCATTGCCCTGGAAGGTTTATTTGGGGCAGGGGCCCTGTGAATTTTGTAGTCTCGCATTGCCCTGTAAAGGTTGTGTCTTGGCATTGCCCGTGAAGGTGTAGTTTGGCTTTCCCCGTAAAGGTTGTAGTCTTGGCATGCCCGGGAAAGGTTGTGTTTGGGCATTCCCCTGTAAAGGACTAGTTTGCAAGCGTAAGGTTGTATCTTGGCATTCCCCTTTAAAGGGTTTTAGTCTTGGCATTGCCCTGTAATTTGTATTTTTGCTTTGGCCCCTGTAAAGGTTGTAGCCTTGGCTTGCCCTTAAAGGGACGTTTTTGGGAAAGCCCGGAAGGTTGAGTCTTGGCTTTGCCGTAAAGGGTTGTAGCCTTTTGGCATTGCCCTGTAAAGGGCGGTGTCAACGGGCCAGCGGGCTTTTCACCGCCGCTCTGCAAAATTTATGCATTAATAACAGGAGTATCAGGGAGGACGTGTGTCGGGGGCGGGCATGTCGGTGTGAAACTGTCCCTGCCCCGCTCACAGTCCCCGAAAAACCTGCTTCACTGGCATGCTTTTTGGCTTTGGCAAGCAATTTATCCTGCCCCCTTTTCCCCCTCACACTCTCTCCTCTCTCTCTTCCTTCCTCTCTCTTTCTCTCCCCTTTCTTCCTCTCTCTTCCTCTTCTTCTCTGCTCTCCTCTCCCCTCCCAATAACCCTTCCCCTCTCTCCTCCTCTTTCTCTTCTCTCTCTCTCTCCAAAACACCTCTCTCTCTCTCTCTCTCTCTTCTCAATAACCTTCTCTCTCTTCTTCTCTCCTTCCTTCTCCCTCTTCTCTCTCTCCCCTTCTTCTCTCTCCCTCTCACCCTCTCTCTACCTCCTTCTCTCTCTCTCTCAGTGGACGAGTGGACAGTGGATGATGATTGTGACAGTGTGAGTGGACAAGTGTGACATGTGAGGGGGCAAGTGTGACAGTGAATGGACAGAGTGTGCGGAATGGACGTGTGTGACGTGAAAATTTAATTTAACCCCCTCACCACTGTGGGTGAGCGCTTTTACAGTAAAGTTCTGCATTGGGGGAAGGGATGGCGTAGGGTAAATTGGGGACTCTGTGTTCAATCCCAGTGATGGGTCAGTGCTGTTTTCAAAAAACCCATTTTGGGAAATTTGACTTTAGACCCAATTTTTAAATTGGGGGGGAAAGAAACATTGAAAAACTTCAAATTTTGCAGTGGGGACGGTGAGATCTTGTTGAAACACGTCCCGGCCCCACACTGATGCATCCCACACTTACACCATTTTCACCACACCCCCCACACACTCACACACACTCACACAAACACACACACCACTCCACACACAAACCACTCACCCCACACTCACACACACACCTCACACACACCCCCACACACACACTCACCCACACAACACCAACACACACACCCACACCCCCCACTCCCACACTCCCCAAAAACTCAAAAACCCCACTAAAACCCCACTCACACAAACAACCCCCAACACTCACAACACCCCCACACACACCACAAACCCCCAACACACACTCACCCACACTCCCCAAACACTCACACACACACACACAAACACACAAACACACAACTCACCAAAACTCACACACATTTCACACAACTAAAAAACACACCACACAATCACACACACACACACACATTCAAAAACACCCCTCACACGCTTTCGAAGCCGCCCGACAGTGGAAAATGATCTGTGGAAAGACCCTTTTTAATCTCCCTTTTTTAAATTAAAGTTTTGGAAAAGGGACCGCCCAACAGGTCTGAAAACTGGGTTTTGTGAACGAGCGTGCTTGTGTGCCGACTGTGATAAAAAACCTTTTTCGTGGGGGAAATCCGGCATTTGACGAAAAAGGGTTGTGTGTTGTTTTTGGGGGTGTGTGTGTTGTGTGTGTGTGTGCAGCCCCTTGAAGTAGTGGGTCGTGAATTGAATGGACTTTTAATCATTTAAAATGAATTTGTTTTTGTTTTAACACACTTTTCCTCTGTCCTCTTTCCCCTTCTGGGTGATTACTTTAAACGAATAAAGATACACCCCAAACTACACTTTGAGAGCAGAGGGTTTTTGGGGATACCCAGATTTGGGGTTTTCCGTGAAACTCAAGCTAACAGAGCTCGGGTTGTTTTGTTTGTGTGCATTTGCAGGCTTTTTGTGTGGGCTGAGCGGGTGTGTGTGTTTGAGGGGGTGTTTGAGAGATAAAAAACAGACAGACAAAAAGGGACAAAACAGACAGACAGCCCAACAGACGACAGCCCAGACAGACAGACGCCCAGACGACGGGAAAAGACAGACAGCAGACAAAAACAACAGACAGACGCCCGACAGCGAGAGCGAGAGAGAGAGAGAGAAAAAGGGTGACTTTTTTTCCGGAAACTAGGCGTTTCAGGACACTAGGCGTTTTAGCACGAGTCGTTGCAGGACACTAGGCCGTTTTCAGGACACTAGGCGTTTCAGGACACTAGGCGTTTCAGGACACTAGGCGTTTGCAGGAACACTAGGCGTTTCAGGACACTCAGGCGTTTCAGGACACTAGGCGTTTCAGACCTAGGGCTTTCAGGACACTAGGCGTTTTTCTGGGACACTAGGCGTTGCAGGCACTAGTCGTTTCAGGGACCTAGGCCGTTTCGGGCACTAGGCGTTTCGGGACACTAGGCGTTTCGACACTAGGCGTTTCGTGACCAAATAGGGGCTGGACAAAGCCCCCCCCCCTTCCAAAACACTAGGCGTATCAGGACGCTAGGCGTTTTCAGGACACTAGGCGTTTCGGGACCAGCTCGGCGTTTCGGGACACTAGGGGCGTTTTTTTTTTTTCGGGACACTAGCGTTCGGGACACTAGGCGTTTCAGGACACTAGGCGTTTCAGGACACTAGGCGTTTCGGGACACTGGGCGTTTAGGAACACTAGGCTTTCGGGAACGGGGCGTTTCGGGACACTAGGCTTTCGGGACGCTGGGCGTTTCGGGAACACAAACGTTTTCGGGCCCACTGGGCGTTTCAGGACGCTAGGCGTTTCGGACCCCTGGGGTTTCGGGACGCTAGGGTTTTAAATTACGCAGGCTTTTCGGGACATAGGCGTTTCAGGACATTTAGGCTTTTCAGGACATAGGTTTCCCGGGAAAATAGGGGGTTTCGGGACACTAGGCGTTTCGGGACCTAGGCTTTTTCAGGACCTGGGCCCGGTTTGGGGAACCTGGGGTTTTTGGGGAAAAGTGGGCGTTTCGGGAGGGCTGGGGTTTTGGGACGCTGGGGCCTTTTTTCGGGGACATACCCTTTTGGGGACACTGGGGTTTTTTGGGGACCTACCCCCCCGGTTTGGGGGACACAAAGGCGTTTCGGGGGACACTAGGCTTTTCCAGGACACAAAGGCCCGTTTCGGGACAAAGGCTTTTCGGGACACTGGGGTTTCGGGACACTGGGCCCGTTCAGGACACTAGGGGGTTTCGGGACACTAGGGTTTGGGGAACAAAGGCGTTTCAGGACCCCTAGGCTTTTCCGGACATAGGTTTTTCAGGCCCAATAGGCTTTTCCCAGGACACAGCTTTTGGGGGACACAAGCTTTTCAGGAACTAGGCGTTTCAGGACACAGGTTTTTAGGACCTAGGGTTTGGGGACACTAGGCTTTTTTCGGGACACTAGGCGTTTCAGGCACTAGGAGCGTTTCAGGACACCTAGGTGTTTCAGGACACTAGGCGTTTTTCAGGACACTAGGCGTTTCGGACCTAGACGTTTCAGGACACGCTAGGCCGTTTCAGGACACTAGGCGTTTCAGGACACTAGGCGTATGTTGCGCGTCGACTACCTTACAGGATAGCCATTTAAATGTAAACATTAGTTTTTTTTATAAATGCATTTATAACCAACTTGTATGCATCAGTAAATATGAATACCAATGTTAAATTCGAGACTAGTTGGATTTGCCAAGAAAAAGACAGGAACCTTCCCGCTAGCCATGATATGCCTGAGATAATGGATTGGCTGGACATTCCAAGAGATGAGTTAGGATTGAAATTACCTAGTTTTATGCTATTTTGGACCACTATGCTGCTGATGTCAACAGAATGTAGTTTTTTGAATTCATACTTTTTAATAACAACGACGCAAGTTTGATGTCGGACGACAATAGAATGGTCATGATGTCCACTGCGACAACTGTCGATGACGTTGTATTGCCGCCTTTAGTCTTGAAGTCTTTATTTTTTGTACAATGGCCTCTACGTGTGAATCCTTAAGATATGGGTGGGGCTAAAGCTTAAGAGGGTGTGAACGATGCGAATGGTGTAGACAAAGAAGAGCTCTCATTAGGTTTTATCAAAACATTCAAAGGCCATTTCTCAAAGTGTGGTTTTTTGAGAAGTTTATCAACTTTCAAAGCAGAAATTACTTTCCATTATTCTCAACTGTAATGTAAATATACCATGTTGCATCTCTGAGTCTATACTTAATCCAATGTAAAACCTTTTCAAATGTTTTGCTACCATAAACCGAATCAGCCGTCAGTCACAAATAGTGATGAGAGAAAATGAAGAGAAAGGAGAGAGAGAACGAAATAATGAATGATGAGAGGAAGGTAGAATGGGATTGATTTCCAGTGTGTTTATATTTTGTGAATAAATGAGTCTGCAAGATCTCCAAAATGTTTGAAATTGACTTCAGATTCCGACGTTTGTCACGGGGGGGGGGATAACGTCCATGTTTGACATGGATGAACGTCCATTTTGATGGTTAAATTTAGGCATTCATTCGGACTGGGTTTAAATTAACGGGTTAAAGTTTTGGAACAAAAAAATATCAAACACGAGTGCCTGCCTTGGAGCCTGCTGCGACCTGGATTGCTAGATGACCTCGAAAAGCATCAGTAAATGATTGGTGTGTGTGGTGTGTGTGTGTGTTATCCGAGGTCCTGTGTGTGAGGATTTGGAGGTAAGGGGAGTGAAGTGAAGATAGACCAGAGCATAGAGATCATCCAGATTCAAGGAGAAAATTAGATGTTTTTTGCAGGTCCCTAGGAACCGTTGGGAGTACGCCGTCCACTAGTAAAAAAGAAAGAACACCTCAAAGCGAGGGCCCGGAGACTAACAGTTGAAATGCTTCGTAACAACAGTGTAAACTAGAGTAAATTCTTACTTACAGTCCTTTCCACAATGCCAGTTAAAAGATTACATTAGTAGAATTGTTTTTTTTTTATAGTGACACAAAGAATAAATACACAGTGAACAACAAATAAACAATAACCTGTAAAAGGTAACATGGCTATATACAGGGAGTAAAACCAGGTAATAACATGGCTATTACAGGGAGTACCAGGTAATAACATGGCTATAATCAGGGAGTACCAGGTATACCATGTTTATAATCAGAGGAGAGTACCAGGTAGTAAGCATGCTATAATCAGGGAGTACCAGGTAATAACATGGCAAATACAGGAGTACATTTACTAAACATGGCTATATACTGAAGTACCAGGTCATAACTTGAGTGGCGCAGTGTTCTAAGGCACTGCATTGCAGTGCTAACTGTGCCACTAGAGATCCTGGTTCGAACAGTCTCTGTCGCAACCGGCCGCGACCGGGAGACCTCATGGCGGCGCAAAATTGGCCCAGCGTCGTCCAGGTAAGTGAGGGAATGGCCGGACGGATTGTAGCTCATTTGGATAGAGCATGGGCGTTTGCAACGCCAGGGTTGTGGGTTCGATTCCCACGGGGGTCCAGTATAAAAAAAATATGTTTCACTAACTGTAAGTCGCTCTGGATAAGAGCGGCTGCTAAATTACTAAAATGTAAATGTAAATGTAATGCCTATATACAGGAGTACCAGTTAATCACACGGCACCATATACAGGTGAGTAACCCAGGTAATAACATGGGTCTATATACGGAGTAACCGTGTAATAACACGGCTATATAGCGGGAGTAACAGGTATAATATGGCGATATACAGGAAGTACCAGGTAAGTAACATGGCTATATACAGGGAGTAACCAGGTAATCACATGCTATATACAGGAAGTACCAGGTAGTTAACATGGCTATACAACAAGAAGTACAGGTAAAAAAACATGGCTATTACAGGGAGTACCAAGGAATAACTTGGCTAATACAGGGATTACCAGGTAATAACATTGGCTATATACAGGAGTTACAAGCAAATAACATGGCTCTATCTACGAGGGAAAAATTACAGGTAATAAACATGGCTATATACCAGGGAGTACCAGGTAATAAGCGTGCTACTATTACAGGGATTACTCAGGTAATACCATGGGCTTAATGATACAGGAGAGTAACAGGTACTGAACATGTCATATACTGGGAGTACCAGTTAGTAACATGTCTATATACATAGGGAGTACCAGGTACTGATGCAATATACAAGGGGTACCCGGTAAATAACATGGCTAATATACAGGGAGCACCAAGAAAATAACATGGTCATATACAGGGAGATACCACTAATGAACATGTTATATACGGTAGTACCAGGTAATAAACACGGCTGTACGACAGGGAGTAACATGTAATAACATGAGTCATATACGGATTACCAGAGTAATACAATGGCTATATAAAGGACGTAAGCCAGGTAATAACGTGGCTATATACAGAAGTACCAGGTAATAACAATGGCTATGATACGTGGAGTACCGGTAATAACGTGTTGATATACAGGGAGTACCAGGTAGTAACATGGCTATATACAGGGAGTACCCAGTCATAATAAAACATGTTATATACATAGAGTAAGCCAGCGTAATAACATGGCTATATACAGAGTACCAGGTAATAACATGGCTATTATTCACAGGTACCAGTACGCCGTTGAGTGCAGGGTTGAATCATTGAGTATACTATGTGCATATAGCATAGGGGAAAGTGACTGGAGTACCAGGTAATAACGATAATAAGACTACTGGCAGTACCAGGTAATAACTGGCATGTAGGGTAAGGGAGTACTAGACAATAACATGATGATATAACAGTAGCTTAGCAGTATGCTGTGGTAGGGTAAAGTGACAACACGAGATAGATGAGGTAGCATATCCGCAGTATACTGATGTGTGTGGTAAGTTGCGAAAACGAATAGATAATAGACAGTAGCAGCAGTATACATGTAGTAGGGGTAAAGGGAACAGAGGCAACAGGATAGATTAATATGACAGTAGCAGCAGTATATACTGTCAGTAGGGTAAAGTTGACTAGACAACAGGATAGATATTGGACAGTAGCTCTGGTATACTGTAGGGATGGTAAAGTGATCTAGACTAACAGGAGTAGATATAGACAGTGACCAGCGTATACTGTAGGTAGGGGTAAACGTGCCTAGACAACACGATAGATAATAGACATTAGCCTAGCATATAACTGTAGTTAGGGGTAAAGTGGATAGACAACAGGATAGTATTAATAGACAGTAGCCGCAGTGTATACTGGGAGGTAGGGGTAAAGTGACTAGACAACAGGATAGATAATGGACAGTAGCAGCAGTATACTGTGGGTCGGGGTAAAGTACTAGAAAAAAAAAAAAACAACAGGATAATAATAGACAGTAAGCAGCTGTATACTGTAAGGTAGGGTAAGGTCTAGCAACAGGATAGATAATAGACAGTAGCAGCAGTATACTGTAGGTAGGGTAAAGTGACTAGGCAACAGGATATATAATAGACAGTAGCGAGCAGTATACTTAGGTAGGTAAAGTACTTAGACAACAGGATAAGGATAATAGGACAGTAGCAATCAGTTACTGTAGGTAGGGGTCAGTGACTAGACAACAGGATAGGATAATAGACAATAGCAAGCAGTATACTGTAGGGAGAAGTAAAGTGACTAGACACAGGATAGATAATAAGACAGTAGCAGCAGTATACTGTAGGTAGGGGTATAAGTAGACTAGAGAACAGTAGATAACAACAGTAGCATCATCGTAATGTATTAGTTTGAATGTGTGTTTGTGAGGGCGTAATGTAGTGTGTTTGTGTTGGTGTGTGTTGGTGTACTAGCTCTTCTTAAACTTTGCCCCCAGTATTTTTGTGTTTTTTTCTATGTATTCATTTTTTTAACTTATCGCTCAGAAAGTGTTTTGGTTATCATTACATACAGCCGGGCAAACGATTGGCTATCAGGCGGCGTAACTCACCATCTTACGACCAGGAATATGACTTTACGAACAGATCCTTTGTTTGCTCTCCCAGGGCAACTGAACTGATTCAGCGGCTGACCAAAAACTCGCCGGCGGAGGAGAGGCACTCGGAGCGACCTACTGGTTCGACTTAGGAGGCGCACACATTCAGAAGAGCCCACCCACCGCTCCAAGTATACTACTCGCTAATGTTCAGTCTTTGATTAACAAGTCGATGAGCTCTGGGCAGGATTTCTTTCCAGAGGACATCAAGGCCTGTAACATACTTTGTTTCAACTGGAAACATTGCCTCTTGGGATAGTCTGTCGAAATCGTCCAGCCTGAGGGGTCTACAGTTTCATCGCGCAGACAGGTAATAAATACTCTCCGGAGCATAAGGGCGAGGTGTGTGTTTCATGATTAACGCTCGTGGTTGTAATTGTAGTAACATACAGGAACTCAGGAGGCTTCTGTTCACACCGACCTAGAATACCTCACAATCAATGCCGACCGTATTACCTCCCAAGTGAATTTCTCTTTCGGTTATAGTCACGGCTGTGTATATCCCCCCTCAAGCCGATTACCAACGACGGCCTGCAAAGAACTTCCCCTGTACTTTATGCACTGGAACCACATATCCTGAGCTGCATTTATTGTAGCTGGGATTTAACAAAGCAAATTTGAAGACGATGCTGCCGAGTTTTATCAACATATCGACTGTTGTACTCGCACTGCTCAAATCCTCGACCATTGCTATTCGAGACTTCCGGTAACATGTTATAAGGCCCTCCCCCGCCCTCCTTTCGGCAAATCTGACCACGACTCCATTTTTGGCTCCTACCTTTCCTATAGGCAGAAACTCAAACAGGAAATACCGTGCTAAGGACTATTCAACGCTGGTCTGACCAATCGGAATCCACGCTTCAAGATTGTTTTTTATCACGTGGGACCGGTATATGTTCCTCGGGTAGCTTCGAAACTATTTAGACACATACCCTGGAAAACGGTGACTGAGTTTATCAGGAAGTGTATAGGTGATGTTTGTGCCCACCTGTGACTATTAAACCTACCAAACCAGAAACCGGGGAATAGTACGGCAGCATTCGGGCAATCTGAAAAGCGAACCACCGCATTCAACCATGGCAAGGTGACTGGGAATATTGCAGAATACAACAGTTTAGCTACTCACTCCGCAGGGAAATTAAACTGGCAAACATCAGTATGAGACAAAGTGGATTCGCAATTCAACGGCTCAGACACGAGACGTATGTGGGCAGGGTCTTACAGACAATCACGACTAGGAAGCAACATAACACCGACGCCCGACGTCTCGCTCCCAGAAAAACTAACATTTTCTTCGCCGCTTTGAGGATAACACAGTGCCACCGACGAGGTCAAAGAGCCCTTTACAGCCTGGAGGTGTGTTTGGGTCATTGTCCGTTGAAAAACAAATGATAGTCCCCCACTAAGCTCAAACCAAATTGGATGCATATCTGTTGCAGAATGCTGTGAAAAGCAATTTGCTGGGTTTAAAGTGTTGCCCCCTCTTGAATTCAGTAAATAAATCCACAGAACGGTGGGGTTCCACCGCCCAAAGCAGCCCACAGCCCCATCACAAACCAGTGAAGACACCTCCTCCATGCTTACGGTGGGAACCACACATGCATAGATGGGGAAATCTGGTACTCAGCTGTAGAGCACGGACTTGTACGCAAGGTAGTCCGTTCCGTCCACGGGTCCACCCCCACAAAAAAAAAAAATAATGTTGTCCTCACTGACTGTAAGTTGCTTTGGATAAACGCGTCCTGCTAATGGCATAATTACGATATTAGACCCAATAGATCATCCGTTCACCCACTCTGCATCCTCATTAAGACCCGGTGTTTGACCTAAAGATGTCCCATGGTGGCCTTTTTCAGACCAAAAGACAGATTTCGTTTTACTATGTCCATTGCTCCATCTTTCTTTTGGCCCCCAAAGCACAGTTCTCCCCTCTTCTTATTGGTGTCCCTTTGGGGTAAAGTGGTTTCCTTCTTTGCGCAATTTTGACCACATGAGAGGCCTGATTCTGACACAGTCCTCCTCTGAACAGTGTGATGCTTTGAGATCTGTCCCCCTGTTTTTTTTTATGATTGAAACTCCTGGGTGGATTTATTATGGGGCTGCAACATCTCCTTTGAGGCTTGAACATCAATGAAACTTTATTCCTCTGCAGCCAGAGGGTAAAACTCCTTGTGGTCCTTTGGTCCAATTCCCGTGTGGGCCGGTCCCCCCTCATGAAAAGGCATAATCGCTTGATGTTTTTGCACTTGCACTGATAAATGTTCCAAGTTTTTGAATTTTCCGTATTGACTGACCTTCATGTCCTTAAAAGTATGCTGGACTGTCGTTTCTCTTTGCTTAATTTGATGCTGTTCTTTTGCCTATATGTACCTTGCAGTACCGAGGATGGTGGCTCGGAACGGAAACTTTGTCGGTATTTATGAATTAATTTTTTTAGACTGTTAAATGCCATCACTAGCAGCATAGAGGCTGCTGCTTCCTATTGAAAATCACTGGCCACCTTTAAGAAATGGAACACTAGTCCACTTTAATAATGTTTTACATATCCTTGCACTACTCATCTCATATTATATACTGCATCTATTCTCATAATATCTACTGTATCTAGTCCATCTGCTCTGTCCTTGCTTGTCCATAATTTATATATTCTTAATTCCATTCCTTACTAGTTTGTGTGTATATAGGGTATATGTTTGAAATTGTTTAGAATATTAACTTGTTAGCTATTATTGCATGTCCGGAGCTAGAAGCAGAAGCTTTTCGCTACACCACAATAACATCTGCTAACACGTGTATGTGACAATAAAATGTATTTGATTTTATTTGTGTATTTTACCAAATCAGGCTATCCTTCCATATACCCACCCCCTACTGGTCCACAACACAACTGATTGGCCAAACGCATTTAGAGGAAATAAATCCACAAATTCTTTTAAGGCACACCTGTTTTCATTGAAATGCATTCCATGTGACTACCTCTGAAGCTGGTTGAGAGAAATGCCAAGAGTGGTTCACAGCTGCCATCACGGCAAAGGGCGTCTATTTGAGAAATCTCAAATATAAAATTATTTAGGCTTTGTTTAACACTTTTTTGGTTTTACTAAGTGATTCATATGTGTTATTTCATAGTTTTGAATGTCTTCACTATTATTCTACAATGTACGCAAATTGTAAAAATAAATACAAACCCTTGAATGAGTAGGCGTGGTCCAACTGCTGACATGTACTCTGGTGTTTGACCTGAAAACATTTAATAAAAACATTTATAGTAAAATATGATGAGGAATGGGAATGAGGATACAGCCGTGATTAAATGAGGGCAGGAGGCGTTGAGTGTCCAGAGGCTTCATGCAGGACAGGGTTGCAGGTGTTTTCAGAGGCTTTCAGTGCGGACAGGGTTGGGGTGTTCAGGACAGGTTTGGTGTTCAGGACAAGGGGTTGGGGTGTTCAGGACAGGGGTTGAGGTGTTCAGAGCCTTCAGTGCAGGACGAGGTGTTGAGGTGGTTCAGAGGCTTCATGCAGGCCAGGCTCATCATGTATGGATGGTGTGGAGAACTCAACTCCTCCAGGGCAGGACAGGATTGTGAATACACAGCAAGGATTAAAAATCACACTGATGTGGTAATAATGTGATTGTGTATGTGATTGACTCTACTTTAGTAATGTGAGAAAATTTACAGGGCTACTCCAGTGATTGGGGAGGAGAACATTCAATGTGCCAGTCTCTCCCTCTCCCCCTGTCTCTCTCTCATCCTCCTCTCTTCTCCCCAGTCCTCTCCTCTCCCGCCAGTCTCTCCCCAGTCCCTCTCCTCTCGCCCCTGTCCTCTCCCTCGTCCCCCTCTCTGCCTCTCCCCCATCTCATCCTCTCCCTCCCCCCTCTGCCCTCTCAGTCCCTCCCCTCCCCCCCTCCGAGTCTCTCCCCAGCTCTCCTCTCCCCCAGTCTCTCCCCTGTCTCTCCCTCTCCCCGTCTCTCTCCTTCTCCCCTGGTGTCTCCCTCAGTCTCTCCCCCTGTCTCTCTCTCTTCCCCTTCTCCCCATCTCTCCCTTCCCCAGTCTCGTCCTCTCCCCCAGTCCTCTCCTCTCGCTCCCCAGTCTCTCCCTCTCACCCTCTCTGCCTCTCTCCCCAGTCTCTCCATCCTCCCATTCTCTCCCTCTCCCCGTCCTCTCCCTCTCCCCCATTCTCTCCCCGCACCTCTCTGCTCTCCGCCAGTCCTCTCCATCTCCCCCATCTCTCCCTCATCCCCCAGCTCTCCCTCTCCCCCCAGTCTCTCATTCTTCATTCATCCCTCTTCCATCTTCCCCCATCGGGTCCATCTCCAAGTCTCCTACACTCTGCTCCAGTCTCTCTCCACTCTTCACCAGTTCTCTCCATCTCCCCAGTCTCTCCATCTCCCCCAGTGGGTACCTCTCGTCGCATCTCTCTCTCTCACCAGTCTGGCCCTCTCTCCGCTCTCTCCCTCTGTCCTCTCGGCCTCTCAGCCAGTCTTTTCCTCTTCCCAGTCTCTCCATCTTCGCCCAGTCCCAGTCCTCTTCTCTCTCTCATCCAGTCTCTCTCCTTCTTCCTCTCGTGCTCTCTCCAGAATCTCCCTGGGTCCAGGTCACTCCCTGTCGAGCATATCGTTCCCTCCTGGGTCCCCCTCTTCCTTCTCATGCATTCGAAGCTCCTTCATGCGACCAGTGTCTCGACTACTCCTAGTCACTCCCATTCCATCACGAGTCCTCTCGCTCTCCCCCTCTAGCAAATCTCGCACTCTCTCTACTCTCACATTCTCGTTCTCTCCCAGACTCCCACTCCAGCGGCCAGCGTCTTAACGACTCTCCCCCTCAAGCTCTTCTGGGCACCAGTCTCTCTTCCCCTCTCTGATCTCATCCTCCGACCTTCTCTCTCATCTCTCACCAGTCTCTCCCCTATCTCCAGTACTCTCCCTCACATCATTTCCTCCATTCGTCTCCATCATCCAGTCTCTCCCTCTCGCGTAGTCTCTCCTCTTCTCGTCTCCTACCGTCTCTTCAGTCTCTCCATCTCCCCCAGTCCTCCGTCCCTCAAAGTCCCGACAGCTCTCAGTCCTCTGCATCTCCGCCAGTCTCTCCATCGTCCGTCTCTCCCTCTCTCCCAGTCTCTCCTCTCCCCTCTCTGCCTCTTCCGCCAGTCCTCTCCCATCTCCCCCGTCCCTCTCCTGCTCTCCCGTCCCCTCTCCCCTCCCGCCTCTCTGCCTCTCCCCCAGTGCTCCCCTCTCTCCCAGTCTCTCCCTCTCTCCCAGTCTCTCCATCTCCCCCAGTCTCTCCCTCTCTCCCTCTCCCCCAGTCTCTCCCTCTCTCCTCTCTGCCTCTGCCCAGTCTCTATTCTGCCACTTGTACTCCTCTGTTTAGAGCCAAATAGCATTCTAGTTTTTGCTTGTTTTGTAAGACGAAATAAAGGTGTTCCTAAAAGGTCAGTTGCCAGGCCACAATACAAATTCCACCTAACACCGTTGCCCTAAGCACACAAAAAACTATACGTACCTCCGGCTTACCTCAGCCACAGGTACTTCCACAAAGCTGTGAACGATCTGAGAGACAAGGGCCAGAATGGCCTTCAATTCCATCAAAAGGACATAACATTTGACATACCAATTATGATCTGGCTAAAATACTTGAATTCAGTTATAGAACCCCCATTGCCCTTTATGGTTTGAGGTCTGGGATCCCTCAGCAACCAAGAATTTTAGACAGATGGAAACAAAAACCCGAATTGAGACTGCATGCGAATTCTGCAAAATTCCTCTGTGTACAACGAAACACCAAATAATGCTGCAGAGCAAATTAGGCTGATTCTCGCAACTATCAAAATCCGAAAAGAGCCATTAAATTCTATAACCACCTTAAATGAAGCGATTTCCCAAACCTTCCAAACAAAGCCATCATCACCTCAGAGTAGATGAACTTGAGAAGATTCCCTAAGTAAGCTCGCTCCTCTCTCTCTCTCTCTCTCTCCTCTCTCTCCTCTCGCTTCTCTCCTCTCTCTCTCCTCTCCTTCTCTCCCTCTCTCTCTCTCTCTCTTCTCTCCTCTTCTTCTCTCAGTCTCTCTCCTCTCTCTCTCTCTCTCTCTCTCCTCTCTCTCTCCTCTCCTCGTCTCTAATCTCTCTTCTCTCTCTCTCTCTCTCTTCTCCGTCTCTCTCTCTCCCTCTACTCTCTCTCTCTCTCTTCTCTCTCTCTCTCTCTCTCTCTCTCTCTTCTCTCTCATCTCTCTCCTCTCTCTCTCTCCTCTCAGCACCCGGCAGATTGTTGTGACTGGCTTTTCTCAACTTCAATATGCTGCTGAGGTGTGTGGTGTGTGTGTGTTTCACACCTATCATTATGCCGACTGGAGTGATAGATTATAGTGCTCAGGACCCTGGAGCATACTGCTTTGTACTGACTGCTGTCTTATGGCTGACTGACTGACTGACTGGCTGTTTGACTGGCTGTCTGACTGTTTGACTGCTTGCTGGCTGAGCTGGCTGTCTGACTGGCTGCTGACGGCTGACATGGCTGGACTGGCTGTCTTGACTGCTGACTGACTGGCTGACTGACTGGCTGGCTGACCCTGACTGGCTGCTGACTGGCTGTCTGGACTGTCTGCTGACTGTCTTTCTGGCCTTTTTGACTGTCTGTCTGACTGTTTGACTTGGCCTTCTGACTGGCTGTCTGACTGGCTGTCTGACTGTTTGACTGGCTGTCTGACTGGCTGTCTGGACTGGCTGTCTGCACTGTTGACTGGCTCTGGCTGACAGATTGTTTTGCTGGCTGTCTGACTGGCTGTCCTTACTGCTACTGGCTTGTCCCTGACTGTCTGCCTGGCTTTCTGACTGGCTTACTGCCTGGCTGTCTGACTGTTTGACTGGCTGTTCTGGCTGGCTGTCTGACTGTTTGACTGGCTGTCTGGCTGTCTGACTGGCTGTCTGACTGTTTGACTGGCTGTCTGACTGGCTTCTGGCTGACAGATTGTTTTGGATGAAGGCTTTTCTCAACTATCAATATGCTGCTGAGGTGTGTGTGGTGTGGTGTTTCACCCTATGCATTATCCACTGGAGTGATAGATGGAAGTGCTGGACCCTGAGCATACTGCTTGGTACCTGACTGGCTGTCGACTGTCTGACTGGCTGTACTGACCATGGGCTGACTGGCTGACTGGCTGTCTGACTGTCTGTCTGACTGTCTGACGGGCTGTCTGACTGGCTGACTGTCTGACCTGCTTTATGACTGGCTGTCTGACTGTCTGACATGGCTGACTGGCTGTCTGACGGCTGTCTGACTGGCTGACTGTCTGACTGGCTGACTGGCTGACTGGCTGTCTGTCTGACTGGCTGACTGGCTGACTGGCTGGCCTGTTCTGACTGTCTGACGTGGCCTGTCCTGGCTGACGGCTGTCGTACTGGCTGGCTGAATGTCTGACTGGCTGTCCTGAACTGGCTGACTGGCTGTCTGACTTGGCCTGGCCTGAACTGACTGTCTGTCTGACTGGCTGACTGGCTGACTGGCTGCCTGTCTTTCTGAACTGGCTGACTGCTGACTGGCTTGACTGGCTGACTGGCTGTCGTCTGGCTGCTGCTGACTGCTGTCGAACTGTCTGACTGGCTGACCGCTGACTGTCTGTCTGTCCTGACTGTCTGACTAGGCTGGCCTGGCTGACTGGTGTCCTGACTGGCTGGCTGACTGTCTGACTGGCTGTCTGACTGGCTGACTGGCTGACTGGCTTGTCTGACTTCTGGCTGACTGTCTGACTGGCTGGCTGACTGTCTGACTGCTGACTGGTCTGACTGGCTGACTGGCTGAATTGGCTGTCTGGCTGTCTGACTGGCCTGACTGGCTGTCCTGACTGTCATGACTGTCTTGACTGACTGGCTGGCTTGCCTGGCTGACTGGCTGACAGATTGTGTTGACTGGCTTTTCTCAACTATCAGTATTCCACTGGAGTGATAGCTTATTGCTAGGACCCTGACATACTGCTTGGTACCTGACTGGCGGTCTGACTCTGCTGACTGCTGTCCCTGACTGGCTGTTTTTGACTGGCTGCCTTGACTGGCTGATTTGGCTGTCTGGCTGTCTGCTGGCTGACTTGCTGAGTGGCTGTCTGGCTGTCTGACTGGCTTGACGTGGCTGTCTGACCTGGCTTCTGGCTGTCTGACTGGCTGACGGCTGACTGCTGACTGGCTGGCTGTCTGTCTGCTGTCTGACTGGCTGACTGTCTGACTGGCTGACTGTCTGACCTGGCTGTCTGACTGTTTGATGCTGCTGTGTTGACTGGCTGTCTGACTGTTTGGACTGGCTGTTTGACTGCTGTCTGACTGTTTTGCTGGCTGTCTGGCTGACTAGTAAATTACCACCATCATTCCTCAGACAGAATGGAGACATTGTTTTGTGCTTACGGTGAAATAGGTTTGTATATGTTAAATATGTTGAATATGGTGAATATGTTGTATATGGCAGATCACCATAACAACTATAATAAATGCTAGTCTGTTTTGTCCTTCTCTTCAATACCGGTGCATATTGGTTAACGTGCATTTTCTCACGCCCCCACCTACTCCCTCACTCACACATCCTCTATCCCTCCTCCTGCCCCCCCCCCCCCCCCCCCCATCACCCCCCTCTCCTAGCTGCCCCCCTCCTCTCACTCTCCTCCTTTACTCTTCTCCACCATCTCATCTTCCCTGTCACAGGAGAGGGCCATTAGGACCATTAAGGTCCCAGTCCGATAGAACAGTGTGACAGGAGTGAGAGGAAGAGAGAGGATGAGGAGATGAGAGGATGAGGAGAGGAGAGAGGGAGAGGAGAAGGAGAGGAATGAGAGGAAGAGGAGGGAGAGGAGAGGAGAGGAGCGGCGAGTAGAGGAGAGGGAGGAGAGTAGAGAGAGGAAGGGAGAGGAGGAGGAAAGGAGAGGAGAGTAGCGGAGGAAAGAGGAGTTTGAGAGGAGAAGAGGAGGAGAGGAGGAGGGAAGAAGAGAGTGAGTGTTTGATGGGCAGATGTTATGAACACCACTAGCAGATTTGGTTTCCTTGGAACTTGTGGGAATGTTTTTTTTGGGTTTCCCATTGGGAACAAAGCCACACTTAAAATATGCTTTTCTGAGAACGGAAAGTACGATTTCACCTGTTTCTGGTGAATGTTTCTTTTTAAGGTTGGAGGGAGGTTTCGCTGAGCATTTCCTGGAATGTTTATTAATGTTCTGCAATTGAACTTATAGGTTTATTTGAGGTAATTCATGTCATTACATTCTGAGAACTTTTTTCCAATAAGACTTTTAATAATACGGCTAGCTTATTTTGGGCTAACTGTTTTTGAACTCCACACTCACAGGTAACGGACACATGTCAATTAATTTCCTTAGGCATTATCCGCAACACTTTCGTTTTTTTATTGTGGCGCTGCGTCAATGAGATGCAAACCTAAATCTCTGTTTCCCATGGATTAGTCCACTGCGCCACCAGGATTAGTCTATTCAAACAGAACCCATTTCAAAGGAAACAAGATCATTAAGCTAACTTTAAGCATCAGTTTTCAGAGCGTAGCTTACTGATACTGCACTTTGTATTTATTTCACCTTTATTTAACCAGGTAAGAAGCCAGTTAGAACAAGTTTCTCATTACAACTTCGACCTGGCAAAAATAAAGCAAGCAAGTGAATAAAAAACAACAACGCCGAAGTTACATATGGGGTAACACAAAACATACTGTCAATTAACACATAGAAAATCTATATACAGTGTGTGAAAATGTAGCAGTTATGAGTCCGGCAATAAATAGGCTATAGTGCAAATAATTACATGTTATATTACACTGAATGATAGATTGCAAGAGAATTATGTGCAAATAGAGATACTAGGGTGCAAATGAGCAAAATAAATAACAATATAGGGATTGGGTATTTGGGTGGGCTAATTTCAGATGGGCTGTGTACAGGTGGCAGTGATCGGATAAGGTGCTCTGCCAACTGATGCTTAAACGTTATGAGGGGAGATAAGATGTCGTCCAGCTTTCAGAGATTTTTGCAATTCGTCCAGTCATTGGCAGCAAGAACTGAAGGAATGGCGACCAAAGGAGGTGTGGCTTTGGGGAATGACAGTGAGATATACCTGCGGAGCGCATACTAACAGGGTGGGTTTTGCTTATGGTGACCAATAGCTAAGATAAGGCGGGGATTTGCCTACGTGATTTAATAGATGCCTGGAGCCAGTGGGTGTTGAACGACGTATGTATTGAGACCACCAACAAGAGCGTACAGTTTGTCACAGTGGTGGGTAGTATATGGGCTTTGAGACAAAACGGATGGCATGGTGATAGACTACATCCCAATTTGCTGATAGAGTGTTGGATGCTATTTTGTAAATACATCCGCCAAAGTCAAGGATCGTAGTAGTTTTGTTTTAACGAGTGCATGTTTGGCAGCATGAAGTGAAGAGGAGGCTTTTGTTCCGAAATAGGAATCTATTCAACTGGATTTTCAACTTTGGATTGGAGATTCTTAATGTGAGTCTGAAGGAGAGTTTACAGTCTAACCAGACCCTAGGTATTTGTGTTGTCCACATACTCTAGGTCAGAACCCGTCGAGAGTAGTGATTCTAGTCGGTGGGCGGGTGCCAGAAGCGTTCCGGCCGTTGAAGATCATACATTTAGTTTTACTAGTGTTTAAGAGCAGTTTGGAGGCTACTGAAGGTGTGTTTGCATTGAAAGCCTTCGTTGGAGGGTTGTACACAGTGTCCCAAGGAGGGCCATATTGTTACAAAATGGTGTCGTCTGCGTAGAGGTGGACTAAGAGTCACCAGCCGCAAGAGCACATCATTGATATACACAGAGAATAGAGTCGGCCCGAGAATTGAACCCTGTGGCACCACCCGAGTGAGACTGGCAATAGGTCCAGACATAGGCCCTCCGATTTGACACATTGAACTCTATCTGAGAAGTAGTTGGTTAAACAGGCAAGGCAGTCATTTGAGAAACCAAGGCTTTTTAGTCTGCCAATGACGAATGTGGTGTTACAGAGTCGAAAAGCCTTCAGTGGTTGCAGTGGAGGTGCATCAGCGGTGGCCGGTCCGTGGTATCCAGTGGAACGCAATGGCCAAGCCGTAGCATAATTTTTTTTGTTGAAATTCTCGAATTATTGTATATTATCGGTGGTGATGTGTTTTCCCTTCCTAGCCTCAGTGCAGTGGGCAGCTGGGAGGAAGTGCTCTTATTCTCCATTGGACCTTTACAGTTTCCCAAAACTTTTGGAGATTAGTGCTACAGGATGCCATTTCTGTTTGAAAAAGTGAGCTTTGCTTTCCTAACTGCTTGTGTATATTGGTTCCTACCTTCCCTGAAAAGTTGCATATCGCGAGGCCTATTTTGAGCTAATGCACGTACGCCACAGGATGTTTTTGTGATGGTCAAGGGCAGTCCAAGTCTGAGGAAACCAGGGCTAAAATAAGCTTTCTTAGTTCTTATTTTTTGAAGGGGCAATGCTTATTTAAGATGGAGGAAATTACTTTAAGGAACAACCAGGCTCCTCTACTGATGGAATTAGATCTGTATCCATCCAGGATACCTGGGCCAGGTCAATTAGAAAGGGAGTGTTTGACAGTGATGATGGGTGTCGTTTGAACCTCGGACCCGTTATGGAACAACGGCAATAGGCAGGTGATCGCTGAGATCCTGGTTGAAGACAGCGGAGGTGTATTTAGAGGGTAATTAGTCAGGGATATATCTTTGAGGGTACCCATGTAAACGGATTAGGTTGTACTGGTAGGTTTTTTCGTTGGTAATTTGTGTGAGATTGAGGGCATCTAGTTTGGATTGAAAGATGGCCGGGGTGTTAAGCGTATCCCAATTTAGGTCACCAAGCAGTACGAACTTCTGAGGATAAATGGGGGCAATCAATCACATATGGTTTCCAGGGCAACAGCTGGGGGCTGACGAGGGGGTCTGTAGCAAGCAGCAACATGAGAAACTTATTTCTTGGAAAGGTGGATTTTAGAAGTAGAAGCTCAACTGTTTGGGCACAGACCTGGATAGTAATTGATAGAGCTCTGCAAGGCTTATCTCCAATGACTGGAACAACTGCAAAATCTCTGAAGCTGAGACACTTTCTCCCTCACTAACTTTAAGCATCAGTGTCAGAAGCACCTACGATCACGCACCTGTACACAGCCCAGCTGAAATTTGCCCACCCAACTACCTCCTCCCTATATTGTTATTTATTTTGCTCCATTTACCAAGACCACCAGTATCTCTATTTGCACATCATCTCCTGCACGCTATTATTCCAGTGTTTAATATTCTCAATTGTAATTATTTTTGCACTATGCCTATTTTAATTGCCTACCTCCATAACTTACTAACTACTTTGCAACCACACTGGTATATATATTTTCCTATTGTGTTATTGACTCTACGTTTTGTTTATCCCATATTACTCTGTTTGTTGTTGATTTTATCGCACTGCTGTCACATTCGTTGTATAAAGGATCGGACCAAGGTGCAGCGTGGTATGCGTACATGGTCGTTTATTATTATCAACACACAAAATAAACAAAAGCAACTGAACGTGAAAGTTCAAGAGTCTAAAACAGTCCACAGCCAAACGAACAATATCCCACAACTCAAGGTAAGGCAAAATGCTGCCTAGTATGATCTCCAATCATAGACAACGATCGACAGCTTCCTCTGATTGGGAACCATCACCCAGGCCAACATAAAATATATAACATAGATATGTCACAATTCACACCCTGACCAAACTAACTAGAGAATAACTAGGGTTCTCAAGTCGGGCGTGACAACTGCTTCGCTTTATCTGGCCAAGGTTCGCAGTGTAAATGAGAACTTGTTCTCAACTGTCTTACCTGTTAATAACGGTTTTAAATAAAAAACTATAAAAAATAAAACACAACCTGAACACTTACAAGATAAAGGATAGAGATGTTTTTGTTGATGCTGGGAGAATGGAATGTTTAGTATGTTTTTTTAAATAACATTCTAGAACGATCTTTGAACGTACAATGTTTGCTTGGGGTTTTTTATGAACGTTTTCTTAATGTTTCTGAGAACATGACTTTTAAATAGAACCATGAGAAACCTGTATGAAATTTATGCCCTGAAGTTACTGAAATTCCGACCTCTTTAAGAAATACATGGTTCTCAGGACATTAGTGTTTTATGCTGTATCCTGCACCATTCCCAGAACGGTATGTGTTAGCTGGGTTATCCTGCACCATTCCAGAACGTTGTGGGAAGGTTGTTATGGTGTCACACCCACTCCTGACGTATGTGAACTCTGTATGTTTAGTCGGGTGTGGAGATCTATCTTTGTTATTTCGATGTTTACTTTCGAGTTGTTGTATTTCTATGTTTGGCCGGGTGTGATTCCCAATCAGAGCAGCTGTCCAGCTCGTTGTCTCTGATTGGGGATCAACTTAGGCAGCCAGTTTGCAATCATTAGTTTGTGGATCTTGCTCCGTGTAGAGGCTTGTGTATTGTGTTTAGCCTGAGACTTCACGTAACATTTGTTTTGTTGTTTTGTTCGTGTGTTTATCGTTGTAATAAACAGTAATGTGCTTTTTCACACTCGCTTGGTCTTGACCCGTCCTTAAACGAACGTGACAGTATGGCTAAAACATCAGAGGACAGCCACGCTCCTCACCAAGCTCTAAGAATCATATGGTTCTCAGACGTTATTGCTGGCTGGGAGGAGTGTGCAGTGAAAGTTTTTGGGTGATTCAATTTGGGGTAAATGGTACAGCATTGACGGAACTGTTGATAACTGCTTTGGGGTGAGGGTAGATAATGAGGGAGGACTTGTTGATAACTGATTTTGGTTAATGGTAAGGAGGGACGTACAGAGCTGATTTGGGAGAGTTTGGGCTGGTGGCAGCATATTTGGGGGAGTTTGGGGAGAGAGCTGATTTGGGGAGAGCACGCTGATTTGGGGAGAGTTGGGAAGATCAGCTGATTGGTGAGAGTTGGGAGAGCAGTTGGATTTGGGGAGAGTTGAGGAGAGACCATCTGATTTGTGGGGAGAGTTAGGAGGCAGTTGATTTGGGGGAGAGCAGCTGATTTGGGGAGAGTTTTGGGAAGGCATCTGATTTGGGGAGAGTTTGAGGAAGAGCAAGCTTATTTGGGGAGAGTGAGGAGAGACCATCTATTTGGGGAGATGTTTGAGAGAGCAGTTGATTTGGGGAAGCAGCTGATTTGGGGAGAGGTGGGAAGAGCAGCCTGATTTGGGGAGAGTTGAGGAGAGCAGCTGATTTGGGTAGAGTTGGGAAGATTCAGCTAATTTTGGGATAGTTGAGGAGAGAATCTGATTGGGGGAGTTGGCGGATAGCAGGCTGATTTTTGGGGAGGTTGGAACGAGCAGCTGATTTGGGGGAGGAGTTGGGAAGAGCAAGCTGATTTGGGAGAGTTGAAGGAGAGCACTGATTTGTTTGGGGGAGAGTTGAGGATAGCAGCTGATTTTGTGAGAGTTGGAAGAGCAGCTGATTTGGGGAGAGTTGAGGAGAGAAGCTGATTTGGGGAGAGTTGAGGAGTCAGCAGCTGAATTTGGGAGAGTTTGAGGAGAGCAGCTGATTTGGGGAGAGTTGGCAAGAGCAGATGATTTGTGGGGAGAGTTTGAGTAGAGCAGATATTTGGGGAAGCAGCTGATTTGGAGAGAGAAGCTGATTTTGGGGAAATGGGAAGAGCAGCTTGAATTTGGGGGAGAGGTTGGGAGAGCATCTGCTTTGTGGAGAGGTTGGGAAGAGCAGCTGATTTGGGGAGAGTTGATGATGAGCATCTGATTTGGGGAGAAGTTGACGGCAGAGGACCATCTGATTTGGGGAGAGCTGAGGAGAGCATTGATTTTGGGAGATCATGCTGATTTTGGAGAGAGTTGGGAAGATCAGCTAATTTTGTGTAAGTTGAGGAGAGAAGCTTCGATTTGGGGAGAGTTGAGGAGAGCGCTGATTTGGGGGAGAGTGATGAGAGCAGCTGATTTGGTGAGATTGAGAGATCAGCTGATTTGGGCATAGTTGAGGAGAGCACTGATTTTGGAGAGTTTGAAGAGAGGCAGCTGATTGGGAGAGTGAGGAGAGCAGACTGATTTGGGGAGAGTTGAGGAGAGCAAGCTGTTTGGGAGAGTTTGAAGAGAGAGCTGATTTGGGAGAGTTGGGGAGAGCAGCTGATTTGGGGAGAGTTTGAAGAGAGCAGCTGATTTGGGGAGAGTTTGAAGAGAGCAGCTGATTGGGAGAGTTGATAGAGAGCAGCTGATTTGTGGAGAGTTGAGGAGAGAAGCTGATTTTGGGGAGAGTTGAGGAGAGCAGCTGATTTGGGGATAGTTGGTAGAGAACTGATTTGTTGTAGAGTTGAGGAGAGCAGCTGATTTGGGAAACAGTTTGAAGAGAGCAGCTGATTTGGGGAGAGTTGAGGAGAGAGCAGCTGATTTGGGGAGAGTTGGGGAGAGAAGCGATTGGGGAGAGTTGAGGAGAGAGCAGCTGATTTTGGGGAGAGTTTGAGGAGAGCAGCTGATTTGGGAGAGTTGAGAAGAAGCAGCTGATTTGGGGAGAGTTGGGGACGAAGCTGATTTGGGGAGAGTTGATGAGAGCAGCTGATTTGGGAGAGTTGAGGAGAGCAGCTGATTTGGGGAGAGTTTGAGGAGAGCAGCTGATTGGGGAGAGTTGGGGAGAGAAGCTGAATTTGGGGAGAGTTAGGAGGAGCAGCTGATTGGGGAGAGTTGGGGGAGGGAGAAGCTATTTGTGGAGAGTTGAGGAAGCAGCTGATGGGTGAGCATTGAGGAGAGAGCAGCTGATTTGGGGAGAGGTGAGGAGGAGCGTCTGATTTGGGGAGAGTTGAGGAGAGCAGCTGATTTGGAGAGTTGAGGAGAGCAGTGGCTAGACTAGAGAACAGAACAGACAACAGCTCTCTAATAGCTCAGCTCTGAGGAAGAGGAGGATGAGAGGAGGGTAGAAAAGAAAAGGGATTATGGAGAAAGTATGGTGGGGGCTTGTTAGGGAGCTGATTTTGGGAGAGCAGCTGGCCTAGACAGAACACAACACACACAGCTTTGTGAAAACCACAATACCTCTGCACTGAGGGAATATGAGCGAGTTCCTCAAGTAGGACAGGACAACCGTAGAGTAGAGCCAAACCCTCAACTAACCTACAGTCTAAATAACCTGAAACTTCCCGGATCTCAATACGTCTGACAATGAAGGGTTTGGGTTTAGGGAGGACCTGTCTTGTGTGGGTGGTGTGTGTGTTTGTGTGTGGGTGTGTGTGTGTTTTTGTGTGTGTGTGTGTGGTGTGTGGTTTGTGTTAGATCTGTCATTGACACACAACACACTCCAGTGATACTATGTTCACTCTTAGAAAAAAGGGTTCCGAAAGGGTTTGCTGCTGTTCCTTCATAGGAGACACCCTTTTTGGTTTCCAGAAAGAACCCTTTTATTTGTTCCAGATAGACTCTTGGATTCTACTGGAACCAAAAGGGGTTCCTTCAAAGGTCTCCCCTATGGGGACAGCCAAGAACCCTTTTTTTGGAATCTAGATTCACACCTTTTGTTGGATTGTAGAGAAGTCCCTCAGACACACACTCATTCCTCTACACACTACATCTATATGAATTATGCCTGTAAAACGTCAGTGCTGCCTCATTAACTCTGTGATCATACACTGCTACCTCAGTAATTTGTGATCAATACACCACTGCCTCAGTAACGTGATCAATACCTGCTGCCTCAGTAACGTTATCAACACCTGCTAGCCTCAGTAAACGTGATCAATACCTGCTTGCCTCAGTAACGTGATCCATACCACCTGCTGCCTCAGTAACGTGATCAATACACTGCTGCCTCAGTAACGTACAATACACTGCTGGCCTCAGTAACGTGATCATACACTGCTGCCTCAAGTAACATGAAGCAATACACTGCCTGCTTCAATTAACTTGAATCATACACTTCTGCCTCAGTACCGTGATCATACACTGCTGCCTCAGTAACGTGATCAAATACACTGCTGCCTCAGTAACGTGATCAATACACTGCATGCCTCAGTAACGTGATCATACACTGCTGTCTCGGGGGAGAGAGAAGAGAGATGGATCGAGAGAGGGGGAGAAATAGAGAGAGGGGGGAAAGAGGAGAGAGAGAGAGGGAGAGAGAGAGGGTGGAGAGAGATAGAGAAGAGAGAAGAGAAGAGAGAGAGCAGAGAGAGAGAGCGCGAGAGAGAGGGGGAGAGGAGAGAGAGAGAGAGGTGGGAGCGAGAGATACTTTTTTTTTTTACTTTTTGGTCTTTAATGATACAGTCCTCATTTCATTTCACATCATTAAAACCTCACCACCCCCCACTTGCCAAGTCCCAGTCTCTGCCGTCACCTTGGCCGCTCAAATACCCCCCTTACTGGCTCAGACAGTGGCCTCCTGGACTCCCCCAGCCACCTGCTCCCCCAGGAACTCCCCAGCAGCCGAAGAGTGTTTATTTATGTTTGTTGTGCCGACTTCCCGGGGTTTTAAAAAGACGCCCTCCTCCCTCAGCATGCCGCAGGTCAACCCAGCCTAGTAAACCACTGCCCATCAGTCGCCTCTGCAGGGTGGCCGGCTAACACCGATCTCAAAAGGATGACTGGGTTTTGTGGGAAGGTCAAGGCTTCCTCTTCCTCTCCCACACTGCTCAAACAAAGGGGGAGCCCCCCCCCCCCCCCTCCTACACCCCCTTCTCATGTGGGCCTTTAGTACTGCCAGGCCCTCAGCACGCAAGTAAAATCAGAGAGACCTGCTGTACTCAGCCTCTCACATCTCATGATGAACGGCTGCCGGTCCAACCCTAATCCGCCATCTCTCCTCAGCAGCGAGCATGCTGGTTCCCTCCATCCGCCTCAGTATGGTACAAGCAGTCTCTGAGCCGCCTTTAGTCGGAATGCACACCCTGCTCTCCAGTTCACCAGGCCCTGTCCTCCTTCGTGGACGGACATAGACAACACTGCCGCCCTCAGCCGTGATGGCCCCGACCAGAACAAAATCCACCAGCTTGCGTTGCAGGTCTGCGAGCAGCCCGGCGGGGGGTTGAATGACAGCCCGTTTATGCCACGGAAATGCCACCAGGTTGTTGATTCTCAGCCCACTCCCTCTAATATGCACGTGGGACAGGAGCCACCTCCACCTGGCCAGGGTCCTTGAACACCACTGCTTGACAGCCCCTCCCAGTTCTTCTTACCCACCTCTCACAGAGCCCAGTACAAACACCCAAAATTTTTTAAGGCGTTCCCAGCCCCTGCAAATCGCCTATCCCTCCATGCCCCACATAACAGAGCTTTGCTCTTGCCCCAGTTCACCTTAGCTGACGAAGCTCCTCGTACCCTTCCGACTAGTCTCTAGTGCCTGCTGTCTTGTCCCGCCCTGACCATCACAGAGACGTCTCTGCATACGCCACAACGCATGCCTGTCAAACACACCAATGCCTGTCCAGCACACTCCCTGCAGTCTCCTGAAGTCTCCAATGCTGTGTATATAACTGGCCTGATAGAGGGCATCCTTGTCTAATGGCCCCGCCTCACCCAGACTGGCCTACTGAGCCCCCCTCCCGACCTTGACACTCTAGAGCCAAACTGTTACAGCCCTATCCTCCTGCCCTGCCTTTCAAAGTTTTTGAAAGCCAATCAACAAAAACAGACACCGACCATTTCGAATCCCATCCAATGTACCTTCTCCGCTAGTGCAATCCCGGTTCCGAGCTGGTTCATGGGTGCACTCAGCCACGCTCAAGGCCGCAAATGACATTATAAACGCGAACGATATAGACAGTACGGTGCAGCCGTTTTCATTGACCTGGCAAAGGCTTTCGACTCTGTCAACCACCGCATTCTTATGGCCGACTAAATAGCCTTGGTTCCTCAAATGACTGCCTCGCCTGGTTCACCAAAGAACTTCTCAGATAGAGTTCAATGTGGTCAAATCGGAAGGCCTGTTGTCTGGACCTATGGCAGTCTCTATGGGGGTGACACAGGGGTTCAATTCTATGAGGCCAACTCTTTTCTCTGGGTATATCAATGAAGTCGCTCTTGCTGCTGGTGACTCTCAGATCCACCTCTACGCAGACGACACCATTTGTAGACATACTGGCCTTTCATTGGAACACTGTGTTAACAAACTCCAAAACGAGCCTTCAATGCCCCAGTACAACACTCCTTCAGTAGCCTCCAAACGCTCTTTAAACACTAGTTAAAACTAAATGCAATGCTCTTCAACCGAACGCTGCTTGCGCACCCGCCCACACCGACTAGAATAACTACTCTCGACGGGTCTGACCTAGAGTATTTTGGACAACTACAAATATCTAGGTGTCTGGTTAGACTGTAAACTCTCCTTCCAGGACTCACATTAAGAATCTCCAATCAAAAAAGTTAAATCTAGAATCGGCTTCCTATTTCGCAACAAAAAGCCCCTCCTTCACTCATGCTGCCCAAACATGCCCTCGTAAAACTGACTATCCTACGGATCCTTGACTTCGGCGATGTTCCATTTACAAATAGCCTCAAACACTACTCAGCAAATTGGATGTGTCTATCACAGTGCCATCCGTTTTGTCTCCAAAGCCCCATTCTACTACCACGCACTGTGACCTGTACGCTCTTGTTGGCTGGTCCTCACTACATATATCGTCGCCAAACCACTGGCTCCAGGCCATCTATAAATCACTGCTAGCAAATCCCCGCCTTATCTTAGCTCATTGGTCACCCTAGCAACACCCACCCGTAGTGCTGCGGCTCAGCAGGTATATCTCCACTGGTCATCCCCAAAGCCAACACCTCCTTTGGCCGCCATTACTTCCAGTTCCTCTGCTGCAATGACTGGAAACAAATTGCAAAAATCTCTGAAGCTGGAGACACTTATCTCCCTCACTAACTTTAAGCATCAGTTGTCAGAGCCACCTTACCGATCACTGCACCGTACCACAGCCCCATCTGAATTAGCCCGCCCAACTACATCATCCCTATATTGTTATTTATTTTGCTCATTTGTACCCTCAAGTATTCTATTTACACATCATCTCTTGCACAACTAATCATTCCAGTGTTAATAATAATGGTAAATTATTTTGCACTATAGCATATTTATTGCCTTACCTCCATAACTTGCAGATTTGCAAAACCTGTAATATATTTTCTGTGTATTCTGTTGTACTTCTGATGTTGTTTTGTTTTCCCCCATATATAAAACTCTGTGTTGTTTTGTTTTTATCGCACTGCTTTGCTTTATCTTTGGCCAGGTCGCAGTTGTAAATGAGAACTTGTTCTCAATGGTTTTACCTAGTTTAATGAAGGTGAAATAAATACAATAAAATAAAATGACGCCCCAGCATACAACATCTTCCATAGCCCAAAAACCTTTCCCAACCAAACACGAATCCATGGTCAATCTATCAAAGCCTTCTCTTGGTCTAAAGAGACCCAGTCCAAATGTTCACATTTAAACTCTTGACACGTCCCAACGTGTCCCCTGATTAGCCATGTTTGTCCATGATTTGAGCGTCCTGGTACACAATTAGGTCTGGTCCTTGTGTCATAGAGTCCAGAGGGACTTCAGTCCTGTTAGCGAGACATTAGGCAAATGATATTGTAGTCCGCACAGAGCAATGCTCCAGTTTCTTAGTTCACACAGTCCGCTTTTCTTGAACATGGAGTCAAGCTGCCAGACGACAGCTCCATCGTCAACATCTCCGTCTCTCCACCCCGCACACTCAAGCAACACGCAAAGGAATCCAGTCCAATTATTCCCCAGAATTTTAATACAACTCCACTGGGAGTCCATCGACCCAGGGCCCAGCCCGGGGATATTCTGGTGTTACGGCCTCTGCCCAGTTCATGGCAACAACATGGGAATGTCCATTTCATCTTCCTGTGTCAGAGAGAGCTTTAGGGAGTTCTGCAAACAAAACCTGAGCACACATATGATCACACAGTTAAGGCGCATACAACTTCAGTATAAAACTCAAATCGCTCCCCATCCCCCCACCACAGAGGTCACCCGCCCCGCCGACAGCTGTAGACATGAATATACTTCCAACCGCTCTGTCTTTCCAAAACCAAAGAGAAGGAGGCTTTGAGCATCCATCTCTACATCATGGAGAACCTAGCTCTTACAATGCTCCCTTTGCTTTAACCTGTAAAAAAAACGGTTCCCCTATGTAGTTCTGGTAAATAAGCCTGGAGGCCTACATTGGCCTGCCCACCACGCTCTACCTCCACTCACGGATACTATGCTCGAGTTCCCTAATTACTCTCTAGCCTCTTGAAGATGAGAGAGCTGTATCTTGTTGACAAAAAGCCGAATTTGGACTTTCCCACATCCACCATTGCTGAGAGAACCTCATACTCCTCTCTTCGATGCCCCCCCTTTTCGCCAAAAAGTCTGGAAACTGAACAAAAGATGGCATCTTGTAAGAGCCCGTTTCCACCAGATCCCACAAATTCAGTCACCACATCACTATGTCTTTCCTGCAGAAACAATACACCTGTACTTGTTTTTGTTTTTACATATTCACTCAACAGACTCCTCTTTCCTTTCCCACATCTCTGTCGCCATTCTGTTATTCATTGAAGTGGCCTTCTTAAGAGATCTCCTAGAAATGTAGAAAAGACAGCAAAGAAAGACAACAATATCAAAGCCTCAAAAAGCCTCGGTGCCAGAAAAAAATGATTCATCTAAAGCAGCATCTGAATTTATACACTTACGCACGGTTTTTGACACACTGCCTCAACCTAAAATGTTTCTTGGTGAGAGGACAAAACCATGCCACCTCATTTTTCATATTGTGTTGTACTGCTCCTTTCAAAACTTTCCCCGGATCGCAAAAAGTTGAACCTTCGTTTTCCCCCTTTATTCTCAGTCATGATCCTTGACAATTTCCTCACCGTGGACTTTGACCCTTCTGCTGACTGGCTGTCAGCTCTGGACCCATTGAGGAGGAGTCTGACAAGAACGCTTCCTCATCCTTCCTCAGACTCACCTTACCTCCCTCCTCCATTCGTCCATCTCCCAACCTGACAATCTGCCCTTCCTCTCCTTATCCGGGGCCTGTCCCTCTCAGCACCAGGCAAGTGTTCCTTGGTGCCTTTGACCCCCCCAGCCGCTGCCCCTCCCACCCTCCTTTCGTCTCCACCTTTTTCCTCTTTCCTTCCTCTTGACCCCCCCCCCCCGCCCCCCCCCCCAGTCGCTTCCCCCTTCCCCACTATACTCTCCTGCCTAGGACCCAGCCTCATCTACAACACCATCTAGAGCTGACTAGGCCCAGCCCTTATCTCACCACATCTATAGCCTGACCTAGAACCAAGCCTCTGCTGCCTGAGTTCTCCATAAGGCCCCCCTGCCTGTTGACCTTGATTTCCCCCGACTGAGGCACTTTTAACCCTCACCTTGTCTTGATGTGGGGCATGCAAAGCTCTTGATGCCCCAAATCCCCCCCACACTCAAAAACACTGCAGACTGTTTGTGCCTGCAAACCCTGGCGTAGAGCACCCTTTCCCATTCCTCACTTTCAAATGCACATTTAACTGTTTGTCGGCCGTGGGGGCTCCCCTCCCAGCTTAGCTACAGAGGAAGAACCGAAGCCTGTCATTCTATAAACCACTTAAAAGGAAAACGATTCCCCAACCTTCCATAACAAAGCCATCAGCTACAGAGAGATTAACCTGGAGAATACTCCCCTAAGCAAGCTGGTCCTGGGTTGTCTGTTCAACAACACAAACAGCCCCTAAACCCCCACAGAGCCCCCAGGACAAACAAACGCAATTAATGAACACAACCCAAATCATAGAGCAAACTAAAAAGGACAATTACCTTTGACCCATTGGAAAGGAATATTTTTTAAACACGAGCAAGCTAGGATGCTATTTTGCCCTAAACAGAGAGTATATAGTGGCAGAAATACTGACCGACTGGGGGGGGTGTGTTTTTTTTTTGACTGAGACCCAACCCAAGGAAAGCTTTGACTATTTACACAAGATTCAGTGAGCATTGTCTTGCTATTGAGAAGGTTCACCGTATGCATACATTGACGTCTCAAGAGTCACGACAGGCCTTATGTGCAAAATGGTGGCCCCCTGCCCACAGCATGATGTGGACCTTGAGCTTGCAACTTCCTAACCTCCTGCCCAACTGAATGACCATACTAGAGACACATATTTCCCTCATATTACACAGCCCCACAAAGAAATTTTGAAAACAACTCGAAATTTTGATAAACTCCCATAAATCTCTTGGGTGCAATTCACACAGTATATACATCACAGGCAAGCAAGATGTGTGGACCTGTTGCCACAAGAAAAGGGCAAACCAGTGAAGAACAAACCACATTGTAAAACAACCCAATATTTTATGTTTTAGTTATTTTCTCCCTTTTGTGTATTTTAAAACCTAAAAAATTTGCTCATTGTTACAACAACTGTATATATACATAATAATGACATTTGAAATGTCTTTATTCTTTTGGAACTTCGTGATGTAATGGTTACTGTTCATAGTTTATTGTCTATTTCACTTTTGTTTATATATCTATTTTCACTTGCTTTGGCAATGTTAACATATGTTTCCCATGCCAATAAGCCCTTAAATTGAAAGTGCGAGAGAGACAGAGAGGATACATGTTTAGTGATGGGTGGAAACTCATGGATACTAGACAACACGGACCTTCTGAGTCATCTAATCATAAATCTCTATAAGTCTGGAAAAGTATTGTTACATGGGCAACACCAAAACAAGTTCCAGCTGGACTTTTCACCTAATTCAACAGACATACTCAGGGCCACCCTGATAGCCCTCAATGACGACCCCCCCCCCCACACCCTCATATTGTAACTCCGTAGGGACTCAAACCGGGAAAATACATACAGAATAAACTTTTTCCCAAACACATGTTGTCCTAAACTCTGGTGTCCAAAACACCCAGCGGCACCCTAGACCTTTTGTCTTGAGGACCACTAGGATCACCCAGCCACATAATAATACACACAAAAAAGGCACAACGACCTGAGAACACAGCAGGAAAGGTTGCCCACAGCACTCAAGGGCGTGATAGAACAAGCTTCTACTTTCCCCCACATGCCACAAGTGGCGGTTTTCTCAACTCCTGCTACCAAACGAAAAACACTTCCACCCTGCTACCATACAGCAGTAGACGTAGTATTTCACTGTGACTGTGCCTCAAAACCTAATGTCTACCTCTGGGGGCCCAACCACTCAACCTGGACGTGAACAGCCTTTTAACAACCAGGTCCACCTATACAAGGCAGCAGTGCCCACCTTCGCGCCGTACCCTTAAAGGATATCGCCCTCAAACCACGAGACCACATCTACAACAACGACCCACACCCCGCACCTATTAAAACACCTCACCAGTACAAACCATGCCCACACCCCATTTTGGCCCCCTCATATCAGACCGCCCTCACCTACTCCCAGCCCCATGCTGCACCCCAACTCCTGCAAAGAGGGCCTCAACATGATGAAAGTCACACATTACGCCCAGGCCGTGAGCAGGCAAACAGGCCCACCCCCCACTCTTACACTAGCCCCAAGCCAATATGGCATGTACCACGATGCCTCAGCAGGCCTCTGCTCAACCAATGTACTGGCCTGAAAGGCCAAACCACCGACCGACCAACACACATTAGACACACTTTTTTTTTTTATGGAACAACAAACCCTTCATCTGCCTTTGGCCTTACAGAGAAGGAAACCTGGGACTTCACCCAGAAAATCGGGAGAGAAATACAGACATTGTCATCCTACAAGAAACATGGTATAGAGGCAAAACTACGGAGACCCACTGGTTTGCCCTCTAGGTTACAGAGAGCTGGTAGTCCCATCCATCCCCAAACTACCATGTGTGAACAGGGAAGGGACCTCAGGGGGTATGCTAATTTTGGTATAGAGCAGAACCTAACTCACTCTATTAAATTAATCAAACAGGAAAATTTTACATTTGGCTAGAAATTAAAAAGGAATTATCTCAACAAGAGAAAAATGTCCTCCTGTGTGGCTACCTATGTCCCCCCCACTAGAATCCCCATACTGTTAATGAAGACAGCTTCTCCATCCTGGAGGGGGCAATCAAGAAATTTCCAGACCAGGGGACATGTAACTAGTATGTTGTTGACCTAAATGCCAGAACTGGACAAGAAACTGACACCCCCAGCACACAAGGGGGACCAAAACACCTACCTGGAGGTGACATCATTCGCTTCCCCCATATGCCCCCTAGACACAACTACGAGCAACATACCCAAACACAAAAGCGAGTCCAAACTCCTGCAGATCTGTCGCACTCTGGGTTTGTACCTAGATCCATGGTGAGGCTTCGGGGGGGAGACTCCTATGGTAGGTACAACCCTACAGCTCATCTCTTGACAGTAGGACTGTAGACTACTTTATCAACTAACCTCAACCCAGAGTCTCTCTGAGCATTCCACGGTCATGCCCACTGACACCCTATCAGACCAACAGCAAAATCACAGTCTATTTTGAACGAGCAATACTCAATCAATGAGAGCATCAAAGCCAAGGAACTGAATTTAAAAATACGAAGAATGCTATAGAAGGACAGGGGAAGTAGTGTTCGACAACCTACAAACAAACAATTAGAGGCAACAACAAATTTCAAAACATTTCTATACCAATTCCTGGACAAAATGTTCCCACTGTAATAAGTGAAGGTGTAAACTTGGCAGTATAAAACCTAAACAATATATTTGACCTCTTCAGCTTCCCTATCAAATCTAAAAATCTCTAACAGAAAACCGAAGAAAAGTAACAACAGGTGACAAATGGTTTATGAAGAATGCAAAAACTTCAGAATAAATTGAAGAACTCTATTCAACATAAAACATAGAGACCTCAGAAAACCTGATCCTACGCCTTCACGATGGTGAATCACTAAAAACAACACATGAATACACTACCACGGTGTCCAAGGTTTGACTGTATGTGGAAGGTGGCGGGAATCAAGGACACAGAAGCTTTCGTACAACAGTCTTTAGTGAGTAAATACGCGCAAAAGTGTCCCGGAGACGGAGCGATAACCACACCCAGAGAAGGCGTAAACAAAACAGGAAAAATACATGGAGCGCACAACAAAGTGCGAAAACACCTCTCCTAACACACCACGGATGTAAAACCAATACCTAACACGAAGACAGGACCAGCTCAATAACACACCACACATGAAACTAACAACAACGAGAAATTATAGGACACATAATCACACGCTAACTAACCACAGTGTAAACAACAATCATATACAAAAAGCAAAAACATGAACATAGAAAACATAACCAACAACGTTGCAGCTATAACTCTCCGGGACGATGACCGCCGAAACCTGCCCGAGCAAGGAGGAGGAAGCAGCCTCGGCAGATTTCCGTGACATACGAAAAAAAGAAGGAACAGCAAGCCCGAAATCAGCTCGATGTAAGTGCAAGAATCCATAGACTCTAACCACTTCTGGGAAATTGGAAAACACTAAACAAACACCAACACGAAGGCTTCTATCCAAAATGGAGATGTAATGGGTAAACCAATTCTCCAATCTTTTCGTTCGCCCTATACAAAGAACCAAACAGCAAAAATTATTACATGATCAAATGCAGATCTTAGAATCAACTATTACAGACTACCAAACCCACTGATTCTCCAATTACATTAATGACTACAGGACAAATACAGACCTTCAACCCAAAAAGGCCTGTGGTTGTTGATGGTATCATCAATGAAATAATAAAATATATAGACCAAAAATTTTCCAATTGGCTAAAATTTAAACTTTTTAAACCCATCACCTTGCTCTGGAAATTTTCCCCCAAATTTTTGGGAAACCCAAGGAAATTTAAAACCCCCAATCCCCCAAAAGTGGAGCAAATTTGCCCCCAAAATTAACTACCGTGGGATATGCGTCAACGAAACCTTTGGGAAAAAAACCTCTGCTTACCCTTAACACAGACTATTTTTATTTCCTCAGTGAAAAAAATGTATGGGGAAAATGTAAAATTTTTTTTTTTCCCAAAATTAAACCATATGCCCAACCACTATTCCCCCTGCACACCCGAATTGACAAACAAAAAAACCAAAAACCAAAGACAAGTCTTCTCTCTTTGTTGTTTTCAAAAAGTTTTTTGCCAAATTTTGCATGGCTTCTTTGCTATACAAATTTTGTAAGGGGTTTGGGGGGAAAAAACATACAACATTAAAAATCCTTTACAAAAACAAAAAGTGGTGGGGTTTAAAATTGGCAAAAAAGAACACATTTCTTTCCACGGGTCCGGGGTGTGAGACAGGGATGCAGTTTAAACCCCCACCCTCTTCAACATATCAGTGGGGGAAAAAGTTTTTTAAGTCCCCCCACCAATTTGAAATTCTCCCCTTTTAAAACGATAGGGGAAGGCCTGTAATTTTCATCAAGGTAACTTTAAACCAAATTCCGACAAAATGAGAAAAAAATCCAAAAAATCACATTGTAGGATTTTTTATGATTTTTTTTTTGAAAATGAGGGTTAAAAATAAGTTTTTGGTCATAAAAAAATTTTCTCAATTTTTTTGTTATATACCCTTTGTTGGCAATACCAGGTAAAACGTTTTCTGAAAAGTTTTTCCAAAAAGGTTTTCACACCTTTGCTGGTATTTTCCCCTTTCCCTCCTGCAATCTCCTCTAAAGCAGGTGTTTTGGGGGTGTCGCGGGGCAAAAACCGATTTTTAACCCCCCCCAAAAGTTTTTTTCAAATGGGGTTAGATTTGGAGACTGGCAAAGGCCCACCCCAGGCCCTTTTGAAATGCTTCTTACGAGCCACCCCTTTTTGGTTGCCCGGGCGGGGGGTTTTTTGGGATCTTTGTCATGCTAAAAGACCCAGCCACGTTTCATTTTCTTTGCCCTTGCTGTGGAAGGGGGTTTTTCACTAAAAATCTCACGATACATTCCCCCTTTCCCTTCTTTTTTTACAGGGATCGTCGTCCGGGCCCCCCTTTGGCCCAAAACACCCCCAAAAAACATGATTTTTTCCCCCCCCCTGTTTCACAGTGGGTATGGTGTTTTTTGGTTTCAACTAGCATTCTTTTGTCCCCCCAAACACACGAGTTGATTTTTTTAAACCAAAGTTCTTTTTTGGTTTCATCTAAACCATATGACTTCCCCCAAACCCCCTTCTGGATCACCCAAAATGCACTCTAAAAACTTCAAGGGGCCCTCGGGGCCGGGTACTGGCTTAACGGGGGAAAAACGTCGGGGCACTGCAGGTTTTGAGCCCCTTTGGCCGGCGTAGGGGTTTTTACTGATGGTGGGGCTTTGTTACTTTGGCCCCCAGCTCTCTGCAGGCCCATTCCGGGGCCCCCCCCCCGTTTTGGTTTTTGGGATTTTTTGCTCCCCGTTCTTGTGATCTTTTGCCCCCAAAAGGGGGTAAAATCTTGCGTGGACCCCCCAGATCGGGGAGATTATCATTGGTCTTTTTATTTTTTTCCATTTCCAAATAATTGCTCCCACAGTTGTTTTCTTAAAACCCCAAGCTGCTTACCAATTGCAGATTCATTTTCCCCCAACCTGGTGCGGTCACTTTTTTTGTTTCGGGTATTTTTTGACAGCTCTTTGGTCTTGGCCATAGTGGATTTTGGGGGAGTTTGACTTTTTTGAGGTTGTGGACAGGTGTTTTTTATACTGGATAACAAGTTCAAACATTTCCTTTAAATACGGGAAACGAGTGGGAACATGGGGGCCCTTTTAAAAGGAAAAAGGGTTACAGGTCTGTGAGAGCCAGAAATCTTGCTTTTTTATAGGTGACCAAATACTTATTTTCCCCCGGGAATTTTTCCCAAAAAAATTCTTTTAAAAAATCCCAACAATGGGGGATTTTCGGGAAAAAACTTTTCCAATTTGTCTGTCATAGTTGACGTTTACCTATATGAAAAATTACAGGCCTCTCCCCTCTTTTTAGGGGGAGAATTGCCAATTGGGGCCCTAAACAAAATATTTTTTTTTTCCCCCTGTATATAACTAATTCCCCGAGGGCACTAAAACCTTCTCAGGCCCCCGGGCCTCCCCTACTAGAACCTAAAAGTCAAAGGGTTCTACTTTTTTGCTGATGACGGGTGCTTCTGTCACCAAACCAGGGGGGCCCCACGGCAGCACCAAACTTTTTTCTGCACAGATTCGGGTCAGACCGGGGCCCCTGACAGAAAAATCTCAGAAAAGACAAAAATCCTGGGGGCCCCAAAAAAGATCCAGTTGCCAGGCCCCAAAAATAAAAATTTTCCCATCTAGACCCCGTTACCCTAGAGCACAAAAAAAACTATACATACCTGGGGCCTTACATCAGCCCCGGTAATTTTTCCAAAAAGCTTTTGAACGATTTTGAGAGAAAAAGGCAAAAGGGCCTTCAAATGCTATCAAAAGGAAAATAACTTTTGGACCCCCCAAATTTAGGATCTGGCAAAAAATCTTGAATCAGTTATGAACCCATTTGCCCTTTCCCGGGTTGTGAGGCCGGGGGTCCGCTAAACCAAATCAAGAATTCACAAAAGGGGAAAAACCCAAATTGAGACTCTGCTGCAAAAATTCTGAAAAAAATATCCCTGTTTTTCAACAAAAAACACAAAAATATGAATCAAGCGAATTAGGGCCGATCCCCGCTAATTCCAAAATCCAGAAAAGAGCCGTTAAATTCTATAACCCTTAAAGGGAAAAACGTTTCCCCAAAATTTCCATAAAAAACCCCATCACCTAAAAAGAGAGAACTTGGAAAAGAGCCCCCTAAAAAGGGCGGGTCCTGGGGCTCTGTTCACAAAACAAACAACCCCCCGAGCCTGGAAAAACAATAAAATTTATCCCCAAACCAAATCAGGAAACAAAAAAAGAGTTTAAATTGAAAACAGGAAAGAATTAACAAAAAACGAGAAAATAGAATGCTATTTAGCTCAAAACAGAGAGTAAAACGTGGCAAAATAACTGACCACTGTGACGACCCAAAATTAAGGAAAAATTTGGGGGATGACAGACTAGTGAGCCCTAGCCCCTTTCTATTGAGAAAAGGGCCCCCGTAGGCAAACCCCGGCTCTCAAGGGGAAAAACAGGTTTTTGTGCACACTGCCCCAAAATGAGGGGGAAAATGAGCTGCACTTCCCAAACCCCCTGCCAAAAGTATGACCATTAGAGACCATATTTTCCCCCGATTTCAAAATCCACAAAGAAATTTTTTAAAAAAAAACCCCCATTTATAAAATCCCTTTTCTACTGGATGAAAACCAAGGTGCCATCCCGGGAGCAAGAATTTTTGACCTTTTCCAAAAATTGGCAACCAGTGAAAAACAAAAACCATTGAAAAACCAAAACATATTTTTTGTTTATTTATTTTCCCATTTGTACTTTTTTAAATTTTGCACATTGTTACAAAACTGTATTTTGACATAATATGAAATTTTTTTTTTTTTAAAAGTTTTTTATTTTTTTTGGGAAATTCTGAGTGTAAGGTTTTACTGTTAAAATTTTAGTGTTTTAATTTTACTTTTTTTTCCCATCTACTTCCTTGCTTTTGGGAAAAGTTTTAAAACCCCCTTTTTCCCCTGCCAAAAAAACCCCCCTTAAAATTTAATTTAAAATTTAATTTAGAGAGAGAGGAAAACACAAACAAATACTAACCCGCCCCCCACAAAAACTCTATAGACCCCCATCACAACGCAAATCTCTGACCCCCTCACAACCCCAAAACTCTACTAGACCCCCTCACCACAACACAGCTCTACTAACCCGGCCCATCACAACACAGCTCCCACTGACCCCATCAAAACACCCCTAACTAGCCCCCCTCACAACCACCCCTACAAAACCCCATCACAAAAACCCGCTCTACAGACCCCTCACAACACAGCTCTACTAGACCCAATTTACAACACAGCTCTACTAGACCCCCTTACAACACGCTCTATAGAACCCCCTCCCAACAAGCTCTAAACCCGACCAGCCCTACAACACAGCTCTACTAGACCCCGCCCATCACAACACACTCTACTAGAAACCCCCTCACAAAGCAACTCTACTAGAAACCCCCCCCCAAACAGCTCTATGACCCCATCACCCCAACCCGCTCTACTAACCCGCCCATCACAAAAAACAGCTCTACTGACCCCCTCACAACACAGCTCTACTAACCCCAAACACAACACAGCTCACTAGACCCCCTCAAACACCTCTACTAGCCCCATCACAACCCCAGGGTCTACTAGACCCACCCCACAACACAGGGTCTACTAGAACCCCCCACAAAACAGCTCTACTGACCCGGCCCAAACACAACCCCAGCTCTACTAACCAGGGCCCCTCCCCCAAAACACTCTACTAGACCCCGGGCCCATCACCACAGCCTACTAGAACCCTGCCCATCACAACCCCGCTCTAATAGACCAGGCCCTCACAACAAAGCTCTACTAACCCCCCTCAAACACAGCTCTACTAAAAACCCCTCACCACAACAAAAGCTTTTACTAGACCCCCGGGCCCCTCACAAAACAACTCTTAACCCGGCCCACCCCAACACCCGCCTACTAGACCGGCCCATCCCAAAAACAAACTCTACTAGACCCCCTCCCCACCAGCTCTACTAGACCCCCCTCGCAACACAAACTCTCCCCAGACCCCATCACAAAACCCGCTTTTACTAACCAGGCCCCTCAAACCCAGCTCTACTAGACCCCGCCCACCCCAACACAGCTCTCTAGAAACCCCTCACAACACCGCTCTACTAGAACCCCGGCCCCTCCCAACACAAACTCTACTAGGGCCCCCCGGGCCCCTCACAACACGCTCTACTAGACCAGGCCCATCACAAAAAAAACTCTACTAGACCCCCATCACAAAACAGCTCCCCACTAAAACCCCATCACAAAACAGCAAAATACTAACCCCGGGCCCAAACACAAACAAACCCACTAGACCCGCCCCTCACAACACAACTCCCAAGACCGGGGCCCTCACAACACAGCCTCTAACCAGGGCCCTCACAACCAGCTCTTTCTGACCCCCGGGGCCCATCACAACACGCTCTCCCAGACCCCATCACAACACAGCTCTACTAGACCCCCTCACCCAACACAGCTCTACTAGACCCCCCCTCACCACCAAAACAATTTTTACTAGCCCCGGCCCCTCACACACAGCTTTTACTAAAACCCCCTCACAAAAAAAGCTCTAAACCCGACCCCATCACAACCAGCTCTACTAGAACCCCCCTTTACCCAAAAAGCCTACTAAACCCCGCCCCCCCCCAACACAGCTCTAAATAGCCCCCTTCCCCAACACAGCCTATGACCTGGGGCCCCTCACAAAAACAGCTTACTAGACCCGGGCCCTCACAACACAAAATCTACTAGAACCCCTCACCCCCACACTCCCTAAACCCGGGCCCCCCCCCCAAAAAAACCCCTACTATAACCCGGCCCATCACAACACAGCTCTAAATAACCCGGCCCCTCCCCAAAACAGCTCTACTAAAAACCCGCCCAGCCCTCAAAAACCCCGTCTACTAGACCCGGGCCCTCATAAAACAGCTCCTTCTATAACCCCCTCACAACACAGCTTACTAGAAACCCCCCCAAACACAACACAGCTCTCCCAAAGACCCGGGCCCCTCACAAACTGCTCTACTGACCCCCTCCAAAACAGCTCTACTAGACCCCCGGGCCCCCACAACAAAAATCACTATAACCCGGGCCCCTTTACAACACAGCTCTACTAGCCAGGGCCCCTCACAACACAGCTCTATAGAACCCCCCCAGCCCATCAAAACACGCTCTACCAGACCCGGGGCCCCCTCATAAAACCGCTCTACTAGACCCCCTCACAAAACGCCTACTAGACCCCCGGCCCCTCACAAACCCGCTCTACTAACCCCCTCAAAAACACAATTTTACTAGACCCCGGGCCCCCTCAAAAACACACTCTACTAGACCCCCCTCACAACCAGCTCTACTAGACCCCCGCCCATCACAACCCGCTTACTAGACCCCGGGCCCTCACAACAAAAAATCTACTATACCCCCCCCCATCAAAACAAAAATCTACTATAAACCCCGGCCCCTCACCCCAGCCCCTACTAGACCGGCCCATCACAACACAGCTCACTAGACCCAGCCCAGCCCCTCACAACACAGCTCTACCCAACCAGGCCATCACAACCCAGCTCTACTAGAACCCCCCTCCAAAAAACACCCCTACTAACCCCATACAACACAACCCCTACTAAAACCCCCTCACAACACAGCCTACTGACCCCATCACAACACGCTCTACTAAACCCCGGGCCCCTCACAACACAAATCTAAATAGACCCGGCCCATCACAACACAGCCCCTTTTTAAACCGGGCCCCCCCAACAAGCTCTAAATAGACCCACCCAGCCCATCCAAAACCCAAAAGCTCTACTAACCCCCCCACCCCAAAAGCTCCCCAAATAGAACCCCCTCACCAAAAACAGCTCTACTAGCACCCAAAACCCCCAACCCCGCTCTCCAGAAACCAAACCCCTCACAAAAACGCTCTACTAAACCCCCTCCCAAAAAAAAACCCAAAAAGGGTCTACTAGACCCCATCACAACACAGCTTACTAGACCCCCTCCAAAAACCCCAGCCTAAATGACCAGGGCCCCTCACAAAACGCTCTACTAGCCCCGGGCCCCTTCCCAAAAAAACTCTACTATACCCGGCCCCTCACAAAAAAAACTCACTAAAACCCGGGCCCATCACAAACAGCTCTACTAGAAACCCGGGCCCCTCACAACACGCTCTACTAAACCCCCCCGCCCCCCTCACAACCCCCAAACTCTACTAACCAGGCCCCTCCAACCAAAACTCTACTAGACCCCATCCAACCAGCTCTACTAGACCCCATAAAAACACCAAAATCTACTAGACCCCCTCACAAAACCCCTCTACTAAACCCCCTCACAACACAGCTCTACTAACCCCCCCCCATCAAACACACTCTACTAACCCGGCCCCCAAACACAAACTCTTCTAGACCAGGCCCTCACAAAACAGCTCTACTAGACCCCCAGCCCAGCCCATCAAACACAGCTCTACTAGACCCCATCAAAACACAGCTCTACTAGACCCCCTCAAACACAGCTCTACTAGACCCCCCACAACACGCTCTACCAAAAACCAGGCCCCCCCCAAAAACAGCTCTACTAGACCCCCTCACAAACAGCTCTCCCAGACCCATCACAACACAGGGTCTACTAGGCCCCCCTCACAACACAAACTCTACTAGACAGGCCCCCTCAAACACACTCACTAGACCCCCCCCCACCCATCACCAAAACAGCTCTACTAAACCCCATCACAACCAGGGTCTACTGACCCCCGGGCCCCTCCCAAAAACACTCTACTTAAACCCTCCCATCACAAAAACACTCTACTAACCCAACCCCTCACAACCCCAGCTCTAAATAATCCCATCACAAAAACCCGCCTACTAAAAACCCCCTCACAACACATCTCACTAACCCCCCCTCACCACAACCCCCGCCCCTACTGACCCCCTCCCAACACCGGGTCTACTAGACCCCCTCCCAAAAAGCTCTACTAACCCCATCACAACACAGCTCTACTAGACCAGGCCCCTCACAAAACAGCTTACTAGACCCCCCCATCACAACCCCGCTTTTACTAGACCCCATCACAACACAGCTCTACTAGAACCCCCCCACACAACACAGCTCTACTGACCCCATCACAAAACAGCTCTACTAGAAACCCCTCACAAAACAGCCTTTCTAGACCCCATCACAACACAGCTTTTATAACCCGGGCCCTCACAAAACAGCTCTACTAGACCCATCCCCACACAAATCTTTCTAGACCCAGCCCATCACAAAACAGCTCTACCCCTCCAACCAGCTCTCTAGACCCGGGCCCCCCACAACACAACTCCCACTAGACCCCCCTAAACACAGCTCTACTAGACCAGGCCCCTCACAACACAGCTCTAAATAGACCAGCCCTCCCAAAACAGCTCTACTAACCCCTCACAACACCCGCTCTACTAACCCAAACCCTCCAACACAGCTCTAAATAGACCCCTCACAACCCCGCCTACTAGCCCCATCACAAAAAAGCCTTTCTATAAACCCGGGCCCCCTCACAACACAGCTCTACTAAAACCCCCCCCCATCCCAACCCCAGCTCTACTAACCCCCTCCCCCAAAACCCCGCTCTACTAGACGCCCTCCCAACCCAAAACAGCTCTACTAGAACCCCATCCAACACCACTCTACTAGACCCAGCCCATCACAACACAGCTCTGCTATAGACCCGGGCCCATCACAGACACAACTCTACCTAGACCCGGCCCATCTCAACGACGCTCTACTAGACCTCCATCACAACACAGCATCCTACTAGACCCCATCACAACACTAGCTCAATAGACCCCATCAGAACACAGCTCTATCACATCGGCCACATCACACACAGCTCGACCGCGACCCAGCCCATCACAACACAGCTCTACTATACCCCATCCCAAAACGCTCTACTAGCCAGGCCCATCACAACACAGCTCCTATCTAGACTCCCAGATCAGCAACCACAGCACATCTCTACTATACCCTGCCCATCACAAACACAGCTCTACCTAGATCCATCCTCACAAGCTCTATTTCACCCATCACAACACAGCTCGACTAGACCCAGCTCACACACAGCTCTACTAGACTCCATCAACAACACAGCTCTACTAATACCCATCACAACACAGCTCTACTAGACCCCATCACAACACAGCTCTACTAGACATTGGCCCATCAACAACTCTACTAGACCCCCATCACACAGAGCTCTAATAGAATCCAGCCCTCCATCACCACCAGCAACTTCTAGACCCAGACCCAGCCCATAACAACACAAGCTCTACTAGACCCAGGCCCATAAACAACACAGCTCTAACTAGACCTGGCCCATCACAAAACCTCTACGCACCTGGCACCATCACAGTAAAACTCTACTATACCCAGCCCATCACGCACTACTCTACTAGACACATGCCACCACATCCCCCGACCTCTAGCCAGCCCGGCCCTCAGAAAACAGCACCCACCACTTTCAAGACTGAGTCGGACAGCAGCACTACTGACCAGGCCACGCACAAGCCCCCCGAGCCCCAACCGAAGTGATATGGTTGGGGATGAGTCGGACAGCAGAGTGTAAAAAGCGCCACAAGTGATCAGCATATGTGGGAACTCCTTCAAGACTGTTGGAAAATGCATTCTAGGTGAAGCTAGTTGAGGTAGAATGCCAATAGTTTGCGCAAACTGTCATCAAGGCAAACGGTGGCTTATTTTGAAGAAATCTAAAATCTCAATATATATTTTGATTTGTATTATACACTTTTTTTTGGTTACTAACATATTTCCTATATGTGTTATTTCATAAGTTTAGTATGTCTCTATCAATATTATTCTACATTATAAGAAATAATTAAAAATTAAGAAAACCTCGTATAGATATAGTATTATATATATATATCACATTATGTGTATTATTAGATTTTTTTTCTTCTTTTTTTACTATTATAGTACTTTTTTTTTTTCAATAGTACTTTACTCAAACCGGAGTTGAGTATCACTTATTAATAAATGAAATAATTAACTATCAGCTATTGGAATATCCAGGTCCTGTACTCCTCAACATTTTGGTTCTAATAGAAGAAATCCAGAATTTCTTAAAAAACATTCAAGGGTGCAGTGACATCATATCCTACTGGAGACGATGTGGTCGTGGAGACAGACAATTGATACTCAGTGTCCCCTCAGGCTATGAGAGACAGTTTTCACTACCAATCATCAAACCTTAAAAATGTTAAATGGGGCCAGGGACCTCTTAACCTCATTGTGAATACTAGTGAGATATTCAAAACTAGGACAATAACACACAATGGAATCATGTAGTAACTCAAAAAGTGTTTACAAAATGAAAATATATTTTAGATTTTTTTAGAGTTCTTCAAGCAATGCCACTCCTTTGCCTTGATGACGAGCTTTGCACAAACTCTTGGCATTCTCTCAACCAGCTCTCATGAGATAATGCTTTTCCACAACGTCCTTGAAGGAGTTCCCACATATGCTGAGCAGCTTGTGGCTGCTTTTCCTTCAATTGTGGCTGCCGTCCGATCTCATCCCGAAACCATCTCAATTGGTTTTGAGGTCGGGTGATTGTAAGAGTCCATGTCATGTCTGATGGCACCGTGTCCGCCATCACTCATCATCAATCCTCTGTTGCCTTCAGCCTGTACATGCTTAATGGTAGAATCCAGAGGGACTTCTCTTCAGGTCGGTTTTACATTTACTGCTCAAGCTCTTGGGACAAGTTTAGTCGATTATGCAATCACTTGACATCAACCCTTCCTCCATTAGTGAGTTCACTGTCAGACCATAGACACCATCGTCATGATCAGATCAGATCCACTGGTGTTGTCTTCTGAAGAAAATTGAACCATATAGCATACTGATTCGAAATAACAGCCCAATACACCTAATACAACCTGAACCAATTTGTACAGACTGGGCTCCAAACAGTGCTAGTAGAAATTCATTGAAACATTGAACTCTAATTAAAATGATTATACTCTATATAGAGTCTTCATTAACCTTCACAATACCAAAAACATCAAGAAAGTTGTAAATTTGGCTACTAGAAACATCAATTGTATATCTTAAAAAGCGTAGCATCAAACCTTCAAATTTTCAGAAAACCAAAGACATGCAACATCAGAAACTAGAAAACGAAATGGTTTGACTTAACCGAAATGTAAAAACAATTAGAAAACACAAAAGACAGAAATGTCAGATGAAAAAACATTAGCAGATACCGAACAACCGCAGAACTACTCTATGGAATGCTTTTAAACTCTGAACAATATAAGAAAAGACACTGAAAATGTCAGAAAATTGAATTATAACCAAGTTAAAGACCTTGATGAAATAAACACGTCAATTGACCCAATCTGTTCTGGTACATGTGGGATCACAATTTAAGCATGACAAGCCCACCAATAATTAGCTCATCACGAAAATGAAGGACTTTGGAACACTTATTTTTTTGCTTTTTACTTAATTGGTTGCACCAGAGATCTTATTTAGGTGAATACATATCCACTTTTCCGTTATTGTATTTTGTAGAATGTTTTGAAACAATGTTTTTTTAAAACTTTTTTGTTGTTTTTTTAATTTTCATACTTAACATCACCAATTTTCGGGACTATTTTGTGTATGTCCATTACATGTACAATCCAATAAAATCCATTAAAATTACGGTAAGTAATGCAATCAAAATAGGAAAAACGCACAAGGGGTTATGGAATACTTTTTGTACTGTATATATACACCCCCATTTTAACATCATGCAAAATCAATAAACACGTCCATTTCCAAAAAATAAGAAGGCAAAATCTTTCCTTGCTTTATTGACTTTAAAAAAGGCATTCGATTATTTTTTGCATGAGGTCTATTCTTCAAATTCTCCAAATTGGGACTTGGTTGTAAGATTCTAGTGTGTGACTTAATACAATTGATTGTCAACAGAAACACAGTGTGCAATAAAAAATAGAAAACTCGAAATAATATAATTATCTCTCTCGCAATGTCGAGGTTGTGGAGACAAGGCTGCAAGGTTTTGATGTCCAAATCTTTTCAACATTTATATCAATTATCCATCGTACATGTTGAGCCCCCCATTCTGCAGCCCCAGGACTCAAACTATTTGACACAGAGGTTAAATACACTGCTAATAGTGCTGAGGAACTTGGTACTTCTATCACCAACCGAAGACGGTCTTCACCGGAGACCTATCACGTTTTTCAGAGAAGACCCAGATGCCAGACAGTGTCAAGTAACAAAAGTTATTTAATACAAAAACAGGGAGGGGCAGTAGGCAAATGACACAAGGTCAAGAGTAGGCAGAGGTCAGTAATCACCAGTTCAGAGAGGTCCAAAAGGTACAGAACTGCAGGCAGTCCTCAGGGGCATATGGTCTACAAATCGGGAAAGCTAGAAAGGCATGGCACTGAGTAAAGGACAGGCGTGCAAGGGTAAACCGCTGGTAGGCTTGACGCAACAAAACAAAACTGTGCAACAGACAAAACATTAGAACACAGGTATAAATACACAGGGGATAATGGGGAAGATGGTTGACAGACACCCTGGTGGGGGGTAGAGACAATCACAAAGACCGAAGTAGAAAGCCACGATCCATGGTGTGACAGAACCTTAACATTCTAGAGCAACTACTTTGTATATATTGGAGGGCCCTGACAGTAACTTCTCAAAAGCTAAAATAATTTTTTTCCCAGACAAAACCCAGATGTCAGAAAACACAAATATAAATTCACCTTGAACAACACCATAATTGAACACGTACAAAACATTACTTCATACATTGGTCTGAACCGGTATCATGCCATTGTGAAACGTTAACATGGCAGTGAATGTACTCAAAGAAATAAGCCTGCAGACCATTGTCACTGCAATAAACATTCGAATGAGCATAATTGTGGTAATACTCCTACCAGTAGCTCTTTACGGAAGTGAGGAGTTTCCACGCTCAATAAACTTTAAAATGGTGTGACGAACATCCAATGGAAGGCCCTACGTGCAGAATTATCTGTCGGAAATTCGACTCTCAAGTCTAAAGAAATACACCACTAATGCATGTTAGGGTCAGAATTGGACCCCGCTTTCCAGTGGCAACTGAAAATACAAAAAATTATGTATTACAATTTTGCATACACCTAACTTCAAGTCTCCAATTCAAGTCCTGCGCAGTTAAAAGCACTGCAAACCCAAGAGCTGAGCCTTGCAACGAGCCCTGCTCAGTCAGCCTGGTGTTGGATCCCTACACAAACCAATCAGCACACCAGCACTGCTTCAAACATAATATTATTAACTCAAACTCTAATATATGAACCGAGTTCAACTAGGAATCATATTTACATATGATTGGACAAAACAAAACTAAATCCCAAGCTCGACGACATTGCTATCGTGGCCCTAAACATAGAATATAGAATGATTATTTATATGTTTAAGAGACAGAGATGCACTTTCTCGTATGGTTCCGCACGAATGAAAGGAGAAGACTCTACTGTGAGAAATATTCCTCACCAACAGATTCATTATGCACAGAAAGGTACTACAGTTATTCCAATGTTTAACTTATGATGGTAGTTCTAGTATTGTAATACATTGTTGCTTTGGCAATATTGACACAATATTTTTCATGCCTAATAAAAGCACGCTGAAAATTAGAGAGAGAGAGAGAGAGAAAGAGAGAGAGTAGAGAGAGAGAAGAGCGAGAATAGGGGAGAGAGAGAGAGAGAGCTAAGAGAGATTGCATAGTAAGTGGGCAGTTCTGTTTTGTGTCCGTGTGTTCTGTATTCAAGCCTGTAATACCCTTCGTCAGTTTTTTTGTTATTATATCGTACATATTTCCTATCATAACTTTTTCATCCTTCTACAAATAATATATCTTTCCTGCAACCGCTCCTCACTCAATTGTGGAACGGACTCTCTATTATTGACTTACCGTTTTATCTAGAATCTCCATTTGATAACTAAGCTAAGCCAGCTAACTAGCCTACTTGCTATTTAAGCCACAGTTTTAGCGGTATTTCACCCAGCACATTGGATTTTTTTTTCTGCGGTATTAATTTACTCACTGGACATTATGCACCGATCGCAACTAGGCTAGCCGCAACCGAATGGATGTTGCTGTCTGGCCTCATCACAGCACTAGCCGCGCACGATGCAAGCACCAGTTAGCCTTCGTAGCTAGCCTAGAGCCCTAGGCTCATATTCTACCTCTAGGTCTAACCGGACGGGAGTAGCCAGCTAACTAGTACTACTTGCTATCATCTACCTTTAGCGGTTATTTTTCACCAATTGTCCCGTGGTCATGCACCACCCAAACACAGCCCAGCTTCTAGTCTTGGACTATTATTCGTAACCCAGTCTGCACTTGTCTCTCATAGGCCGCGTTATCGACACCCCAGAACATCTCAGTTTTTTTACACTGGGCTCGGACTCAACTGAATCACTTGGACCTGTAAACCCGGATTCATCGCTTACCTCTGCTAGCTTGCAACCAAATGGAGCGTTGTTTGTACTGTCTATAATCATCCTGAGCTAGCCCATCTCCCGGCTATCTTCTACCTCTCTGTCAACCGACGGGACCACCTAAGTTGAACATGGACGCCCTCGCCGATACTCCACACTGACTGTGCTGTCCCGGCCGAAATCGGCGTCCCCTTTGATGTGGTTACCGACGTCGATCCCACCGAGAAGATTCCATGCTGCATAGGCCCCGGCCCGCAGCACCGCTATCGCTAGCCCGTGGCCCGCTTACTCGCTAGTGCTTTAGCAGCCGCCTCGAACTATCCCTATTTGCTTGTTCTACACTGACCTTATGATAACTCAGCTATACAGTCTGATGTCTGCTGTACTGTTTCCCTTTTTAACGGTACTGCATCCTGTTTATAGTTTAAGCCTCAGACCCAAACTGTGTTGTCATTACCCTCTGTTGTCCTTAGCTCTCCTCCAAATTACACAGCTGTGATTGGCTTATCCTCTGCTACTCTCCTTGTCAGCATGGTTAGCTTTATTGTTGTGTTTCTGGTTATTTTCTAATTGTACTATTTCTCTGTAGATTCCCCGAAAGATCCCCCAGCCCAGCTAAACCTGCCTTAGATAGTCTCCTTTGTCCCAACCCCCCATAAAACGCGGAGACCCGACTCAATTGGTGCCTCCAGTTGATGCTATCTCTTTTCATTGTTACCTCAGCGCTTAGGGTTTACCTCCCACTTACCTCATATCCTTTTCCATATCCTTGTCCTGTACTAATGGCCCTGATCTATCTATCATCTACAACACCACCGGAAAAATTCTGCCCCCTTTATTTCTCTGTACCCAACACACTAGAAGACCAGTTCTTAAAGCCTTTAGCCGTATCCTTAGTCTAGTTTGTCGCCCTCTCGCTTGCCTTCTGGTGATGTTAGAGGCTTAACACCAGGCCCTGCAGCCCTCGTATCACTCGCTACTCCCCAGCGTCTATCATTTGCTGACTTCTGTAAGCGCAAAGTCCTTGGTTTCTTGGCACGTAAATAATCAGGAAGTCTACTTTCCTGTACGTTTGAGTTATTCACTGCGTTTAGTCCTGGGCTCAGCTCCGCCAACCTGATAGTTCTAGCAAGTGTCTGAATCCTGGCTTAGGAAGGCCACCAAAAATTCTTGAAATTTCCATTTCCATCCCTCAACTATACACTTTTCGTCTAGATAGAACTGCCAAAGGGAGTGGAGTTGCAAATCTACTTGGTGAGAAGAATTAAAAAGCCGCCAGAGCTTCTTATCATACTATCACAGGGTCTGTGCCCAAACATAGTTTGAGCTTCTACTTCTAAAAATCCTACCTTTCCGAGAAATCGTCTCTCACTGTTGCCAGCTCTGCTACAGACCCCCCTCAGCCCCCAGCTGTGCCCTGTACCACCATATGTGAATTTGAATTTGACCCCCAATTTATCCTCAGAGTTCGTACTGCTTGGGTGACCTAAATTGGGATATGCTTAATACCCCGGCCATCCTACAATCCAAACCTAGATGCCCTCAATCTCACGGCAAATTATCAACGAGACCTACCAGTGACAACCCTAAATCCTAAACATGGGTACACTCATAGATATCATCCTGGCTAACTTACCCTCTAAATACACCTTCCGCTGTCCTTCCACCCCAGGATCTCAGCGATCACTGCCTTATTTGCCTGCGTCCGTAACTGGTCCGCGGTCAAACGACACCCCTCAATCACTGTCACACAACGCTTCCCAAAACACTTCATTCAGCTGAGCAGGCCGTCCTAATTGACCTGGCCCAGGTATCCCTTGGATGGATATAGACTCATTCCGTTCAGTAGAGGATGGCCTGGTTTGCTTCCTTAAAAGTAATTTACTCTCATCTATAATAAACATGCCGCCAGTTCAAAAAATACAGTAACTCAGAACAGATATAGCCTCCTGGTCTCTCCTCAGACTTGACTGCCCTTGACCAGTCACAGAAACATCCTGTGGCGTACTGCATTAGCATCGAAATAGCCCCCGCGATAATGGCAAACTTTTCAAGGGAAGTTAGGAACCAATATACACAAGCAGTCAGGGAACGCAAAGGCTAACTTTTTCAAACAGAATCTGTGCGTCCCTGTAGCACTAACTCATTTTGGGACACTGTAAAAGGGGGGGTTCCCCCCCCAATGGGGGGGGGGAGAAAATAAGAGCATTCCTCCCAGCCTGCGCCACTGCACTGAGGATAGGAAACTCTATCACCAACCGATAGATCATCAAATATACTCCAGATATTTGCAACCAGCATTTTGCTAACGGCTGGCCATAGGCTTTCACAACCTTGCTACCACTACCGGGCCGGACACCCAACTCTGCAACCCTCCTATGCTTGCACACTTGCCCATGCCGCCCCCCCCCCCCCCCGCTTCTTCTACGTCACACTAATTCCAGACAGCTGATGTTCTGAAGTGCTGCAAAATCTGGACCCCTACCAAATCATCTGGTGACTAGACAATCTGGAGACCGTTTCTTTTCTAAAACTGCCACCGAAATTGTCGCAACCCCTATTATAAGTCCTGTTCTAATCAAACCTCTCTTTCGTAACGTCTGAGATCTGCAGGAGCTTTGGAAAGCTGCCGCGGTCTTACCTCAATCCCCATCTCTCAAGGGTGTTACACTCTAGATCCAAACTGCTACAGAACCTATATCCATCCTGCCGCCTGCCTTTCGAAATGTACCTCTCTGTAAAGCCAAGAGTTAAACAAACAGCTAACCGGACACATTTCGAAGTACCACCGTACCTTCTCCTCGCTATGCATCCCGGTTTTCCGAGCTGGTCGTGGGTGCACGTCGCCACGCTCAAGGTCCTAAACGATATTATTACCCCGGCGATTGATAATAGACAGTACGTGTGGCAGAGCACGTCTTCATCGACCTGGCCAAGTCTTTTCGACTCTGTCAACCACCGCATTCTTATTGGCAGACTAAATAGCCTTGGATTTCTCAAATGACTGGCCCATCGCCTGGTTCACGCAACTACGTCTCAGATAGAGTGCAGTGTGTCAAATCGGAGGGCCGTTTGTCTGGACTCTATGGCAGTCTACTATCTGTGTTGCCACAGTGTTCAGCATTCTGGGCCCGACACGTTTGCTCTGTGTATATCAATGATGTCGCATACGTCTTGCCTGGCTGTTGAATCTCAGATCCACCTCTACGCAGACGACACCATTGTTTTATACATCTTGGCCCTGTCATTGGACACTATATTGGTTATACAAACCTCCTAACGAGCTTTCAATGCCATACAACACTCCTTCAGTAGCCTCCAACTGCCTCTTAACACTAGTAAAACTCAATGCATGCTTTTCAATCGAACGCATGCTGGCACCCGCCCACCCGAATAGAATCACCACTCTCGACGGGTCTGACCTAGAGTAGATGTGGACGACTACCAATACCTAGGTGTCTGGTTAGAACTGGTAAACTCTCCCTTCCAGACTCACATTAAGGAATCTCCAATCCAAAGTATAAATCTATAATCGGCTTCCTATTTCGCAGATAAAGCCTCCTTCCACTCATGCTTGCAAACATGCCCTCTTAAATACTGACTATCCTACCGGATCCATTGACTTCGGCGATGGTCATTTACAGAAAATAGCCTCCAACACTCTACTCAGCAAATTGGATGTAGTCTATCACAGTGCCCATCGGTTTGTGTCCTCCAAAGCCCCATACACTACCCACCACTGGTGAACCTGTACGCTCTTGTTGGATGGTCCTCCACTACATGTTCGTCACGTCAACCCCAGCTGGCTCCAGGCCATCTATAAAATCACTGCTCAGGCACATCCCCAGGTCCTTGATCTTAGCTCATTGGTCACCATAGGCGTCACCCACCGTGTTAGTCCTGCGCTCCAACAGGTATATCTCCTGGTCATGAAGTGCCCAAGCCAACACCTCCTTTGGCCACACATTCCTTCCGAGTTCTCTGCTGCCCAATGAACTGGAACTCGAATTGCCAAAATCTCGTGAAGCTTGGAGACTCTTAATTTTCCCTCACTACTTTTAAGCAGCAGTTGTCAGATCACCTTATCCGACAATGCACCTGTTACACAGCATCTGTAATTAGCCACACCCCACGGAACCTCTCCCTAGATTGTTTATTTATTTTGCTCTTTTGCTCACCCAGTATCTCTATTTGCACATAATCTCTTGCACATCTATCATTCCGAGTGTTAATACTAATTGTCAATTATTTTGCACTTATAGCCTATTTATTGCCCTCAATACCTCCATAAACTTGCTAAATTATGCACACACTGTATATAGATTTTCTATTGTGTTCTTGACTGTAGTTTTGTTTTTTACCATATGTACTCTCGTGTTGGTTGTTATTTTATCGCACCTGCTTTGCTTTATCTTGGCCAGGTCGCAGTTGTAAATGAGAAACTTGGTTCTCTACTGGCTTACCTGGTTAAATACAGGTGAAATAAAAATAAAAATAAATAAAATAAAAGAGAGAGAGAGAGAGAGAGGAGCGAGAAGAGAGAGAGAGAAAGAGGAGAGAGAGAGAGAGATCAGAGGATGAGAGGGGAGAGAGAGAGAGAGAGAGAGAGGAGAGGAGAGAGAGAGAGAGAGAGAGAGGAGGGATGAGAAGAGAGAGAGAAGAGAGAGGGAGAGGAGAGAGAGAGAGAGCGAAGGGGAGAGAGAGAGAGAGAGAAGAGAGAGAGATGGAGACTCAGAGAGAGAGAGAGAGAGAGAGAGAGAGAGCAGAGAGAGGGAGGAGAGAGAGAGAAGAGAGAGGAAAAGAGAGGGAGAGATAGAGAGAGAGAGAGAGAGAGAGAAAGAGAGAGGAGAGAGGGAGAGAGATAGAGAGAAGCGAGAGGGAGAGAGATAGAGAGAGAAGAGAGAGAGAGGGAGAGAGAGAGAGAGAGAGAGAGAGAGAGAGGAAGATAGAGGGAGAGAGAGAAGAGAGAGAGGAAGAGAGAGGTAAGAGAGAGAGGAAGGAGAGAGAGAGGGCGAAGAGAGAGAGAGAGAAGAGAGAGAGAGAGATAGAGAGAGAGAGAGGAGAGAGAGGGAGAGAGATGAGAGAGAGAGGGGGGGGAGTATTTGCAAGTGTGTCATCGGTACTACTTAACATTTCAGTGTGATGATCACCCAATCAGCGGTTGATGTTCCACTGTGTGCCAACTAACCTGTCGTATTAGAGTGAGACACTGCTTGTGTCAAGGCAAGCTATTCACAGAGCGTTGGTGGTTACAGGGTCTACGTAAAGCATCATGCATTCTTATGGGTCATGTCAGTGCAGGGACAGATTCTTATTAAGATTAAGAATATGTTGATAAGTGAAGAGCTGAGGAGAGTAGGGGAGAGTAGGGGAGAGATGAGGAGAGATGAAGAGAGTAGGAGAGATGAGGAGAGTATGAGAGAGTAGGGAGAGTAGGGGAGAGTAGGGGAGAGATGAGGAGAGTAGGGGAGAGATGAGGAGAGATGAGGAGAGTAGGGGAGAGATGAGGAGAGTAGGGGAGAGAAGGGGAGAGATGAGGAGAGATGAAGAGAGTAGGGGAGAGTAGGGGAGAGTAGGGGAGAGATGAGGAGAGTAGGGGAGAGATGAGGAGGAATGAGGTCGTAGGGAGAGTAGGCTGGAGAGTAAGGGGAGAGATGAGTGAGGGTGGGGAGAGATGAGGAGATAGGGAGAGATGAGGTAGAGATAGAGAGTCGGGGAGAGATGAGGAGTTTTGGGAGATGATGAGAGTAGGGGGAGAGTATGAGGAGAGTAGGTGATGAGGTGAGAATGGAAAGTAGGGGAGAGATGAGGAGAGATGAAGAGAGCTGAGAAGAATAGGGGAGAGATTCGGAAAGCTGAGGAGAGGAGAGTAGGGAGAGATGAGGAGAGATGAGGAGAGTAGAGGAGAGTCGGGGAGAGATGAGGAGAGATGAAAGGAGATGAGGGCGTAGGGGGAGGAGAGAGAACTGATGAGAGTAGGGGAGAGATGAGGAGAGATGAGGAAAGATGAGGAGAGTAGGGGAGAGATGAGGAGAGATGAGGGGAGAGATGAGGAGAGATGAGGAGAGATGAGGGGAGAGATGAGGAGAGATGAGGAGAGTAGGGGAGAGATGAGGAGAGTAGGGGAGAGTAGGGGAGAGATGAGGAGAGATGAGGAGAGATGAGGAGAGTAGGGGAGAGATGAGGAGAGATGAGGAGAGTAGGGGAGAGATGAGGAGAGATGAGGAGAGTAGGGGAGAGTAGGGGAGAGAGAGGAGAGATGAGGGGAGAGATGAGGAGAGTAGGGGAGAGTAGGGGAGAGATGAGGAGAGATGAGGAGAGATGAGGAGGTAGGGGAGAGATGAGGAGGAGAGATGAGAGTAGAGGTAGGGGAGAGATGAGGAGAGTAGGGGAGGAGATGAGGAGAGTAGGGGAGAGATGAGGAGAGAGAGAGAGAGTAGGGGAGAGATGAGAGGAGAGTAGAGGAGAGATGAGGAGAGAAGGGGAGAGATGAGGAGAGTAGGGGAGAGATGAGGAGAGTAGGGGAGAGATGGAGGAGAGTAGGGGAGAGATGAGGAGAGTAGAGGAGAGATGAGGAGAGTAGGGGAGAGATGAGGAGAGTAGAGGAGAGATGAGGAGAGTAGGGGAGATGTTACCTCTCATTCCCAGGTGTCCATCTCAATAAACACCTGGAACTACCACCACTCTCGTGGTCGGAGAGTCGGAGAATGCATTCGACATCATGGCTGCAAGGACAGACCTAGTTCTTTGTGTGCACTGTGAACCAGTAGAATTTTTTATCTTGTTAATAAAATGAAACCTGATTCTGGGACGTCTCAGTGTGCAGTAATTGAGATTAGATTGAACTACACCACCAGTAGCAGAAAGCCTGTCTAGTCTGTGGCTCACAGCTCTTCTCTACGTTGTCAGAACTTGATCTTCAAATAGAATTGTATTGAGATGAAATGCCAACTGAGCTTTTTCAGCACACTAATAAACCGTTATTCTTGCTTCTGAAAGTAAACCTCAGTACAACAGAGTCTGCTGAGAACAGACATGGAAACAGCGAAAGATAAAGTGTCAGAGACAGATATTTCTGAACAATGGTACAACAGTGTCTAGTGTCTAGTGTCTGAGTATTTTTTAAAGAATAAAAGCAAATAATTAAAGAGCAGCAGTAAAATATAGGGAGGCTATATACAGGGGGTAATGGTACAGAGCCTATGTGTAATAACAGTAGGGAGGCTATATACAGGGGGTAACGGTACAGAGCCTATGTGTAATAACAGTAGGGAGGCTATATACAGGGGGTAACGGTACAGAGCCTATGTGTAATAACAGTAGGGAGGCTATATACAGGGGGTAACGGTACAGAGCCTATGTGTAATAACAGTAGGGAGGCTATATACAGGGGGTAACGGTACAGAGCCCTATGTGTAATAACAGTAGGGAGGCTATATACAGGGGGTAACGGTACAGAGCCTATGTGTAATAACAGTAGGGAGGCTATATACAGGGGGTAACGGTACAGAGCCTATGTGTAATAACAGTAGGGAGGCTATATACAGGGGGTAACGGTACAGAGCCTATGTGTAATAACAGTAGGGAGGCTATATACAGGGGGGTAACGGTACAGAGCCTATGTGTAATAACAGTAGGGAGGCTATATAACAGGGGGTAACGGTACAGAGCCTATGTGTAATAACAGTAGGGAGGCTATATATAGGGGATACCGGTGCAGAGCCTATGTGTAATAACAGTAGGGAGGCTATATACAGGGGTAACGGTACAGAGCCTATGTGTAATAACAGTAGGGAGGCTATATACAGGGGGTAACGGTACAGAGCCTATGTGTAATAACAGTAGGGGAGGCTATATACAGGGGGTAACGGAAACAGAGCCTATGTGTAATAACAGTAGGGAGGCTATATACACAGGGGTAACGGTTACGGAGCCTATGTGTAATAACAGTAGGGAGGCTATATACAGGGGGTAACGGTACAGAGCCCTATGTGTAATAACAGTAGGGAGGCTATATACAGGGGGTAACGGTACAGAGCCTATGTGTAATAACAGTAGGGAGGCTATATACAGGGGGTAAACGGTACAGAGCCCTATGTTGTAATAACAGTAGGGAGGCTATATACAGGGGGTAACGGTACAGAGCCTATGTGTAATAACAGTAGGGAGGCTATATACAGGGGGTAACGGTACAGAGCCTATGTGTAATAAACAGTAGGAGGCTATATACAGGGGGTAACGGTACAGAGCCTATGTGTAATAACAGTAGGGAGGCTATATACAGGGGGTAACGGTGCAGAGCCTATGTGTAATAACAGTAGGGAGGCTATATACAGGGGGTAACGGTACAGAGCCTATGTGTAATAACAGTAGGGAGGCTATATACAGGGGGTAAACGGTACAGAGCCTATGTGTAATAACAGTAGGGAGGCTATATACAGGGGGTAACGGTACAGAGCCTATGTGTAATAACAGTAGGGAGGCTATATACAGGGGGTAACGGTACAGAGCCTATGTGTAATAACAGTAGGGAGGCTATATACAGGGGGTAACGGTACAGAGCCTATGTGTAATAACAGTAGGGAGGCTATATACAGGGGGTAACGGTACAGAGCCTATGTGTAATAACAGTAGGGAGGCTATATACAGGGGGTAACGGTACAGAGCCTATGTGTAATAACAGTAGGGAGGCTATATACAGGGGGTAACGGTACAGAGCCTATGTGTAATAACAGTAGGGAGGCTATATACAGGGGATACCGGTACAGAGCCTATGTGTAATAACAGTAGGGAGGCTATATACAGGGGGTAACGGTACAGAGCCTATGTGTAATAACAGTAGGGAGGCTATATACAGGGGGTAACGGTACAGAGCCTATGTGTAATAACAGTAGGGAGGCTATATACAGGGGGTAACGGTACAGAGCCTATGTGTAAAAACAGTAGGGAGGCTATATACAGGGGGTAACGGTACAGAGCCTATGTGTAATAACAGTAGGGAGGCTATACACAGGGGGTAACGGTACAGAGCCTATGTGTAATAACAGTAGGGAGGCTATATACAGGGGGGGTAACGGTACAGAGCCTATGTGTAATAACAGTAGGGAGGCTATATACGGGGGTAACGGTACAGAGCCTATGTGTAATAACAGTAGGGAGGCTATATACAGGGGGTAACGGTACAGAGCCTATGTGTAATAACAGTAGGGAGGCTATATACAGGGGGTAACGGTACAGAGCCTATGTGTAATAACAGTAGGGAGGCTATATACAGGGGGTAACGGTACAGAGCCTATGTGTAATAACAGTAGGGAGGCTATATACAGGGGGTAACGGTACAGAGCCTATGTGTAATAACAGTAGGGAGGCTATATACAGGGGTAACGGTACAGAGCCTATGTGTAATAACAGTAGGGAGGCTATATACAGGGGGTAACGGTACAGAGCCTATGTGTAATAACAGTAGGGAGGCTATATACAGGGGGTAACGGTACAGAGCCTATGTGTAATAACAGTAGGGAGGCTATATACAGGGGGGTAACGGTACAGAGCCTATGTGTAATAACAGTAGGGAGGCTATATACAGGGGGTAACGGTACAGAGCCTATGTGTAATAACAGTAGGGAGGCTATATACAGGGGGTAACGGTACAGAGCCTATGTGTAATAACAGTAGGGGGGCTATATGCAGGGGGTAACGGTACAGAGTCAATGTGTAATAACAGTAGGGAGGCTATATACAGGGGGTAACGGTACAGAGCCTATGTGTAATAACAGTAGGGAGGCTATATACAGGGGGTAACGGTACAGAGCCTATGTGTAATAACAGTAGGGAGGCTATATACAGGGGGTAACGGTACAGAGCCTATGTGTAATAACAGTAGGGAGGCTATATACAGGGGATACCGGTGCAGAGCCTATGTGTGGGGGCACCGGCTAGTTATGCACAAACTCATGCAGCTGCTGATCGAATTCCTCACAGAGTTTTGGCGAGAGTTCATCCATGAAATCAGCCCTACGTGCCAGGACCCTGTGGATAGTAGGAGAAGAGGGGGGACATTAGGAGTGTCTGGAGAGCAGTGTGCTTGGTGAGGAGAGGAGGAGAGGAGGAGAGGAGGGGGGACATACAGGAGTATCTGGGAGAGCAGTGTGCATGGTGAGGAGAGGAGGAGAGGAGGAGAGGAGGGGGGATCATTTAGAGTATCTGGAGAGAGAGTGTGCATGGTGAGGAGAGGAGGAGAGGGAGGAGAGGAGGGTGGACATTAGGAGTATCTGGAGAGCAGTGTGCATGGTGAGGAGAGGAGGAGAGAGGAGGAGAGGAGGGGGGACATTAGGAGGATCTGGAGAGCAGTGTGCATGGTGAGGAGAGGAGGAGAGGAGGAGAGGAGGGGGGACATTAGGAGTATCTGGAGAGCAGTGTGCATGGTGAGGAGGAGGAGGAGAGGAGGAGAGGAGGGGGGACATTAGGAGTATCTGGAGAGCAGTGTGCATGGTGAGGAGAGGAGGAGAGGAGGAGAGGAGGGGGGACATTAGGAGTGTCTGGAGAGCAGTGTGCATGGTGAGGAGAGGAGGAGAGGAAGAGAGGAGGGGGGACATTAGGAGTATCTGGAGAGCAGTGTGCATGGTGAGGAGAGGAGGAGAGGAGGAGGAGGAGAGGAGGGGGGACATTAGGAGTGTCTGGAGAGCAGTGTGCATGGTGAGGAGAGGAGGGGATCGGAGTAAAGGAGGAGAATTTATTTGTATTTATATACCTCTGGGACAAGCTGGTGGCGCGGTGCATGACATTCTCCAGATGTTGAGATATGTCTTCAATCATTTGCAATGCCTTTGTGAGTGCTGTGTCAAGGACTGAGTCTGCAGCTCATCGCTGGGGAACAAACCAGGATTGAGTACTGTCAGTACTGGGGACAGAGTTAGTGTTGGGGGCCAATCACCAGTCAGTACTGGGGACAGAGGTAGTGTTGGGGGCCAATCACCAGTCAGTACTGGGGACAGAGGCAGTACTGGGGGCCAATCACCAGTCAGTACTGGGGACAGAGGTAGTGTTGGGGGCCAATCACCAGTCAGTACTGGGGACAGAGGTAGTGTTGGTGGCCAATCACCAGTCAGTACTGGGGACAGAGTTAGTGTTGGTGGCCAATCACCAGTCAGTACTGGGGACAGAGGTAGTGCTTTGGCCAATCACCAGTCAGTACTGGGAGCAGAGATAGTGCTTTGGCCAATCACCTGTCAGTACTGGGGACAGATGCAGTGCTGGGGGCCAATCACCAGTCAGTACTGGGAGCATAGGTAGTGCTTTGGCCAATCACCAGACAGTACTGGGAGCAGAGGTAGAACAAAACCAGGTGCTGTCTCCATTCACTGGTGTTGGTGCAGAGGGCTATTCAGTAAACATATCCAAAACATTAATGAACACCACCCATATGTAAAATGTATTCACAAATGACTGTAAGTTGCTTTGGATAAAAGCGTCTGTTTATTATTATAATTATAATACTGACAGCCCACCGTACCAGGCCAGGAAACAGAAGGACAGCGTACTCTCTATATGGCCGCTGTAGTAGTTGGACGGTATCCTGGTGTTGACATTCAGTTGTCTCAGTCTGCTATAGTAGTTGGACAGTATCCTGGTGTTGACATTCAGTTGTCTCAGTCTGCTGTAGTAGTTGGACAGTATCCTGGTGTTGACATTCAGTTGTCTCAGTCTGCTATAGTAGTTGGACAGTATCCTGGTGTTGACATTCAGTTGTCTCAGTCTGCTGTAGTAGTTGGACAGTATCCTGTGGTTGACATTCTGTTGTCTCAGTCTGCTGTAGTAGTTGGACAGTATCCTGGTGTTGACATTCAGTTGTCTCAGTCTGCTGTAGTAGTTGGACAGTATCCTGGTGTTGACATTCAGTTGTCTCATTCTGCTATAGTAGTTGGACAGTATCCTGGTGTTGACATTCAGTTGTCTCAGTCTGCTGTAGTAGTTGGACAGTATCCTGGTGTTGACATTCAGTTGTCTCATTCTGCTATAGTAGTTGGACAGTATCCTGGTGTTGACATTCAGTTGTCTCAGTCTGCTATAGTAGTTGGACAGTATCCTGGTGTTGACATTCAGTTGTCTCAGTCTGCTATAGTAGTTAGACAGTATCCTGGTGTTGACATTCAGTTGTCTCAGTCTGCTATAGTAGTTAGACAGTATCCTGGTGTTGACATTCAGTTGTCTCAGTCTGCTATAGTAGTTGGACAGTATCCTGGTGTTGACATTCAGTTGTCTCAGTCTGCTATAGTAGTTAGACAGTATCCTGGTGTTGACATTCAGTTGTCTCAGTCTGCTATAGTAGTTGGACAGTATCCTGGTGTTGACATTCAGTTGTCTCAGTCTGCTATAGTAGTTGGACAGTATCCTGGTGTTGACACACGGTTGTCTCAGTCTGTGCAGGAGGGACAGTCGTTGTTGGCATATTTTATTGATGTTCTGAGTGTTGGCGTTAAAACGACATGATGGTTCCCACTCTCTCTACTTCTTCACCACCCAGGACTTGGTGATCTGCCTTCCTCCGGGAATCTAGGAGCAGTTATTTAGTTTTGTTGATGTTGAGTGTGAGGTGGTTGTTATTGCACCAGTCATGGACCCTGTTTACTTCTGGTTGGGAAATGCGGTGTGTCAACTGAGAGGTCGACAAGGCGGTGTCATATGCACATCTTACTGCCAAGCAGGCCCTGCCAGAGCCTCTCAGGTCATTGGCGTAAATGGAGAATAGCCCTGGAGAGATGACAGTTCCTTGGGCGGAACCGGTAAATGTACACAGAGGAAAGGAAGTTGTGTTGTAGAACTTGACATACTGCCCCCTGTTCAGCAGGAAGTCCAGCGCCCACAAGGTAATGCTAGGTCCACCTGTAGGTGTGGGAGTTTGTCACAGAAAATGCTGCGTGCAGTTAAAAGCAGAGGAGGGGCCAGGAAAAGGATGTGCACATGAGAGTGAGGTGTTTTCACGGTGCAACACAGTCAGAACTGCACCCACCACTGTTATTCCTGTAGGCAAACCACAGTGGGTCAAGAGTTCAGTCCACACGAGACCTCAGATGTGTTACTATCAACACACCATGACTATTGCACCACGTGACGCTAGTCATTCAGATCCTCAGGGTTGTTCTTCTTCGAAGCAGGTCAGATCTCAGAGGTCTTCCAGAGAGGGAACCATGTGTTCTGATAGAGAGGATCTCAGAGGTCTTCCAGAGAGGGAAACATGTGTTCTGATAGAGAGGATCTCAGAGGTCTTCCAGAGAGGGAACCATGTGTTCTGATAGAGAGGATCTCAGAGGTCTTCCAGAGAGGGAACCATGTGTTCTGATAGAGAGGATCTCAGAGGTCTTCCAGAGAGGGAACCATGTGTTCTGATAGAGAGCTGTTAAAGAGAGTGCAGAAGATGTCTGTTCACTCATCTGATCATTCCTTTAGTAGCCGTCCCTTGATGTTGTCAGGCCCGGGCTCTTTATTAGGAATGACTCTGTTGAAGACCCGTCTCACCACCTCCTCCTGGATGGTTGGCACCTCCCCTCCATCCAAGGCCTGGAGATCAAGTTGTTCACTAAGACTATCTGTTACAGTGGAGAAGTTGTTAATTTACGAACTGTTCCTCGTCCTTTATGTTTATCCCTTAGGTGTTCTTCTGGACTTGCCCGGTGAGGGTTGCCAGGCCCTGCCAGGCCTGCCTGAGATTCCCTGTGTGGAACATGGCTTCCACTTTATTTTTGTAGTTGTCCTTAACCTGAACTATTTGTTGTTTAAATGTCCTCTTCAGGGTTTTCACTTCCTCTTGGTTGTTGTTTAACTGTCCTCTGCAGGGTTTTCACTTCCTCTTGGTTGTTGTTTAACTGTCCTCTTCAGGGTTTTCACTTCCTCTTGGTTGTTGTTTTTCTGTCCTCTGCAGGGTTTTCACTTCCTCTTGGTTGTTGTTTAAATGTCCTCTTCAGGGTTTTCACTTCCTCTTGGTTGTTGTTTTTCTGTCCTCTGCAGGGTTTTCACTTCCTCTTGGTTGTTGTTTTTCTGTCCTCTGCAGGGTTTGCACTTCCTCTTGGTTGTTGTTTAACTGTCCTCTGCAGGGTTTTCACTTCCTCTTGGTTGTTGTTTAAATGTCCTCTTCAGGGTTTTCACTTCCTCTTGGTTGTTGTTTAAATGTCCTCTGCAGGGTTTTCACTTCCTCTTGGTTGTTGTTTAAATGTCCTCTGCAGGGTTTTCACTTCCTCTTGGTTGTTGTTTTTCTGTCCTCTGCAGGGTTTTCACTTCCTCTTGGTTGTTGTTTAACTGTCCTCTTCAGGGTTTTCACTTCCTCTTGGTTGTTGGTTAACTGTCCTCTGCAGGGTTTTCACTTCCTCTTGGTTGTTGCTTAACTGTCCTCTTCAGGGTTTTCACTTCCTCTTGGTTGTTGCTTAACTGTCCTCTTCAGGGTTTTCACTTCGTCTTGGTTGCAAGCAGAAATGGCTGAATCTGTTTAATCTTAAGTGTCTGTTTAAGCACTGCAGTCCAAGTCGTATTATTTTACCCCGGCCACCAGCTCTGCGACCCCCCCCCCCCCCCCCCCCCCCCCCCCTCGCTGCAACTTGCCCATGCCCCCCCCCCCCCCCTTCTGCCCGACTAGAATCACTACTCTCGGCGGGTCTGACTCAGAATATGTGGACAACTACAAATACCTAGGTGTCTGGTTAGACCATAAACTCTCCTTCCAGACTCACATTAAGAATATCCAATCCAAAGTTAAATCTGGAATCGGCTTCCTATTTCGCAACAAAGCCTCCTTCACTCATGCTGCCAAACCTGCCCTCGTAAAATTGACTATCCTACCGATCCTTGACTTCGGCGATGTCATTTTCAAAATAGCCTCCAACACTCTACTCAGCAAATTGGATGTAGTTTATCACAGTGCCATCCGTTTTGTCTCCAAAGCCCCATACACTACCCACCATTGTGACCTGTATGCTATCGTTGGCTGGCCCTCACTACATATTCGTCACCAAACCCACTGGCTCCAGGTCATCTATAAATCACTGCTAGGCAAATCCCTGCCTTATCTTAGCTCATCGGTCACCATAGCAATACCCACCCGTAGTATGCGCTCCAGCAGGTATATCTCACTGGTCATCCCCAAAGCCAACACCTCCTTTGGCCGCCATTCCTTCCAGTTCTCTGCTGCAAATGACTGGAACGAACTTCAAAAATCTCTGAAGCTGGAGACTCTTATCTCCCTCACTAACTTTAAGCATCAGTTGTCAGAGCACCTTACCGATCACTGCACCTGTACACAGCCCATCTGAAATTAGCCCACCCAACTACCTCATCCCCATATTGTTATTTATTTTGCTCATTTGCACCCCAGTATCTCTATTTGCACATCTTCTTCTGCACATCTATCACTCCAGTGTTAATACTAAATTGTAATTATTTGTCACGAATTCCGCCGAGACTGCTCCTCCTCCTTGTTCGGGCAGGCTTCGGCGTTCGTCGTCCCCGGAGTACTAACTGCTACCGCTTGATGTTCTCTATGTTTGTTTGGTCTTGTCTTGTTGTCTTGTCGTATTATGTATTGATTATGTCACCTATAAGTTTCCTTTGGTTTAGTTTGCAGTTGTGTGTTGTTGTCCTCCTGTCCGCTGGTGATTTGTTATTTGCTCTCTTGTATTTAGTGTATTGACGCACTGTTTGCGTAGTCGCTCGCCTCCATTGTTTTGTATTGTCGTGTTTGACAAGTAAAGTCGGTTTGACTAAGCTTCTGTGTCCTGCGCCTGACTCCAACACCACATCCACATCAGCTCGTGACACTATTTTGCACTATGGCCTATTTATTGCCTTACCTCCATAACTTACTACATTTGCACACACTGTATATAGATTTTCTATTGTGTTATTGACTGTATGTTTTCTTTTACCCCATGTGTAACTCTGTGTGGTTGTTTTTATCGCACTGCTTTGCTTTATCTTGGCCAGGTCGTAGTTGTAAATGAGAACTTCTTCTCAACTGGATTACCTAGTTAAATAAAGGTTAAATAAATAAAAATTACAAATTACAAATTGGCATTTCACCATGTTTGTGGGGACTAACATGCCCTTACCAAAATTAATATATGCAGTCACTGTTGATACTGACCCCTCATGGTCCATTGGAAAAATGTGACAGTTTGTACAGAAAAAAAAACATCCTTGCAGGCTTTCTGTTGGCCAGTGACAAAAAATCTCAATTTAATCAATTTTAAATTCAGGCTGTAACACAACAAGATGTGGAACAAGTCAAGGGGTGTGAATACTTTCTGAAGGCACTGTAATTGTATGTGTGGGGTACAGATGGGGTACAGAGATGGGGTACAGAGATGGGGTACAGAGATGGGGTACAGAGATGGGGTACAGAGATGGGGTACAGAGATGGGGTAGTCATTCTAAAATCATGCAAACCACTATAAAACACACATAGTGAGTCCATGCATCTTATTAATAGACTTGTTATTAACTTATTTAGGCTTGAATACTTTCTGTACATACCGAAACTGAAGTAGGAAAAGAGGAAGTTCAGATCTTTGACCCGTTTGAAGAAGCGTATGTCACACTTCACAGGAGAGGCATTTTAAGTTTTTTATTGTTTTTTTATTAAAATTAGTTTTGACCTGGGCCCTGACAGTAGATCTCAGTAAGACAAAAATAAAGGCGTTCCAAAAAAGGTCCAGTGCCCTAGATCACACAGAAAACGATACATACCTTGGCCTAAACATCAGCGCCACAGGTAACTTCCATAAAGCTGTGAACGATCTGAGAGACAAGGCAAGAAGGGCCTTCTATGCCATCAAAAGGAACATAAAATTTTACATCCCAATAAGGATCTGTCAAAAAATACTTGAATCAGTTATAGAACCCATTGCCCTTTATGTTTGTGAGGTCTGGGGTCCGCTCACCAACCAAGAATTCACAAAATGGGACAAACACCAAATAATGCATGCAGAGCAGAATTAGGTCGATACCCACTAATGATCAAAATCCAGAAAAGAGATGTTAAATTCTACAACCACCTAAAAGGAAGCGATTCCCAAACCTTCCATAACAAAGCCATCACCTACAGAGAGATGAACCTGGGAAAGAGTCCCCTAAGCAAGCTGGTCCTGGGGCTCTGTTCACAAACACAAACAGAGACCAGGACAGCAACACAATTAGACCCAACCAAATCATGAGAAAACAAAAAGAGAATTACTTGACAGATTGGAAAGAATTAACAAAAAAACAGAGCAAACTAGAATGCTATTTGGCCCTAAACAGAGAGTACACAGTGGCAGAATACCTGACCACTGTGACTGACCCAAACTTAAGGAAAGCTTTGACTATGTACAGACTCAGTGAGCATAGCCTTGCTATTGAGAAAGGCCGCCGTAGGCAGACCTGGCTTTCAAGAGAAGACAGGCTATGTGCACACTGCCCACAAAATGAGGTGGAAACTGAGCTGCACTTCCTAACCTCCTGCCAAATGTATGACCATATTAGAGACACATATTTCCCTCAGATTACAGAGACCCACAAATAATTTGAAAACAATCCAATTTCAATAAACTCCCTTATCTACTGGGTGAAAAACCACAGTGTGCCATCACAGCAGCAAGATTTGTGACCTGTTGCCACAAGAAAAGGGCAACCAGTGAAGAACAAACACCATTGTAAATACATCCCATATTTATTTGAATTTCTTTTCCCTTTTGTACTTTAACTATTTGCACATTGTTACAACACTGTATATAGACATACAATGACATTTGAAATGTCTTTATTCTTTTGAAACTTTTGTGAGTGTAATGTTTAATGTTCATTTAAATTGTTTATTTCACTTTTGTTTATTATCTACTTCACTTGCTTCGACAATGTAAACATATGTTTCCCATGCCAATAAAGCACTTACATTGAAATTGAGAGAGAGACAGAGAGGTAGAGAGATAGAGAGGTAGAGAGAGGTAGAGGTAGAGAGACAGAGAGGTAGAGAGACAGAGAGGTAGAGACACAGATAGGTAGAGAGACAGAGAGGTAGAGACACAGAGAGGTAGAGACACAGAGAGGTAGAGAGACAGAGAGGTAGAGAGAGGTAGAGAGACAGAGAGGTAGAGAGACAGAGAGGTAGAGAGACAGAGAGGTAGAGACACAGAGAGGTAGAGACAACAGAGGGTAGAGAGGTAGAGAGGTAGAGAGAGGTAGAGAGACAGAGAGGTAGAGAGACAGAGAGGTAGAGAGACAGAGAGGTAGAGACACAGAGAGGTAGAGAGGTAGAGAGAGGTAGAGAGACAGAGAGGTAGAGAGACAGAGAGGTAGAGATTTAGAGAGAGATAGAGGTGAGAAAGACAGAGAGAGAGAGAGAAGAGAGAGAGAGAGAGAGATAAAAAAAGTAAAATATCCTATAAATGAAGATAAAATTGCTCACAGACAAATTAAATAACTTGCACGTTACACAACTAGCTGTCTCCACTAGGGCCGCTCTGCAAAATGGCTCCACTAGTGCCCTCTATCTGTTAGGTTAAATACCGCAGTGTTCAATCATCTGGCTCAGAGGGCCCTAGTGGAGCTATCTGGCACAGAGGGCCCTAGTGGAGCCAGCTGGCTGTGGAGTGGGCCCTAGTGGAGCCAGCTGGCTGAGTGGGCCCTAGTGGAGCCAGCTGGCTGAGTGGGCCCTAGTGGAGCCAGCTGGCTGAGTGGCCCCACTAGGGCCCTCTCAGCCAGATAGCTCCACTAGGGCCCTCTCAGCCAGATAGCCCCACTAGGGCCCTCTCAGCCAGATGATTGCACACTGCGGTATTTAACCTAACAGATACGGGAGATAATCAATTATTGATTTGTTTTAAAATAATTTTTGTGTCATACATTTGGCAGGAGGATAGGAAGTGCAGCTCAGTTTCCACCTCATTTTGAGGGCAGTGGGCACATAACCTGTCTTCTTTTGAGAGAGAGAGAGAGAGAGAGAGAGAGAGAGAGAGAGAGAGAGAGAGAGAGAGAGAGAGAGAGAGAGAGAGAGAGAGAGAGAGAGAGAGAGAGAGAGAGAGAGAGAGAGAGAGAGAGAGAGAGAGAGAGAGAGAGAGAGAGAGATATCCTCGGTGGAAATCTATTAGTCTAGACTGTCACTCCAACACTGACACACACATACCCACAAACACATAACTTTTTAGATACTGATAATGTGATAAACTTGTCCTAGTTTTTAATCTGGTAATCGCATTACACTGATGTTATTACACACATCACATTCTACTGATCTGATCATCTACATATGAGATACACATATATTCATCTAATATTGTCAAAATATAAACATCTTGTCAAAAGACAAACGTCTTGTCAAAAGTGAGATAAACATGTGTAATACAATTTTTACAATATTGAAAACAGAGCCTGATCTCCTATTCTGATGTTGTAATGATACATCTATGTAGGGTTGAATGGAATGATAAATCAAAACTCACACATACACACACTTCGCGAACACACACACTCACTTGGCACACATATCCATGAAATCAACCTCAGACAGAACCAATCAATATCCGCTGGGGCAATGAGATCCCTGATTAGCAGCCTCAATAGTAATCATTGTCTGTGGCATGACAGGGATATATTTGTTACGCCTGTTTGCCCCTCATTACCTGATGTAATAGACTTAGCCCACTCTGGTGATGGCTAGCTGTAAGACATTAGTATTCTATGTCACCTTTAAGTCTGTAGCCATTGAAACCCAGTTTCTGTTTCAAAATTTGTGAATGACTCTGTGTGTGTGTGTGTGTGTGTGTTTGTGTGTGTGTTTGTGTGTGTGTGTGTGTGTGTGTGTGTGTGTGTGTGTGGGTGTGTGTGTGTGTGTGTGTGTGTGTGTGTGAATCTGTGCATACATACGTTTGTGTTTGCGCGCCCTCTGAATGTGTGTGTGAGTGTATGTGCACTCTCTTGTGTGTGTGTGTCTGTGTGTTTGTGTGTGTGTGTGTGTGTGTGTCTGTGTGTTTGTGTGTGTGTGTGTGTGTGTGTGTGTGTGTTTCCCTATTCTGTTATACAGTGATCAGTTGAGTAGTATTGATATCAGTCTTAATAAGCTAACAGCTGGGATCAGTCCACGCTGTCGTACACGGCGATCCAGAGCATCCCAAACATGCTCAACAGGTGACATTGTCTGGTGAGTATGCAGGACATGGAAGAGCTGGGACTTTTTCAGCTTCCAGGAATTGTCTACAGATCCTTGTGACATGGGGCTGTGCATTATCATGCTGAAACATGAGGTAATGGTGGTGGATGAATGGCATGACAATGGGCCTCAGGATCTCATCACGGTATCTCTGTGCATTCAAATTGCCACCGATAAAATGCAATTGTGTTCGTTGTCCATAGCTTATGCCTGCCCATACAATAACCCCACCGCCACCATGGGGCACTCTGTTCACAACGTTGACATCAGCAAACCACTCGCCCACACGACGCCATAGATGCTGTCTGCCATCTGCCCGGTACAGTTTAAACTGGGATTCATCTGTGAAGAGCACACTTCGCTAGTGTGCCAGTGGCCATCGAAGGTGAGCATTTGCTCACTGAAGTCGGTTACGACGCGGAACTGCAGTCAGGTCACGACCCTGGTGGGGACGATGAGCACGCAGATGAGCTTCCCTGCGATGGTTTCTGACAGTTTGTGCAGAAATGATTTGGTTGTGCCAACCGACAGTTTCATCAGTTGTCTGGGTGGCTGGTCTCAGACGATCCTGCAGGTGAAGAAGCCGGATGTGGAGGTCCTAGGCTGGCATGGTTAACGTGGTCTGCGGTTGTGAGGCGGCTTATGGTAGAGAAATGAACATTCAATTCTCTGGCAACAGCTCTGGTGGACATTCTTGCAGTCAGCATGCCAACTGCACGCTCCCTCAAAACTTGAGACATCTGTGGCATTGTGTTGTGTGACAAAACTGCACATTTTAGAGTGGCCTTTTATTGTCCTCAGAACAAGGTGCACCTGTGTAATGATCATGCTGTTTAATCAGCTTCTTGATATGCCACACCTGTCAGGTGGATGGATTATCTTATGTAATGATCATGCTGTTCATTTTCTGCAATTAATGTGTAAAACTATGAGTGGTTGTTTTGGAGGCGGTACCGGGTCCGGCGAGTTTGGGGGTCAGAAAATAGAAAATGACATATCCATTCACCAACATTTGACAATTGACTCCACATTCCAGTTTGTGTAGTAATACTCCCATTCCAGTTTTGTAGTAATACTCCCATTCCAGTTTTGTAGTAATACTCCCATTCTCCCATTCCAGTTTTTAATACTCCCATTCCAGTAGTAATACTCCCATTCCAGTTTTGTAGTAATACTCCCATTCCAGTTTTGTAGTAATACTCCCATTCCAGTTTTGTAGTAATACTCCCATTCCAGTTTTTGTAGTAATACTCCTATTCCAGTTTTTTTAGTAATACTCCCATTGTTTCTGGCACCTTTACCAACATCTACAGTTGTTACCTTTCTAACAGTAATCATGTGTTTGTAGGACTTTTAGTTTTTAAACTAAATGTACTTTACAATATGATATGTTGTTTTGAAAATGCCACCAGAGGGGGTCAGAGTTTAAGAGAGAACCCTGAGTTGAATTGAAACAATAGCTGTTGATGACTTTGTAAATGCTACATGGGCTAGCTATATGTGACCGACCGCCTTGATTCGGTCTTATGGAGCAAAACTTGATTTTTTTTTTTTTTTACGTTGGATAAAAGCAGAGACTCAGAGCTACAAAATGGTATATCATACACTGCAGTTGAGAAACAATGGGAAAGTATTTCTGCTTTGAAAGTTGATAAACTTGTAACCTCACTTTTGAGAAAATGGCTTTTGATTGTTTTGGTACCGACTGGAGAGCTCTTCTTTGTCTCCACCCGTTCAGCATCGTTCACACCCTCTTAAGCCTTAGCCCCTCCCATCTCTTTAAGGATTCCCATGTGAGGCCATGTGCTAAACAACTAAAGATATCAAGACTAAAGGCTGGTTTATACTACGGGTGTGTTCGTAAACTAAATCTAGAGTGCCAGAGTGCGCTCAGAATGTGCTCTGGGTGCTCATAAACTCAGAGTGTTGTCAAATGAGGGACCAGCTCACTGACCATGAAAAGATGCTGGAGGAGTGCTTGATGCCATCTGTCAAGCTTGGTGGAGGCAATGTGATGGTCTGTGGGTGCTTTGGTGGTGGTAAAGTGGGAGATTTGTACAGGCTTAAAGGGATCTTGAAGAAGGAAGGCTATCACTCCATTTTGTAACGCCATGCCGTACCCTATGGACGGTTTAAGGGTTGATCCAAGCATTCTGTACTAACAGCAGTCAAGCACCCAAGCTAACTGGCTAACGTTAATTCCACAAATTAACTTTTAAGAAGGCACACCTGTTTATTATTATGCATTCGAGATGATCAACTGTTGTTTTGAGGGTGAAGTTTCAACTACAGAATTATGTCATCATGGTAACCAATTTTTAACATAGACATACAGTACCAGTCAAAAGTTTGGACACGCCTACTCATTCAAGGGTTTTTCTTACTTTTTACTATTTTTTACATTGTAGAATAATAGTGAAGACATCAAAACTATGAAATAACACATATGGAATCATGTAGTAACCAAAAAAGTGTTAAACAAATCAATATATATTTGAGATTTGAGATTCTTCAAATAGCCACCATTTGCCTTGATGACATCTTTGCACACTGTTGGCATTCTCTCAACCAGCTTCATGAGGTAGTCACCTGGAATGCATTTCAACTAACAGGTGTGTCTTAAAAGTTAATTTGTGGAATTTCTTTCCTTCTTAATGCGTTTGAGCCAATCAGTTGTGTTGTGACAAGGTAGGGGGGGTATACAGAAGATAGCCCTATTTGGTAAAATACAAAGTCCATATTATGGCAACAACAGCTCAAATAAGGGAAGATAAATGTCAGTCCATCATTACTTTAAGACATGAAGGTCAGTCAAAACGGAACATTTCAAGAACTTTGAAAGTTACTTCAAGTGCAGTTGCAAAAACAATAAAGCGCTATGATGAAACTGGCTCTCATGAGGACCGCCACAGGAAAGGAGGACCCAGAGTTACCTCTGCTGCAGAGGATAAGTTCATTAGAGTTACCAGCCTCAGAAATCTGCAATTAACTGCACCTCAGATTGCAGCCCAGATAAATGCTTCACAGAGTTCAAGTAACAGACACATCTCAACATCTACTGTTCAGAGGAGTCAGCGTGAATCAGGCCTTCATGGTCGAATTGCTGCAAAGAAACCACTACTAAAGGACACCAATAAAAAGAAGATACTTGCTTGGGCCAAGAAACACGAGCAATGGACATTAGACCGGTGGAAATCTGTCCTTTGGTCTGATGAGTCCAAATTTGAGATGTTTTGTTCCAACCGCTGTGTCTTTGTGAGACGCAGAATAGGTGAACAGATGATCTCCGCATGTGTGGTTCCCACCGTGAAGCATGGAGGAAGAGGTGTGATGATGTGGTGGTGCTGTGCTGGTGACATGTCTGTGATTTGTTTAGAATTCAAGGCACACTTAACCAGCATGGCTACCACAGCATTGTGCAGCGATATGCCATCCCATCTGGTTTGCGCTTAGTGGGACTATCATTTGTTTTTCAACAGGACAATGACCCAAAACACACCTCTAGGCTGTGTAGGGCTATTTGACCAAGAAGGAGAGTGATGGAGTGCTGCATCAGATGACCTGGCCTCCACAATCCCCCTACCTCAACAAAATTGGGATGTTTGGGATTTTTAAAATCACCCAGCAGTGCTATTTACAGAGTTAGCTCCAGGTAAATGTTGCAATTCTTCAGCCATTCCTGAACCTGTGACCAAAAACAAGCTACATATGGACAGTAACAAAACAAATGATCTAACGATTCTGTCTCTTCGCAGCAAAATCTGCAGAGCTGGGATGGTTGTAGCATGGGGGTGGCAGCATCATGCTGTGGGGATGTTTTTCATCGGCAGGGACTGGGAAACTGGTTAGAATTTAAGGAATGATGGATGGCGCTAAATACAGGGAAATTCTTGAGGGAAACCTGTTTCAGTCTTCCAGAGATTTGAGACTGGGACGGACGTTCACCTTCCAGCAGGACAATGAAGCTTTGCTTCCTCATGCTTTGGGGGTGCTTTGCTGCAGGAGGTACTGGTGCACTTCACAAAATAGATGGCATCATGAGGAAGGAAAATGATGTGAATATATTGAAGCAACATCTCCAGACATCAGTCAGCTTGGTCAAAGTCAAAGTATTGGAGTGGCCATCACAAAGCTCTAACCTTAATCCTATAGAAAATGTGTGGGCAGAACTGAAAAAGCGTTTGTAAGCAAGGAGGCCTACAAACCTGGCTCAGTTACACTAGCTCTGTCAGGAGGAATGGGCCAAAATTCACCCAATTTATTGTGGGAAGCTTGTGCAAGGCTACCCGAAACATCTGACCCAAGTTAAACAATTTAAAGGCAATGCTACAAAA